>CM071936.1:39886371-40283148 GCA_016081115.2 Rehmannia glutinosa | reverse complement strand
GAAGTTACGGCTGCTAATTTTTTGATTTTGTCTCTTTAAATTAATTCAATAGAGTTGACTTCAAAACATTTGTGTCCTGAGGGACATCTAAGTTTGTTATTCAGCTAAGCAGCCACCAACATAGATTCATTAGACAGAGTTGCTGATATAGAATAACTTGGGTTGTTTAACCCTATACTTAATTCTGGGTTGGTTTCGTTTTAAGGTATAAGACTTAATAATTCGATTCTTTGATTTTACTGTTTTTAACACTTGTAAAAGACTTAGTTATTTAATGTGGGCCTGATAGCAAATATGATTCTAACATAAGATAGAATGTAAATATGCAAGAGTAAATATGTTGAAAGTGTAACACAAATATTTTATAGAAATAAGATGGGTAATTCTTCTAATCATCTCTTCTTCAACTCGAGGAATCCACTATGGGTCAGACGTCATAAAGTGGTGAATGTTTCCTTTAGACACTTTGATCACACAATGGCTTCTTTTGCAACTCAAACCTTCTTCACAGCATCAAGCCACATCACCTCACTTCAAATTCCTGACCTGGATCGCTAAGCTTCCAACAAACTTCTGATAATGGTTCACCTTGACCTTCCTACAATCCTCCTGGAAAGAGACTTTGATTCTTCAAAAGTTTTCTCTCTTCAATAGATTTGAAGCTGTCTTTTCCCTTCACATTTGTGTCGGATCGATTTACTCGAAGCCTGTGCTCGAGGATTTGGCTTGAATGATCTAAGAATATCAGAAAGTTGAATGCTTGAATAATGCTGTTGTCCGTAATCTGTGTTATCAAGGTTACCTTCTTCTCACACCTCGCCTTTATAAAGGCAATTAAAATTTGCCCGTCAAGAGATAAGCCACTTCAAATGCTACTTTTGTTCGCTGGCTTGTTCACATATGTACTCTTGATGTTGATATTTCTCGATACGTGTCTTGGAGTATCGGTAGCGTCACATGTTCGCTGTTTCTATCGTTTATTTTTATAATTCTCGACTAACACTTTAGACTCATACCTTCGACACACGCTGCATTTATAATATTCTTGGATTTTATTTAACGGACTAAGTCATTTGTCTTGATTTTTGTACCATTGTTCTTATCTTGTGACTTGAGTCACTCAAATTTCTGGATAACTAATCAGCTACTTCAACTTTGAGATTTCTTGCTTTGAGATGACTGATCGACATTTCTGGTGGCTTGTTCTCAAATGACACTTTCCTACTGTCTCGATTGGCTACATCTCAAATGGGAGACACACAATATAGTTTCTAATCCAACATAGCTTGACTTTTGTATTTCGTATAGTCGATTTGACAAATTTTTTCAACCATATCTATTGCAATACAAATTACAAAGTGAAAATGGGGCGCCAACTTTAGCTTATGTTTTATATCACTAAAATTTACTTCAATAAATTTCCTAACAATTTCCTTTATAGATAACTTAAAATCATACAAAGAAAGTAGAAATGTTGAAAGATACATACAGCATAATGCAAGAACAAAGTTAATGTATGCTTAAAATAGATCTTTTATTGATCATAGTATTCTTGTCTCTTGCATAAATTTAAGCTTATATTTGGTATCAAAGCATTATATGTATATGTCAAAAACATAGTATATCTTAAGCTAAGATACGTAAAGAGGAATGTAGAAATTCACTGCTCATTGCTGTACATTTCTGGCTTAATGATTTGCTGGCTAGTAATATACGGCGGGGCTGGTACACACTTCAACGCTACGCTTTCCTTTCTTCGCAGGTTTCAGCCTTCTTGCGCCTCACGCCACGCTTTCTTTTTCTTCTTCCCTTTCTTCTCTTCATAGCTCGCTTCGCACGCCATCCTCTTCGACATCTTCGCTGTCACTTTCTGCTTTTATCTTTGGTTTTCTTATTGTCTTCTTACTACCTCAGCGCTCTTCCTTTTCAACCTCTAGGTTGGCAATGTGATCATATCCAACCCAGGTAGACGTTTCTTCTTCTCTCAGGATCTACATATTTATGTCCTTATGTTTTGATCGATAGGAAACTTCGCCAACCACCACTCTTATTTCTTCTTCTTCCTACTTTTACTTCTTCCACCTCCGGGCAGCTGCATCGATCGAGTTCTCCTGGCTTCCAATGAGTGATCACTGGAAGACTGGCCAAGAAACATTTAATCACACCTAATCCTTACTCCTTAAAGATAAATCCTGCTCGGGAGCTGCAGCCATTATCAAAGCCTTCGATTCAAGTTGGTTTTGAACTCTTCAATCGATCTATGCCCGGGATCCATTATTAGGTATCGCATTCCTTTGATTGCTTCACTGGAAGACCAACATATTATCTCATGTTCTCGAACGCGAGCATCTTAATTTCAGAAGCACTCTCAAACTCGCCTAATGATCTTACTTTTGTCTCCATTATCGACATGTGCCAGTCGTTTTCGCATTGGTAGGGTCGCTGTGGAGTCGGTTTGCGGATGCAGGCACACATGACCTGTCGAGGGTTTTAGCGACATCAATTGTAACGCTTGAACTTTCTTCTCAACTGCACTTTCTTCTTAGCTGCATTTTTCTTCAGCTTTTCTTTCTTTAAACCCTTTCGACAACTCCCTTCCCTGCATCTTACCAGGTTAGAGAACTCTGGCACATACTCCTCCAAGAATAAAATTTAGTCCTTCATTGATCATGGAGTTAAAAGCTCGAGTCTGGCTGCATCACATGCGCTTTCAAAATATCAATGAAAGGCTTTGCATTTTACTGACTATCTTCTTATTTTCAGCCATGAGAAAGCCTAATTTATTATTCATAAAGATTCCTTTAGTCTTAGAATTCTTGGTCTTTAAATTGTTGCAACGGCTCCATATCCGCTTTGTGAGACTAGTTTATCCTTTCAATATACTCTTCATCTTTTGCCCCATCATGAAAGCACGACTTATATACTTATATTCTTCCATATAAGGCTTTGAAATAATAACTTGCTCGAATCTCTGGTAAGGCCTCGTTGTTGAGTCTATTCTAATATGCACCAATGATCCCTCCTTAAATCAGCTATGAGTGGCATCCATTTCTGTCCACTGTAAATCCAGCCGTAGGTGCCTGATGTCGCTCTCGGGATCTTCTCACTTCGCAGATCTTCTTTGAAGACTTCCAAGAATCTCAATCATTCTCGCTGATTCAGCTTGCTCAGCCATCTCCTCAGGTCGAAATTAGTTCATCGAAATAATGAAGCTGCTGGAATAATGATCTTTCTCTCTGGCATAATGTATCTCTTTGTTGTCAGCTATTTTTCCTCTAATCTCGTGCAATTTCGGGAGATGGGAAACATGTCTTTGAAATATCATAGCATATGGAATATCTTGCTGGATTTTAAAGTTTCATAATAACTCACCATTTGTCTCAAATTACAGCAGCCTTTGATCGCGCTTGTCGTACCGAGTGGAGCCTAACATCAGCCGCGATGGAGTCGTTATCGCTGGCGATGCGGGAGCCCGCGCAGATGACTTAGCTTCCAATCGGGGCATTTAGATAATGGCTCACTGCCTTCGAACAATACCTTCTCGGGATTCAGATTTCTAAATGAATTAAGGTTCCTCTCATGTATCATCACGTTACTCCGATGATGATTGCATCAGGAATCGCTCATCATCAAAGTTAAACTCATAAGAGTCGTCTTTTCAATAACTTGGCCTAGATTCAGGAACATCCTCTGTGAATTGGTGGACTTCGCTTCATCTTCTGGATCCTGCAGTGATGTGTCAATATTTTCTTGAGAGTCGTGAAGGGCAAGGCACCAATGATTTCTTACTACAGCAGTAATTTCACTGTGAGGGGATGTTCTCGAGAATCGTGATCTTTCCTTACTCCCGAGGTCTCACTCTGGGTGCCTTCTCGCATTCTTTAGCGGGGCCTCCAACTGCACAGGCCTTCTATATCTTTTCCATACTACCATTTTACGGTTCGACGCATGGCATCCGGTGAGTAGTCCCAAGTCTCAACCTCGATCGCGATTTCTCGCGCCTGCAGGCACCTCGGCATCACCATTATTCGCTTAATCGATAATAAGACATTGCCTTCAGCAAAATTTTTGACATTGACCGATAGACTCAAATGTCCGAGCATCGTCAATGTTTCGCTTATTAATGTTCACTCTCTTCAATCTCTTTGCCTCCTTTCTTCAGCAGATTTGTAGTCTCCCCACAGCAAATCCTCCAAACCTCCAAACAGAAATGATTTCTCTCAGCTGTGGGCGACTCACCTGAGGGACTGACTGTGGGGTCACTTTTGTAGACGCAGTCTATCGAGTGCTCAAACATCGCGTGCTTGAGAACACTCCTTCTTCAGGTAGCTTAGCTGAGTCTTCACTTCCTAGCCATCGCCATCTTTCTGGATACATCTTCCGACGAGACGGACGTGGTTGGCGCGAATGACCGATGCAAATTTAATGTGCCACCCCATAGATTAGTCCGCAGAAGCCTGATGACTTCTTCCGACCTTCAACAACCGCTGCCTGCGTTTGCCGATTATCGCGGCGCTTGCCGACTTCCAATCTCTCACCGCAGCAAAGCAGGGATCCATATCTCATCACTGGGAGCATATCAAGATGTGTGTGTGAGTATGCTCATGAAAGCCTACAATCAGTACATTCCTGGATTTCTCCATGCCGGCTGTTTCGTCAACTCTCTTTTTCTTCTCTTCAAGATGCAGTGATATTCCACAGCTGGTCATTCAGTAAGGACGAACTAGGCTTATGGTTGCAGTAGAAATTCCGGAGAAGCTCTTCTTCTTCTTCAATAAACTTATGGCGAACTAATCGCACTGAGCTGATCTAGCTTCATGTTCTCCATTCCCTCAAGCGTCGTTGAATATCTCTGATAGGATCGAGAATACATGATAACATCATCATCATCATTTCTACCTTCTCATCCGCTTTGATTGTGGAGGTAAATAGACCTTGCTTCCCTTTATGCTAAGATTAGTTGTAAAGGAGACAATGCTTCAACATTAGCCATTGCCTCGATCGCATCACTTTCTTCTCAGCTTGTCTTCTCACACTGGTTCGAGTAGATATGTGCCATTACCATCAGCATTTCACAATGCATCAAAATTTCGGTTAATGCGCTTTGACTTACCAGCAGCTCCGCTTTTCTCCTAATGAGTAGCGTATTCGGCTATCTTTTCAAGTTCGATTGTTCTGATCACTTCTTTCCTTGACGGTCCAAGGAACTTCGGTTCGTCACATTCACCGAGGGGACCTGGGTACTTCTTCTCTGGTCGAGTCATTTCCTCAACCGGGCAACCTTTTCACATCAGTAGGTTGAAATATAATGTTTTCTCAGCCTACTTGCAGACAATAGTCCGCTGCTTGTGTGACTACCAGCAAGAGCTTTTCAGCTTAGCTATGTAAGGCATCTTCTTCTCTATGAGTATCTATGAGCTTCTCAGGGTCACCATTCCCTCACTTACGCCAGCATGAGCTCTCTTCTCGGCACCAAAGGTTAGCTCAACATCTTCTTGTTCACGTGAAAGGGTTTATGACGAAGAGTACGTTTTCACTCCATGCTGAGATGGCTAACTGCGTGCCATAGCCCAGCATCTAAAGGATAATGCCCTATCAGAGTTCCGTTTCAAGATATTCGGCAGAGTTCTGTAAACAACCAGCCCAATTAACTTTCTTCTACATGATCATGTGCCATGATTTATCGCCTTAGCTTTTGGGCAAATTACTGAAGCCTTCCAAACTTCATGTCGGCTACATTTCCCGAGATGACGCCCATCGCCGTGATAGTCACTTCTTCATCAATCTTTCGTCATATGCATCTACTGCGATCACACTGCCTGGCCACTTCTTTCCAAGCCAGCCTAAGTCTATATCCAGCCCTAGATGTCCTTCCCCTCTCCTTCTTCGCTTCTCAATCGGGTAACAATAGTGCCGCCATGCCCTTTGCACTAAGTCGACGATTTGCTGCGCGATGTGGTGATTCGATTTCATCGCCCCTCTACTTCGCATTCACATAGAACATCGCCACTTCCTCGAGGCACGTATGGAAATATTCCATCATCGTAAAAGCCTTACTTGCATCGCTCCAACATTTCACCTATCTTCGTAACTAAAAGCTATCAACACTGCTTGATTCCATCGAACCACCAAAGAATTAAAGTTGTGGATTTGTCAAAGCTTACATAATCAAACCAGTCATTTTCGAGATTTTTAATGTAAAAAAAATGAGAACGCTTCGAGAGAGAACTTAGGTTTCGTGAGAAAGATGCTTGCTTGAACATGAATAATATGTAGCGAGAGAAATGCAAAAACTTTCAGATGCGCAAAGGTCGTGGAAAGGACGATTTTCGATTTCGAAATTTTCATCAAACAATTCACTGGGCATTAAAACGCCAAACCGGCTAAGCACTTCCACATTAAACGCGAAGAACATTTATATCCAATCATACGTGCCATCGCGTGTGCTTCATCGGACTGTCATTATTACGCCACGCCATCTCTTAAAAACATTCTACCAATTAAAATGATCGTTTCTGCTACTTAGCCAGCAAATGATTCAACTTATATCAATGACTTAACTTTGTTTCTCTTTTCTTGTGAAGAACTCGCACCGTCAAAGCAGTCCTCGATACAAATGATTTCGAGCAAGACTGCTTCACTCGGGTCATGTGAAACTTGCTACGCTGATTTTCTTATCTCGCTTTCTCTCACGATTGAGTCTTCCAAGTTTCAACTGCACCAATTAACCCAACTCATTCTTAGCTTCAAATCTTAATTCACATAGAGCTTTGTGAATATATCACCAATCATGGTCAGCTAAGATGTATTCTGGCGAGATGTCTTTTATTTTCAACATGATCTCTTATAAATGGCATTCCCGATATCAATATATGCTTTGTTCTGAATGCACACAAGATTTCGAGTGATTGCATATCCTGGGGTTATCACACATAATTGGAATTCCTTTTTCTTCAATATCATAATCTCTTAGATGTTGTCTTCATCCATAAGCATTTTGCCAACAATCGCCCTCGGCAGTTTATGTACTCGGTCATACCGTGGATGAAGCATAGTTTTGTTTGTTGAACCAAGAAACCAATCAATTTCCCAGCATTTGACATGCACTGCATTTTCCGGCCAACTCTACATCCAGCGATACCCTTCAGTCCTATATCCACCACCAATCCACCTTCCTTCGATACCATAGCCAACCTCGGTATCCTTCAACAACATTTTAGGATTTCTTACCAACAGCCTATGAGTTCTTTGTGTGATGGAATCTTGCAGCATATAATTTCATTACAGTGAGCATTCGCTCGCTGTTTGCTGGGGAGCAGAGTACGATTCAATGAAAGCATATATTTGGCTCATCTACTTCGCCATCCGTATCCATGTCCATCTCGACCGATGTGTCTTTACTTCTGGGATTTTCATAGAAGACTTTCCATACCGACTTCCTTTCTATCAAATTCTCCTGGTATATTTTGTTTGACTTATTGGTTGTTCCATCCTTCAATTGCTTCGACTTGAAGTCCTAGAAGGTTTCGCCTCTCTCATCATGCTCATCTCAAATTGGTTTCTTGCAATGAGGTTTGAGAATCATTACACAACTCTATTTGTGGATCCAAAATGACGCCATCCATATATATTTGATCAAGCCGTATACTCTTCCATCTGAATTCCCCGGTTGTTGTTTCTATCAACTTGTCGCTAGCGATCCATTGTCGCTGTAATTGAGACAATGTATCATACCATGATTTTGATGCTCGCTTTCAATCTATATAATGCTTTGTTTATATATATACTTTATATCCAGTTTTCCTCGCTTCAAAACTCCGAGGTTGTTCAACATAGACTTCTTCCTCAACAATCCATTCATAAATGTACTCTTCACATCCATTTGATAATGTTGAAGTTCTTATAAAAGATAAGCAAGTAACATCCTTATTGCCCCAACTGCAACAGAGCAGCGTTTCATCAAATTTATACCCACTTCTTGGCAATACTCACACAGGCGCCAATACAATCTTTCCGCTTTGTTTCTTACAATGTGACTTCTCATTCATCTTGTTTCTTAAAAACCCATTTTTGCGCTACCTACATTATGATAGGTCGTTTCTCGTGATTAATTCCCATACTTTGTTTCTTTCAAATCGATTCAAATTTTCTTGCATGGATTGAATCTTAATGTGTGTCAGCTCTTAATGCTCGGTATTACCTTAGTTTCATTCGAAACAAAGGTTGAATATAAATGCTTCCAGCGATGTGCTCTGATCTCGCTTTTATGCTATATTCTCTAACATCTCCACACCACTCGGGTGGACTGGCTCTCAAATTACTTAATATCAAAGTCAAGTGAACCGCTGGATTCACCACTATCTCAGCCTAAAGAGTCTTGAATAGCTCTTTTCATCTTCATTCAAATTGCATTTTCCAAATTGGCTTTTAGATTCGGCGTGAATTTATCTTCATCTCTGTGGTTGATTGCTTTTACTTCAAATTTTCTTCAACATACGGACTTCTTTTGTATAATTGGTCGATTCAAATTATGAGTTAACTCTTCAATGTCCTTCCATTTACATTAGCCCATCAAAACCATACGGATAGATTCTTCTCAGAATTCATAGTCCTTGTTCAGCACTTTACAGTTTTCTGCTTCTCTCACTGAGTATCCCAAAAAGATACCTTCATCACTTTTAAGAGATCGTGCCTTTTAAATTATCTTTTACACAGCAGTGGATGAAACATTTATATCCAAATATCCTGAAATATCCAAATTTGGCTTTCCCCGCCCAAATCTCTGTTGTGAGCCTTTGGCTTTCCACTTGCTCCTGATCATGCATCTATTTCTGAGTATAAAGATGTTGTGTTAATGGTCACACCTCAAAATCTGGCCAATCCTTAAATTTTAATAATATGGTCCTTGGCACTTCCTTTGGAGAGTTCTATTCTTCTTTCAGCTACTCCATTATGATGTGAGCCAGAAATTTTGATAACTATGAGCAAAACCATTCTCAACACAATATCGGTTTATTATCCCATCGACAAACTTATCACGATCTTTTTACCTTATAATGGTCGTTTCTTTCATTTTGAACTTTTTTCATCACCGAGGTAACTTCGCAAAGTTTCTTCTTTGCGCAATAAGATTGGTTCCATGTATATTCCTGGATAGTCATCTACCACTACTATGTATTTCTTCACTTATGCCGACGGGCTCAACTCGACCAAATAAATCCATATATAATGTATGTAATATCCTTGCTGGAAGGGCGGATCGCTTATCTCGAATTTAAGATTTTATTTGCTTTCATCCGCATGTATCACATACACTTTATTTTCAGATACCGAAGTCCGGCATTCCTTCTAAGGCATTTACTCTCGTGTTTTGTTGTTGATCGTCTTTTGAAATTTAGACGATCCAAATTTCTCGTACATAAACCTAACTTGATCTGATGCTTCATAGCAAACAAGTGGTTTGGTGTAAAGGTGACCAATCACTACATGATATTCTTCTATCTTGATCCCCATAAAGATAATTTTATTCGACCCATCATCTTCGATCCGCATCTCGTGTTGAATCCAACATCGAGCCTTATCGCGTAGTTACCGATGCTTAACAAGTTGAAGTTGAGGCCTTAAATATAAGCAACATCAGGATTTCCAATCCATTCTTCTGATGATTCGTGCCTTGATTTCCTCAGAGCTTCATTTCCTCCAAATAATGACTTTGAATTTAATCTCTCAATTCGACATATTTTTCTGCTTCCCGCCATATGTCCTGGAGCAACCATCATCCATGTACCAGTTCCTTGCCACTAGCTTGTTCCTTGAACCCGCCGCGAACAAGGAAATTCTTCGTGCACTCATACTTTCGTGGGTTCCGGGAGGGGTTACAGTAGCAGATGATCCAACCAACTTATAGCCAAAGGATCGACTTCGCAAGAGGTTGTCATTTATTGAAGGCTACAATCATAGTGCACATTAGCAAATTGCTTGGGGGTTTCGGGGTTCATACAAAATTGCCCTTTTCATTCTGTATGTCTCTGCAGCCGATATTAAATTTCTTTTGCCTTTGGAACACCTTTGCTGTTTCTTTGTAGTCTTCGCCATCTGTGCTCAGATTCCAGGCCCATGCCGATGTTTCATATTATTCCAATCAACATAGTTTGGATAGTCTACCTTCCTATCATGTGTAAGCTCGATGAAACTTATGGGGTTTTGCATTTCATTTGTTACAGTATTTTCTGCTTCTCGGAGTTTATCGAGGAACTCGCTAAATTTCTTCCATTGTCCTCTCAAAGATACTCAATCGGGTCGCTTTCCTTTTGTATCCAAGGTCAGTTTGTTTGTTATTGTGCTTCGTGTGAATATGGGTAAGATTTAGTGTTTTTTGATTTTGAGATTCTTCACTACTTGAAGATCCTTTTTCCAAAATCACTTCGGAATTCGATCGTGCACAAAGGAATTAAAAGTTTCATGCACGCCTTTTATCTCCACATTCTTTTTGACTATGATAAGATCATTCAACGATTCGATGCCTTTGTAAACGAAATAAATCACATTTGTGAGATCTTTTCCTTTTCATAGCGCTAACTCTACTATGATCATCAATATGTGATAAAGAGCATTAAGCCTTTTGTCACCGTGAGTTTTAGCTCTAAGTTCAATGCTTTTCTCATTTGTAGTTGTGTGAGGATTTTATAAAAGTTCAAAATCTTTCATCATTTTGCCCAATGAATCATAAAGATTGGTGGGTGATGAAGTGTGTATCACAATCACTATCACTTGAATCGAATGAGATGGAGCGAGTGCACTCTATCTTCAGACCTGCTGATTCTGTTTTAAATGCATGAGAAAATCATGTTCTTCCCCTCGTAGTCACTTGAGTAGTCAAATACTACTCTCGAGTCTCACGCTTTTGACTTGATTGTCCTAAAGTAGCCTTAACATGGTTTTCTTTCTTTTTCTTCTCGTTTTCTTCTGAAGACTTTTTTCTTTTTCTATTCCTATATTTGTTGACAAGATAGTGAAGGCCAATCGAAAGTATCCCCGGTTTTCTCATAGCCTCCAACATATGTCTCAAACTTCTTTTGACCGCTTCTTTCATTCTGGGATTATCACTGAGTATTCAATGCTTTGATGTTCAAATTTCAAAGGGCCCATTTTCGACGGAAGGATTGCATGTCTCCTGTGAGATTTCACCCTTTGTTTTCGGGAGGTTTTATCAAGTTAATTGTCAATCTTTTTAACTATCAGTGGCAATTTCTCCTGGCTCCACGGCTTCTTTGGTTTAGCCTTTCCATCATCACACAAAGGTACCGCCTACATCCGGCTTCATTTTCTTCTCAACTAAAACTCATAGTTTTGGAGATCCGAGAACAAATATGGTTGGGATGTCCTTTGAGAGGTCCATCAACGCCCCAGGGCCATTGTCTTCATTTTCCATTCAAATTGTGGTAAGCCAAGATCTTCACACAGCTACTTTGTGTATATTCCTTCCTAAGAGTCTAAAGCTCATTTGTAATTTAACTGCATCCAAATTTCATCCATGGTTTCACCTCGTGAAGTATTTTGAAATTTTCACGCTGATGTGCGAATGTATGCCTTTATTTTCTTTAATTTGTTCATCCTTCAAAATTTAAGCACTTACTCCACATTTCTTGCTGGGGACGTGGTAAGATTTCGAATTTTTATTGGAATATCGCTGGTCTAACGCCTTGTGGTAGTAGTATGTCTCGCCACATCATTCCAAGCTTCTGTATCTCTTTCTTATCTTCTATTCGTCTACCTTACCCTCGGGTTTTTCAATGAGCTAATTACATACCTAAGTCCTCGAGGTACAACTGTTAGTTAATCACAGAGTTGAAGCCATTCACCACTCGATGAGTTGATAGAATAACTCAAATTGCTTTATACTAAACCTTAACTTGGCCGTGATGAGCTCTTTCTACCAAGACTTGGGCCTGAATTCTTTGAATTTGATTTAACATTGTTTTAATACTGTTTAAGACTTTGTTATTTATCGCTTGGATAGTAAATTATCAAATAGATATAAAGTATAAAAGAAGGAACGTAAATATGCTAAAATGTAAACGACATATGTAAATTTTATAGAGGTTCCCGACGTGTACCTCTTCTACTCCTCTCTTCTCCAACTCGGATAACCCACCAAGAATGATCGTAGTACAGCAGCATCAATTAGAGACAAGTTTTGATCTACTTGTACCGATTTGCCTTGGATCAAATTGAGATGCCTCGTCACACACCGCTTCGTCCCACTCCGCTTCTTCTTGCTGCGGTGGCTGCTCGCTACTTCAAGCCTTACTTTCTCGCCTTCGATTTGGTTAATGCCTAATAATCTTGAGATTGGTTTTGACCTTGAACCTCTTACAACTTCCTTGAAAGTAGACCACTTTGATTCTTCAAGTTTCTCTTCAACAATTAAGTCAGTTTTTCCTCTGGCTGTACTGGTGTCGATCGACTTTTCGAGATTTGAAGTCTCAGGATTTTGCTTGAATAACTTGAGAATATTTCTTTTGCAGTTACAAATTTTTGATATTGCTTGATTTCTCTAAAAGCAGTTCGTAACCTTTTCTCAATGGGATCTCGCCTTTATAGAATCCTTTCAAAATCGCCGCTAAAGATATATGTTGATTTTTAAAGTTAATCGTGGTTTGTCAAGCTTGTCTTATCGCCTGATGTTGAGCATTTCCACGTATTTAATGTCTCGCAAAGATTAAAATATTCTCGACACTTGCGCAAGAGCCTTATCGGTTTGTTCCTTTGCACAATCGAATTCAATACTTATCTTTATAACTTTAACAGCATTATTTCGAGTAACATTCGATTTTTATCAATTCGGACTGCTCAGCTTGTCTCGATTTCTGGATCGCACTTTTGTATTTTATTCCCCGTGACTGAAAGTTAGCTTCCAATCACCGGATGATCTATCTGGCTACTCAACTGTAGACTCGCTTCGAGTCGACTAATTAACTCTTCCATACAATGCTTGTATCATGCACTGATACTCCTTCCAATGAGTCCTCGATCTTCTTCGCCATATTCAGTTGTTCCTCAAATGAGTCTTCACTTGGGGATTTTCACTTGAATTTCTTGTATTCCCAGCATATCGGTCGACTTACCTTTTATTCAAATTTCTATCTATTACAATACAAATTATAAGGAAATGGGTGCTAACTTTCATTTAAGTTTATAATGGCATTCATCAAAATCTAAACAATAAACTTCCCAACAATCTTTTGATGACGCCAAAACTTAAAACATTAATTAACATGTAAACAGATGATATTGCTGCATAATGTAGTAAATAAAATAATGTATGCGTGAGAACTAATCATTTTATTGATCATAAGACGGTGTCCTTTACACAGCTTGTTTACAAGTGTATCGAGATAATCATATTCTAAGCCACTCAAGAATTCCAGTGCTAAGATACAAATAGAGAGAAAATATAATATTTATCAATGTACAGATGACTTCATATACATATGTATTTACAAAAGTAAATACATCAAGTGGTCAGCAGTTAATACTTTGACGCTTTGTCGCTCCTCTTTTCCTCTTTCACCACACACACGCCTTTCTTTCCTCTTCTTTCTTTCTTCTCTTCACCGGCTTTTTTTCAGTCTCCCTTTGGCAAACCTTCATCTTTCTTTTCTTTCTCTCTGTATACAATCGATATTGTCTTTTGTTTTCTTCTCTTTACCTTCTTCACATATTCAAAGATTCTTCCCAAACCTACTTCCCCGATTGGCTACTTCATCATACCTGCAACCCAGCAGATCATTCCTTCTGTACGGATCTGCTATTCAATGTTTTGGCAGAGGTCTAGGTTGAAAGTTTTACCACCATTTCTTTCCTCCTCCTCGGGGCGGCGGTATCGTATCGAGTCTTCTTCTACCACCCGAGCGTCATGCAGACCGCCACGCCTTATACGCTCTCGCATTCTTTCCCAAAAGATAAGTCCTAAAGTCAAATATGATCGGCTAGCAATCACTATTCAGTGATATTTTACAAATTCTTCATGACTCTGCTACCGCCATTCTGTAATTGATTTACGTCTTTCTCTGTTTAATGCCTTCATAAGATTTCAAGTATTTCAGTACACGTATCCGCTTCTTCTGAATCTCCTTCATCCTCGGCTTCCATAATTTTTCTTTTCGCTGCGATATATAGGTACAAAGCAGAGTGTTGAGCCGGGCAGAGTCATCGTAGTTTGCCGATTATGCTAGGTTATGACATTTACCTTTTGATGCAGGGTTTCAGTAATCATTAAAGTCAGCATCCCCTCTTTAACATCTCGGGGCCAGCCTTTCTCTCTCCTTCCTCTTCTCACTGTACCGCCTCCTTCTTTCTTTCAATAGTTGTCTCCCTTCTCTACTAACAGCTTTTGCTTCCTTCAAGATCCCTGATTCCTTTCTCCCTCTTTTCGTGATCATCAGCGAGAGAACTCGAAATATCCCGGCAAGCACATGAAGTCCAACAACGATAGTCAATTCCTACTTGAGCTCATTAACAGTTCACTAACGGCTAAAAGTTCGGAGGAACAGTTTTCAATTCTAGCTTACTCGCGACGTGTGTTAACATCTCAAACAGTCCTTTTGCAAGAGGGGGTGACTACCTTTACTTCGATCCCAAGAATGTTGTGTCGGTTGTCCTGGGAATCCGCGAAGAGCACGATTTCCTCCCAGCCGCAATGATGACTGAGGATGCTCTTTCTCTCGATTTTTACCTGCGTAGTCTCAACCTCCTTGGGCCTTCAATACCTCTAGCTAGCCTCAATCATAGCGAGGTTTTCGCAATCCCTTCCGATGGGGGACAAAGTGTCTTGCAGTGGTTCCTGACATCGTGATCCGGGTGGGTCTCAATCCTTAGATTGCACTTCTCAACAAGCCTGTAGCAGCACTCCCAGGCGCTCTATCCGCTTCGCATCGCACAACAGCTGCCTCACCAAGAAGCGCTTGGTTACTAAATTCGGGATGATTTCAATCGGCCCGAACACGGCAGCACTTGTAGTTGTTCTATTTCTTTTCTTCTCCACTTTCGCTCCTTCCTTCATAGTGAGTCATCCTGGCAGCATCCTCCGACCTTGCCGCAGCCGAGTGAATTTCCTCCGAGTCGGGCGCACCAAACCTCCTGAGTGATCAAGGACGGGGTCACCGTCAAACTCCTGACTATCTAATGAGTGCTCACCAGCGTAGTGGTAAAACACCTTCACAGATCGCTCTCAGCCTCATTGCAAGTCCCTTTTCGACCCATCTTCAGTGAACTGAGACGAAGTTGGCAAAATGGTAATTGTGGTAACGTACTACTCCCAAAGGTCTATTTCCAGGAGAGATTGATAGACTCTCCGTCCTTTCCATCAATCGCTGTTCTCGCGATCACCGAATCCTCGCACGCTCGTCAGACATCCAACTTCCTTCACAAAGAACGGATCCATGTCTTCATCACTTCCAAAAAGTGCATCAATGAGGATGAGGTGTCTGCTGGGCCCAAAGTGGGAGGACATATGTTTGCTTTCTCCACTACTGCTTGCTCTCTTCAAATTTTGTCTTCTTGTCCGCCTTTACGAGACGGAGATGTCCATGCAATTCTCTTCATCAAGAGTTCTGTTGAGTGCTTGGTAATTCCTAGAATCGTGACACCTCTCTTCCTCTTCTATATAAACTCAGTATGCTCGAACCGCAATTTGTGAGTTTCTTAGCTTCCATGCCCTCCATTCAGAGACGCCATCGGATGTCCGGATATACATGTAATACATGATGACATCATCATCATCTGTTTTGCCTTTTCTTTTCTGTGAATGGAAGGTGGCATACTGCTCTTCATCTTTAGCAAAGATTCTCCAGCGGGTGGAGACACAACTCTTTCAACAGTGGATTCCCACGCCTCCGACGCGCTTCTTCCTCCTCACTGCCTCAGCCCATGCCTAGGTTCCTCCGAGTGCTCACGACTACTCCTGTGACTGGTCGTTTTCACAATGATTTCTGAGACCGTACTTCCTGCCAGCTTCTTGTGGGTTTTCTCAAGCCGAGTTGCAACCTGCTTGTCTTCAAGCCTCGAGAGCTTGAGATTCTCTTTCTTCTTTTGTCCTTACTAGAGGAATTTTTTGGCCCGATTCTCTTCTGTGTCTGTATGTTATGGTTTGAGCTTATTTCTCGGGTTGAGGAGCTTTCTCGCTTAGCAATTCTCTTTCTTTCTCGATGGCCTGAGGCTGCATTTGGGCTTCCTTCTCCACCTGGCCGGGCAAGGAGACACGGCCGTCGCGTGGACTGGACTGGGGGCAGGGCATCTCTTTCACGCCGCAGGGCAAAGCTTTCGCACTGCAGGGCACTTTTCTTGGAGTGGAGTAAGACAGATGTTTCTAAGTTAATAATCCCTCACTAGATTCCGCCTTCTCGATGGCTCTTCTTCTGGCCTCCGTAAAGGTTAGCCCCGAACATCCTCTTGCTTACATGGAAGTGGTTTAAGGTTGATGTGAATGCCTTTCACTTCATTAAAATGCCCAATCATCAGTTACAGCCGAAAGTGATCCTCCAAAGGATCCATCCTCTCAACGATTTATTCGCAATGTTCGTAGAGTTCGGTTGTATACGACCTTTAAATTTAGCACTTTTTTCAGACATCAAATGCATGATTTATCAAATTACTTCGACAATATCAAGCCATAACTTCATATCCACGCATTTTCGGTATGACATCCATCACCAGATAGTCGCTTCTTCAGCACTTTCTCACACCGTGGTGTACTTCACTCGCGAAGACACACCCGGCTCGCTACTTTTCCATGCGCACCAAGTCCACATCACTGATATTTCTCGCATACCGCATGCGACAGCCAAATGTTCCGCGCGTGTCCCAGCAAAGACCGCGATGTCCTTTGCGGATCGGGAGGATTCTAATACCTTCACAGCGTACCTCTGAGATTCAGCATAGAACGCCAGCCACCTCTTCCGCAGGTGCGAGTACTCCAGCAAGAAAAGGTTTTAGACCGCCTTTTCCAACATATCGCCTACTCTTCTTCATCAGTGGTTCACCTGAACTCGCTTCACCATTCCTTCAAAATCCACAATGTAAATTTATGATTTGCTTCGCTAACTTGACAAAATCAATTCGTGCTATTTTTAGAAGTTTCTACCGACAAACTCCTTTGGCGAACTTGCTTGAGAACTTGTAGGTTTTGTATAAAGAATTTGCTTTGTGTGATTTAATATGAAATGTTTAAGTGTGAGAGAGAAACCAGCATCGAGTAGTATATAAGTGCTAGCGGTGCGACGTGGCTTTCAGTTTTCTTTGAATTTTGATCGAGATCAACGGCCGGGATTAGCACGCTACATTGCATTTAATGCTCGATGAAGTGGTAAGGACCGCGTCCACTATATGCCGGTCAGTGCGCCTTTTGATCAACGATAATTGTTATGCTGGGATATGTCATCCCCAAAATATTCCTCTCATTAAAACGATCGCTATTGTCACTTAGCTCATAAATGACTCAAATTACTACAAAATGACTCAACTCTTCTTTCTCTCCTTCGCCAGATGACTCACGAAAGCAATTAACTTTTCCAATACTACCATTCATCACGATTCATGAGACTTGTTCTATTTTCATCTTTTTACGTTCCATCTTTTTCTCATCGTAGCCCTCTCTCGGTGTCAATCACCAATTAACCCTAGATCATGCTAAGCTTCCAAATCTTGATTCATAGAAAGCTTGGTGAATATACGAATCGCTTATCACTGAGATGTATTCCAAAGTGATGCCTTTCTTTCAACATGATCTCTTATAAAATGATATCTCATATCAATGTGCTTTCGGTTTCTCAATGCAACATGCATTATGAGTGGACAGTAATAAAGACTGTAAGTATCACAAATTGGAATTCCTTTTCTTCAATTTCCTATAATACTTCTCAACACGCCTTATCCATAAGATTTGGCACAATAATGCTCGGGCATGGCGTACTGGGCCACCATGATGTGGCTATTGAAGTTTTGTTTCTGCAAAACCAGAAACCAATCTATTTCCACATTCGATAAGTTCTCGAGCAGATTTCTTCACAATCCCCATATCCAGCTAGACGAGTCCTGAGTAATCAATAAGCTTGAATCCACCTTCCTTTGATAATTATAATAACTTCTCTTGGCATCCTTCAAATATCTTAGATTTCACGAATACATTTGCCAGCGCAGATTAAATTCGCACTTACACTCTTATCAGAAGGTGATGTCGTCCGCTTGTTGCTAGATGTGGTATGATCCAATAAGTGCTTCAAGATATTGTTTGATCTTTACTCGCTTTACTATCCGTGATTCATGTACATCTTGATTGAAGTATTCATTGAGCTTAAGACATACATTTCTTCATGCTGTCTTCATTAAATCTCCGTGTACTTTAATATTCAATTTATAGCGTCTCCATCCTTCACTGGGCAACTTGAAGTCCTAAGAAGAATGTCGCTCCCATCATGCCTCTTTCAAATTTGCCTCGTATGAGGTTTTAACTTATCACACGCCTTTTTGCTTGTGGATTCAAAAACGATGTCATTCACATATATTTGAACAAGCGATACTCTCCATCTTGAATTCTCAAGGTTCTGTCTCCATTGTCAGCTAGGAAATTGAGATACGTCGTACCATGCTCTATGCTTATTTAACTACATGAGCTTTATTGAGCTTTGTATAATCTTACCTCCAATAGCCTCTGCTCAAAGCCCCGGAGATTGCTCATTAATATAGACTTCTTCTTCCAATAATCCAGATTTAAAAAATGCAATTTTTCACATTCATTTGATATACACAAAAAGTTTTTGTGTGCAGACAGGCAAGAACATCCTTATTGCTTAATTCAAAGAACAGGAGAAATGTTTCATCAAAATCTATCTCTTCTTGGCAATAATTTGGCTACCAATCTGCTTTGTTTTTACCACAGATCCTTCTTCATTCATCTTGTTTCAAAACCATTTGTGGGGCCAAATGACATTTTGATGGGTTGGTCTTACATCAATTCATACTGCCTTTCAAATTGATTCAACTCTCTTGCAGGCTTTCTGAATCTAATGTGCGGTTTTCCAATGCTTGACATATCTGCCTCCCTATTTGGGAAATAAAACTGGTTGAACATTGCTTGTTGAGCTTCAATCGTTCTTACACCATCTCTCACATTTCCAATGATTAGCTCGTGGATGGTCTCTGAGCATCTCACATCAAGCCATGATTCAAAAGATACTTCATCACCTTTTAGCATCCTAAAAAGATACCTTTCACGCCTTAAAGATCAAAGCCTTTATATTATCTTTTGCCATTGTTGTGATAAAGCATTACATCCAAATATCTTCTAAAGTTCAATAATCAAGCTACCGTCCATTTATAGGAGCTCCTTTACGCTTGTCTATTAATCATGCATCTATTTTCGAGATAAGATGGTAAAGGTTTATGACTTTAGCCTAAATTCTTTAATACCCAATTTCACTTATCACGGTCCTTTGCATTTCAGAGTTCGCTTTTCTTCTCTCTACTCCGTTCATGCATGAGTCCTTGCCGTAAATAATCTACAGCAATACCATTAACACAATACCGGGAAGTTATTATCCTATCGATAAACCTACTTCCTCTTATCGCACTATCTATAATATTGACTTCTCTATTTTGAACTCTTCTCATCACCGAGGTGGTCTCTGCATGTTTCTTCGTATACATTAAGATTGGTCCATGTGTATCTTGGAAATAATCATCTCCACCACTAAAGTGTATTTTGCTACTTACATTGGTTTTATTCTTAACAGACTAAATAAATCCATATGCAATGTATGTAATATCCTTTCGCAGCATGGGACTACTTTCTTAAATGATGAGATTTGACCGCTTCCCATCCGCATGCATCACAAACACTTTTCTTGTACATCGAAATCGGGCAATATCATTTACTCCTCGTAAGCTTGCTGATCATCATTTTGCCCGGGGAGGATCACTTCGTGCGCTTAAGCACCAACTTGATCTTTGATGTATACTGCCAATCGATGTTGCTTGGCGCGGCGTACTTCAACCAGCCTACCACATATGTTCTTTTGTCTCGATTCCGTAAACATTATTTCATTTGATTCGTGATTTTTAATTTGGTATACACCTATATCAATCCAACATTATGGAAATTTCTGTCGCTGAGTTGGCTCATGCTTAACAGTCGGGTTGAGGCCTTCACATATGCAACATCCGTGATTTCTAATCCATTTTTCTCACGGATCGTTGCTCTTATCTGAGCTTCATTTCCTCCAAATATACTTTCGCCTCTAATCTCCTTAAATTTTGATAAATTTTTGCTTCCACAAGCGTGGTCTAGAATACCCACTATCCATGTACCAGTTCCTTATACTAAGTTGTTCCTTGAACTCCGCAATCATGAAATTAGCTTTTGTGCACCCATGCTTGTCTGGTCTGAGTGGTTATCGCTTAGATTTATCCAACCAACCTATAGCCAAATGACTTAATTTCAAGAGTGGCTGTTATCTATCTCGTACATAATCGAGAACTCACTTCTGGGCAAATTGCTTGGGGCTTTAAAGTTCATACACCATTCTTTATTCAGAGGTTCAGGTATGTTTTAGCAATCGCTTTCTTTTGTAGTTGTGATATTTTCAGCAGAGTGATCAAAGTATATATTGCATGATGATAGCTCTTTTTCGCTGGAAAGACTTTTGTTGAAGTTCTCTAGGTCTTTGCCATTTGAAGCCTGTTCCATGTGTCTTGTTGATATGTCACATTATTTCAACTACCAATAGTAGCTTGCCATTCCCATCATACGTACTTTTGATAAAACTTCTGGGAAGCCGTAGCCTGCTTATTCTTTATAAGACATCTTATTTGGAGCGCCTATTGGCGAATCGATTTCTTCACTGCCCTTCCTTTATACCTAACCGTAGTTTTCTTTTCCTATATCCAAGGCCATTGCTCAGGATTTATTGAGTGAATGTGGGTGCAAAATTTGGTGTCTTGATTTTTGAGATGCTTCATTACTTGAAGATCCTTTTCCATAATCATCCTCGAGTTCGACTGGTGGCATAAAGGAATCTTGAATCATATGCCTGGCTTTATCTCCACATTCTTTTTTGCTCATAATAAGGTCATCCAATTATTTAGTACGCTTTGTAAATGTGATACACAATCACATTTTTGAGATCATTTTCCCTTTTCTATAAGTTATATATCTCTGCTTATTACTATGATTCGCCTTCACCATGTTCTTTACCACTATGTGACTTAGAGTAATCTTAAATTTCTCTTAGTCATCCTATGAGTTTCAAGCTGAGTCGCTATTTTCCTCGCGACAAAGGTGTGGAAGATTTAATGTGCCCAGGTTTTTCATCATTTCGCTTCAATGAATCGTTAAAGATCAAATGGCGATGGAAGCGCGTGGTGTGTCACAATCACTATCACTAGAATCGAGGAGATGAAATAGAGCGTATTCTGCATCTTCTTAATGTTGATCTTGTTTTTAGCCATTACGTGATCATCGCTTCTTCTTCAATCACTTGAGAAGCCACTTACCATCATTCGCCGCCAACATGCGCCTTTTTTCTGCTTCCTCTTTATCTCAAGACTCTCTTTCTTCTTCATTCCTCGTGATTTAATATTGACCACCGATAGCTGACGCTGACAGCAAAGGTCTCCAAGCGGTTTATGGGCCTAACACAGTTCTCGATCTTTGATCGCTCTTTCCCATTCTCGGTTATCAATTTTTCGATATTCAACTCATACTCAAATTTCTCGGTGGCCTATCTGCATCTTTGACTGATAGAGCCAATGCCCTCGAGATCACCCTTGTTTCTTTTATAGTTCCATTGAAGAACTTGTTGAATCTTTTAACCATCGGGGGCAATTTCTTCCTGGTCAATAGCCTTCGACTCCTTACTCTCTCTTCCCATCCTCGGGACTATGGCGCGGGCCTGCTTGCACACCTGCCCTCGATCTTTTCTTTCCCAAACCAAACTCGTACGCTTTAAGGTCCGAGAACAGCTCATGATTGATATTGCTGTGAGGTTCATCGAATGCCTTAGTGGCTAAGTGACTTTCATTTCATTCACCGGAAAAAGCCAAAGATCTTCACACACATTTCGTGTATATTCTTTTCCTGGCGCGATAATTCATTCGGTGATTTCAAAGGAATCTAGCATCCAGCTCGATCCAAGGTTTCACCGTACATTTTAAAATTTTCAAATTTTCTCGTATTAAAGAACGACACTTATTTTTAATTTGCTTCCATCCTTCAAGCAAAATTAAAGCACTATCCTGCATTTGTTTTGCAACAAGTGCATTCGACTTTTGTTGAACATTGCTTGTCCAAGGTTTTGTAAATATGTCCTTGGCCACATCATCAAGCCAGCCCTTTTTCTATCCTTGCTCATTCATTCGTAACTCGCGTTTCTCAACCAGGGTCAAGTTCAGCGCTTCAGCAAGAAGAACCTTCTTCTTCCTTCGGGACCGCGCTTGCTCACTATGGCGTGGCGGTGTTCATTTTAAGATTTGCAAAGCGGGCCCATCCTACTATCCACATTTCATCATGTAATGCGATAGATTTAGCCTCGTGATACAAATTTTTCACTATCAAATTCCTCAATGTAACATAGGATTTACGTCAAATTTACTTCCATGATAATAACTTTGCTGAATAAAGAGAGATGATTTTTGAAAGAGTAAGTTAAAAACTTTCTTGAAAGATCGAGATGTAGTTCGGGCAACCAAAGGCGGCTGCTCAATGAACCGACCGCCTGATAATTACTCTGTAGTCCCTAAAGGAGCAGGCGTTTAGAAGGCTGGAATAAACCTTACCAACTTTTCATTTTAGTCCTTTTAAAATATTACGGTAGTTAATTAACACTATTCCATGATACTTGCTAGTTAATCGTAGGCTAGCCTACTCACAGTACTGAGCAGAGGCTACGATAATAACTCATCTGCTAGATTTAAACTCTTAACTTCGTTGTGATGAGTTTTTCAATGCAAGACTTAACACTTTTGAATTTGATTTAATTTGCTTTAAATACTTGGCTTTAGAACTTTGTTATTTATCAGCTTGATAGCAAATTATCAAAGCAGATATAAAGATATGTGTATAATGTAAATATATACAAATGAATGACATTTAGTAAATTTTATGGGTAGAGGTTCAAGATGGAGCACTTTTTCTACCTCCCTCTCTTCTCCAACTCCCCGAGAATCCACTAAGTAAATGATCGTGAGGTACAAAGTGGGTTATCAGCTCTAGAGAGACAAGTCTCGACTATGCAACACTTCAAGCCTCGGACTAACTGAGGCTCATTACACAAAATTCGCTTCAACGTCCGACTAACTTCTTCTGCATACCGCTTTACATATTTACCTACTTTCTCAAGCTTCTGGATTTTGATCTAAGCCTCTCTCCAATAACTTGAGATTGGCTTTTTCCAGGATCTTAACCTTCGTGATAACTTCTCCTCGAGTAGACCACTTTTTGATTCTTCAAAAGTTTCCTTCTCTGGGCTTAAGTCATTTTCCTTCAAAACTGGTGTCAGATTGATTTTCTTCTGAGGTTTAGGCTTACGATTTTGGTTTGAATAACTTGAGAATGCTTTTGCAGGTTACACTTGATATTGCTTGATTTCGTGGCAAGCAGTTCGTAACCTTTACTTCAATGCGGATTCTCACTTGATAGTTGAACTTTTCAAATATCCGCCTACAAGATGAGATAAAGCCGATTTTCGAAAGTCACTTCAGTTTGTTGGTTTGTCTTATCGCATTCGACATTGACATTTCCTTTGTATTTAATGTCTCGCAGCATTGCAGCGCTCTCTCGGCATCGTGCGTTATCTTATCGGGTTTGTCTCCTTTTCGCACAACTGAAATCCAACACTCTTCTTTATTCTAATAACTTTGGTTACGTTACTATTCTCGAGTAATATCTTTGACTTTTATCAACGGATCTGCCTGTGCTTGTCTTGACTTGACTTGCACTTTTATTTTATTCCCCGTGATTTTCGGAGTTAGCTTCCAATTAATGGATTTATCTATCATTACTTCAATTTAAATGAGACTGCTTTCTTTGAAAGGATTTCGACCGACTTTTCATATGTACTGTGATTACGCTTGATACTCTTCGCCCGGAGTCTCCTGATCTTCTTTTGCTACTTCAACAATAAGCTTAAATGGAGTCTTCACTTCAGCTTTCGGGGCTGACTTCTTGTATTCTAAAAAGTTAGTCGAGATTTCGATTTACTTATTCAAATATCTATTATAAATATAAATTATATGAAACGGGTGCCACCAATAAGTTTTACATGGCATTCATCAAAATCTAAATAATAAATTTCCCAACATAATAGATCAGCTTTACAAAGTGTCACAAATTGAGACAAAGCCTTTTTGATCACATACCGCTTTCATACCTTCCGCTTTCTTGCTGGCAATCGCCATGGGGTCAACAAAATTTACTTCTCAAGTTCCCTGGATTTTGATTTCGCGAAGTCTCCAACAAAATCGACACTGCTTGACTTGAACCTTCCTTGCAGTATAACTCTCCTTGGAAAGTAGACTTTCGATTCTTCAAAGTTTCCTCTTCAACAGACGAAGTCGGCTTTCACTACTGTGTTTGATCGATTCTTCTTAGTCGTATTTATGATTTGCTTCAATGTTCTTGAGAATATTGCAAAGCGAATGCTTTGAATACCTGCTTGTTTGTGGTTCAAAGTATTTGGCGCAGTTTCTTCAATAACTTCTCACTTTTATAGTGCACATTTGAAATTTTGCTTACAAAGAGATAGCAATTCAAATGTCACTCGAGTTCTCGCTTCGTCTGCTTGTAGTCCTTGATGTTGACTCTTCTCAGATAACCGCTTCCTCGCAGTGATTGCAGTGCCTCATACAAGATGCGAAGTGTTTTCCATTGGTTCATTCTTTGCACAATTCTGGACTAACACTTTGCACCGGCAGCCGGTTGGCATACTAGTACGAGTGGGCCATTTTGACTTTAAATCAATGGATCTAGGTCATTGTCTTGACTAGACTGCTGTTCATACCCTGGCGACCCGAGTCACCATTTACTGATAACTCAACTGCCACTTCAACTTTGAGATTCGCTTCTTGAGATGACTTCGACCGACACTTCGGTGAAATTGCTCGCTTCTTGACACTTTAGTTTGTGTCCTCGATTTCCTTCTTGTCACATTTCAATCGACACACAGCAGAGTCTTCAATCCAAATTCAAGAAATTGACTTTTGTATTTCTTGGCATAATGATTTAACTCAACTTTTTCCAAATTTCTATCTATTACAATACAAATTATAAGGAAATGGGAAGCAACTTCCTACTAAGTTTTAGATGGTGCATCATCAAAATTCACTCAATAAATTTCCTAACAAAGATCCTTTTTCCAAAATTATTCTCGAGTTCGATCGCGGGTATAAAGCGAATAAAATCACATGCAATGCTTTCTTCTCCATTGCTTCGATCATAATAAGATTGGTCCAACGATTCGATGCTTCGAAACGAGGTAACTACATTTTAGATCTTTTCTCATCTTTTCTATAAAGAACTAACTCATAGGATTCAGATTTTCAAATTTTCAAATTAGTGTTCTAATTGCCTTATACGACTTAGTACTCAAATTTCTTTAGTCGCACTGTGAGTTTCGCTTTTGTCGCTTTTTATTTTCCATTTAGAAATGTTGTATGAGGATTTTTTTGTGTTCAAAATCTTTCATCATTTTTCCTACCGAATCATAAAGCATCAGCCAAGATGTTGTATCACAATCACTATCTACTAATCTGAATGAGTATTTGAAGCGTAGTGCATCCTCATCTTCGACCGTTGATCTTGTTCTTAAATGGCAAATCAGGCCACTTAATCACTATAGTCTGCTTACCACTTTAGTCTCATCAGTTGACTCGACTATCTCTAGCTTCCAGAATGCAATGCTTTCTTTCTTTCCTCGCTTTCTTCCCCTCAAGACTTTCTTTCTTCTTCTCATTCTTTGTGATTTACATCAGGATAGGAAATACCAATCGCAGCGTCCTCAGCATCTCAGCCCAACATGCCTCCTCACCCTTCTTAATCAAATTTGCTGCCTGCTTCTTTGATTATCCGCTTCTGATATCTAACCCTTCGGCTGCTCAAATTTCGGGGTGGCATGTCTTCCTTTGATTTGGAAGAGTCAATGTCTCTCTTTCGAGGTCTCACTCCTTATTTCTTTTATAGTCTTATTGTTAACTTGTTGAATTTTGACCATCGTGGCACTTCCTCTCGGTCTACGGGCTTCCTCGCTCACCTCTCTTCCATTACTAACGACACGTAGCCGCTTGAGCAATTGTCTCCTCTTTGCTTTCTTTCTTCTCGTACCAAACTCACAGTTTTGAGATCCGAGAATAGTCTACATGTTCTTGAGAGGTCCATTGAATGCCCCGTATTATACCTCATTTCCTGTATTTAATCGAGGCTTTCAAGATCTTCATACACATTTCCTTTTGTGTATATTCCATCCCAAGAGTCGAAAGTTCATTTGTGATCTCGCTGAACCCGCATCCATTTGATTCAAGGTTTCACCGCAAGTATTTCTAAATTTTCAAATTTTCAATGAAGAATTACGCTTATTTTTTAATTTGTTTTCGGATCCTTCACAAATTAAAGCTTCACTTTATTCCATTCTTTGCTTATTTGCAAGATCTACTTATCGGCATCGCTTTGTTCAATGTCTTATGTCTCGCTACATCGCCCAAGTCAGGACTCTTTCATCTCATTAGTCCACTCATCTGCTTTCAACCATACCGATTCTGCTTCAAAGAATACCTTCATCTCCTTCAATCGAGCTTGTTTATTACGCTTTTGTGGTTCATTTCTGGTATTCGAACGCCCATCTCAATCACAAGCCACACTTCATAAATGTAACGCAGATAGATGAGTTCCGCATACAAATTTTCCAATCATCAAATTCCTTCAACAAACAACACAGGAATACGTATTAGTCGATTTTCTTCCATTATAATACCTTGCTTAAAATGAAAGACGAAAACACAAGTGTTTAAAACTTGCATATGATGAGATCCGCTTCAAGAACCGTGCGAAGTGCTCAATGAACCAACCACTCGATACCACTTGTAGGTCCGCAAGGTTGTGAAGTGTTATTTAGAAGGGGATCAATAAACCTTACCAAATTTTTCGACAACTTTAAAATATTTCAACAGAGTTGACTCAAACAAGCCATGTCCTCGATGGACAGCTAAGTTACCCACCAACGTACTGATGGAATGCTCACTTCAAAGATAACTCGGGTACGCTCAAGCCCAACACTTAACTCTGGGCCGATTGGTTTTTAACAAATGACACTAACACCCTTTGATAGATTTTAGCTTGTTTTAAACACTTGATTTTAGACTTGATCATTTATCGCTGATAGCAAATATAATATTTAACAAATAGATATAATGTAAATATGCAGTGAAAGTAAGTTTGTTGAAAGTAAATGACACAAATTATTTTAAGAGGTTCGAGATGGGGTAATTCTTCTAATCCTTTCTTCTCCAACTCGAGGAATCCACTATGTAACAGCATCGCTTTACAAAGCGATGAATAGTCCTGAGACAAACTTGATCACACAAATGTACCGGCTTATCTTGTGACTCACCTTTCTTCACATGGCAACGCTTTGCTACTCACCACTTCAAGTTCTTGGATTTGATCACGAAGCCCTCCAACAAACTTGATAATGGTTCGACTGAACCTTTCTACAATCCTAGCTTGGAAAGTAGACCCTTTGATTTTTTTCAAAAGTTTCTTTTAATGTTTTTGAAATTTGTTGGGATTTGGTCCAAAGATCCCGCCCGCAATGGGCTTTAAAAGAGGCGTGAGGCGTGGCCCGCGATTCGAACTCGAGAGCCTGGATTGCATAGTTAAAGGATAGCTTAAAGATATGATTTGGACTACCTATACCAACAATGATGCATCTTCTTTTTCTCGGTGCCCATTACATAGAAACTGCGGGTTAAGCGTGCTTGGCCCCGAGTAGACATGGGATGGGTGACCCCCGGAAAGTTTTCCCGGGTGCGCGTGAGTGAGGACAAAGCGCGCTAAAAAAGACTCGTGTTGGTTTTTGTGGGGACATCGTCCAATCCGAGTAGCGCTAGAGGTCCAACAACAACTGCATCGAGAATAGTCACGAGTTCAATTCCTTGGAAGCCGCCTTGCCGGGAGGTTGTCGAGCGGTAGAACCGAGATCTTTGCGCAGGTGAGGTAAACGGACCGTAATCAAGGTAGGTTGGCCGGAATCGAGGTAAAATAGACTGGAATCGGTGTAGGTTCTTTGGGTGGACCAGAATCAAGGATAGGTTGCCGTGGCCGAAACACATCGAATCGAAGGTGTAGGTTACCGGGTGGACCGTAATCAAGGGTAGGTTGCCACGGCGGAACTCGTAAAATAGATCGAACCAAGGTGTAGGTTCTTGCCGGTGGACCAGAATCGAAGGGTAGGTTGACAAGTGGCCGTAATCGGTAAATTTGGAGGCCGAACCGGGCGACATGGCGGGGTGGGAATCGAGAGGTCCGGCGTGACGCGAAACTAAAGAAGTTAGGCGTTAGAAGGAAGTTTGGCGGACAGCGAGGTTGCCAAGCACCGAGTCAAAAAGATGGCAGTCTTTGGGGAGGGGATTGTTGGGATTTGGTCCAAAGATCCCGCCCGCACGGGCTTTAAAAGAGGCGTGAGGTGCGGCCCGCGATTCGAACTCGTGAGCGCTGGATTGCATAGTTAAAGGATAGCTTAAAGGATATGATTTGGACTACCTATACCAACAAATGCATCTTCTTTTCTAGTGCCCATTACATAGAAACTCTGAGGTTAAGCGTGCTTGGCCCGGAGTAGACATGGGATGGGTGACCCCCTGGGTAGTTTTCTAGGGTGCGCATGAGTGAGGACAAAGCGCGCTAGAAAAGACTCGTGTTGGTTTGTGGGGATAGTCGTCAATCCGAGTAGCGCTAGAGGTCCAACAAAGTTGTCTTTCCTTCACAACTTGTGTTGGATCGATTTCCTTCAAGTTTCAGGCTTGAGCAATTGCTTGAATGTTTATGAGAATATTGCAGGTTAGAACGCTTGAATATTACTTGTTTGTTCGTGGTTCTGGTCACGTTTCTCAAAAACTTCCTCAGCCTTTTATAGTGCACATTTGAAATTTTGTCCGTTGAAGAGATAGGCTAATTCAAATGTCACTGAGTTCCTTGGCTTGTCTTGATCCGTATCCTTGATGTTGACCCTTCCTCGTATTAATCGCTTCGCAGATTGCAGTGCCTCGACACAAGATGCAAGTGTTTCCCATTGTTCATTCCTTTTGCACAATTCTCGACTAACACTTTAGACCTGACAAACTTTGACATATACTATATTGAGTAATATTCTTGACTTTAAATCAACGGATCTAGGTCAGCTTGTCTTGGTAGATCGTTGTCTATACCCCAAGTGACTTGAGTCACTCACTCATGGATAACTCAACCGTCACTTCAACTTGAGACTTGGCTTCTTGAGTTGACTTGACCGACACTTGCCTGCTTGTTCCTCACCGACACTCCTTCCAATGAGTCCTCGACTTTCTTCATGGCATTGCTCACCGACACACAACGAAGTCTTCACATAGTCGCATTGACTTCTTGTAAACCTTGGCATAGCTCACTTGACTCAGCTTTTCCAGCTCAATCTATTACAATACAAATTACAAAGAAAATGGGGTGTCAACTTCCTAGTTTAAGTTTTATATGATATCATCAAAATCTACTCAATAAATTTTCTATCATATCGGACAAGTCTATTCTGGCATTGGTTGCCCTTGATGGCGTTCGATCACTGTCATTTATTCAAGAATCATATTTTAAATAAGTGTTTAAAGTGTCCAATTTTGACAGCATCCAATAACTTGATTTAGTTGAAATAAAATATTTAAGATAAAATCAACAAAACCAAAAAATATTTTGTTCTAACACTTTTGGGCTATTTGCCCAGTGGGCTTTTTGAATTATTTTGAGTTCATTTATTATGGCACTAAATTCAAATGATTGATTGAGGCCCATTCAACTGATCCATCATTAACACTGGAGAAGTCTTGGTCATTGGTTGAAATATTTCAATTGGATAGACAATAGAAAATAGGTCACATTTTGTTTGGTATAATAGCTTTGAATAGTAATTTTAAGCATTAGTTGACAATTATCTTATCAGAAATTACCTATATCATAAAGAGAAATTCCCAAAAATATCATTTTTTTCTGGAAAACAAGACATTGTTTTACGCTTCCTGTTTTTTTTTTTTTTTGAACATTTTTACACTCCTGCTTTTTTTGGATAATTATACATTTTTTTCTGCATTTTTTTGCGTTTTTACTTGTTTTTTTGCTATTTTATTCATGTATTGTTTTCTATGTTGTTTATGTTGCTTCTTATTTATTTCAATGTTATTTATGTTGTTCTTGGTAGTTTCTATGTTGTTTTTGTCTTGTTACGATGTTTCAATACAACTTTTATATTTTTTTTACATTATTTTTGTTTATGTGTTGTTTACTATATAATATTGATTATATTGTTTCTAGGTTGTATATGTATTTTTTTTAATATTGTTTAGTTGTTTCGTGGTTATTTTGATATTGATTTCGATGTTCTAATGCATCTTTTACCTATTTTTACGTTTTTTTTTTGTTTACGTGTTGTTTTCTACATTGTTTATGTTGTTTTAAGGTTGTTTATATATTGTTTTCAATACCATTCTATTGTTTCTTGGTTTGTTCCATGTTGTTTTGGATGTTTTAATGCAACTTTTATCTTTTTTATATTCTTCTTGTTTATGTGTTGTATTCTACTCCTCAGTCCCATATAGTTCCGTTGTATTTTCACACAGATTAAGAAAAGTATTGGAAAATACAAATGTGCAAAAAATTTACTTGATTGCCCTTATTTAATGAATAATGTAAATTACAAAATGCATATTAATTAGGGTATAACAGTAAGGGAATGGAAAAAGTACTATTAAATATATAATGTGGACTATATATTTGGGATATCCCAAAAAGAATAGTGGACTATATAAGTGGACTTTAGGGGAGTATATTATTTATGTTATTTATGAGTTGTTTCTATATAGTTTTTAATGATGTTTATTGGTTGTTTACATATTGTTTCCGATGTTGTCAATGCATTGGATCGAATTTAATTGTGTTGTTTTTATTCGTGTTGTTTCTATATTATTTTAAATGTGTTGTGTTTTAATATGTGTTATTTATGTGTATGTTTCTTGGTTGTTTATATGATTTTAAGTATAAAATAATTATTTAATTATGACAAATTTTATTTCACGGAAATTTTATTAATTGTAACATGTTCAAATAATTTTAAAACAACATTGTCAAAAAGTCCAAAGAAAAACACGCCAAAATAGAAAAGTCCAAAAAACGCAGAGCGTAAAAATATTTACAATTTTAATCAAATAAAAATTAAATAAAAAGAAAAAATAAAAGAAAAAACATATATTTACAATTTTCATCAAATAAAAATTAAAGTTAAATTACAAAACAAAATCCAAACAAAGGAAAATATTTTCCTTTTTTTTTTTCTTTAATTTTTATTTAAAGTTGAAAAATATAAAATATATGTTCAACTATTTTCTTTAATTTACATAATTTTTATTTATTTTTTTATTTAATTTTATTGAGATATTATTAACATATAGTATTTGTAACCATTTTCTATTTCATCATTATTAATTTGACACATATTTCTTCTTTTTAAATATTAAATTTTCAACATAACTTTTTATTGTAAAAATTATATACATAATTTTACTTTCTAATAATATATCTTTTAAATTTTTTAACTATTTTTTTATTTATTCTTGACATGGTTGCACGATCTCTCCATTTTTATAAATTATACATGGATCACTATTTTTTTATAAAAAAGGGTAAAACAGTTATTTCAGTAAAAATAGTCCAAAAAGGTGCAATTTATAGTCAAACTCAAGACTTTTTTTCTCGCTAACTTAGCATTTTAGGAATAAAACATCCCCCGAAATTTTGGAATTGAACCAAATGTGCAAATTTAAAAAGTTAGTGGTTACTAAACGACACCCATGAAATTTAATGGACTAAATACCAAAATGAGCCAAGTTATCGGACCAAAATTGCAATTTTGCACAAAAATTCCATCGTTCACTTTGTTAATAATCCTAAACTTTTTTTTACCAAATGATAGCAATACATTGAAAAACAAACATAAATTTACAACTATCATCAACTAGCAAAGAGTCACCTTGGTCAAATAATTGTCGAGGAGCAAGACACAATTCAATGTGTCGGAAAAAAAACAAACACTCTAAGGAAAATATAAAAAAGGGAAAAAAACACACTTCTACATAGAGACCAAACCACACTTCCAAAAAAAGAGGACCAAACACTCCCTAAGAGAGACTTACGCTTGAAACACGAAAGCACACGAGACCGGCAGCGACACTCACGATCGTGACGCCTGGGGCCGAAGAGGCGGGAGTGATCGTCGAAGTGCAAGACGGACAAGCGCGGCTCTGGCAAAGGCTTCTAGCAGAGGGGACATGAATGAACCGATCTCATACCCGAAGAGAGAGAGATTCTCGAGATCACAGAGGTATGGGACTATACGATTGAGGAGAGATTAAAAGATTTGATAGATACTACTCATACCAACAAGATACATCTTCTTTTCTCGTGCTCATATCTCATAAAAACTCCGGTTAAGCGTCTTGGCCCTGAGCAATTGTGGGATGGGTGACCGGAAGTCGCTTTCTCAGGGTGCGCATGAGTGAGGACAAAGCGCCTGAAAGACTCGTGTTGGTTTGTGAGGACACATCGCCGATCCGAAGGCGGCGTTACAACGACCGACCTCACGTGTTTAAGCCCCTCAACCGAACAACAAAAATACCAAAAAAAAAATGCAGGGAAAGAGAAAAGAAAAATACAACAAAACAAAAACAAACCCAAACAACCTACAAAAAAGATAAAAACAATAAGGTATTAAATCGACTTCTTCCTCCCTCAGATCCACATCACAGCCCATCACTGCCATAACCACCTTCGAAAAACCGTCGCCACCGCTGCGCCTTCAACGACCCCCAAACCCGCAAGCAAACTCAGGAAAGGAGTCCACCGGAGAGGGAGGGGCTAATGACCAGACCATGACTTTTGAAACTTTTGTTCTTTTGTTCTCCGGCCATGGTAAAGAGGGGCAAGGTGGGGATGGTGATTGGGAGGGAGAGAGAGAGAGAGAGAGAGAGAGAGAGAGAGAGAGAGAGAGAGAGAGGGGGAGAGGGGGAGGCGGGATTAGGTTATGTTTTGTTTTTGAGAGAGAAAGAAGAGAGCAAGAGAGAATTTTAAAGCCAACCTTGCAGAATTTTTTTTTTTTTTAATTAGACTGAACCTCAAAGATATTTTTTTGTAATTAATCTTTACTCTATACAAGGTATGTTGATTTTAAATGGATACTAATGATTTTAAGAACAAAAAGGAACAGAATAGCTAGACCACGATTCAGCAGTGCCAGCATTAGTTCCAGAATGCAATGTTTTGTATGAAAAGCATGACCATATCATAGATAAATCTGAGTACAATGATTATTTTGCTAAAACAATTTTCGCAAATCCAAATAAGTATTCCTCCCCAACATAACTCGAGAGAAATCCTGAAGAACTCCAATCACTATTCTAATCAGATTCAGTTCAGTAAAAAATTCCAGCGGTCACTGTTAATTATCCTTCAAATTTGAGAGTGTAAATTACTGAACCATACACCAATACAATATGGCCAAAACATTATTCTGATCCCAAAAGAACACCTGCATCTCCTCCAGTTTGAATTACAATCCGATAGACTTCTCGAATTTCTGGATTTGGTTCAGGAATATCCAGGTCATCTGTACAAGCACGTATCCAACGATCAAAAATCAAAACTAAGCAGAGCAATTTAAAATAGTATTTTTTTAGAGATAGAGAAAGGTACCATGACATGAGGAGCAATTCTAACACAATACACTGGAAATCCAGTGTAAAACTTGAAGGGTCCTCCTGATTTCAACGTTTTCATGGTACAATCCAGAGAACCAGTGTACGGATATTTCCCTTCAGCATCTGGTTGCATTTTCTGTATTTGGGTTTTCACATAGTCAAACGGCAAACTACAAGCTGCTGCAAAAAATCCAGATACACTACTGGCCCCTGAAAGGAGACGAAAAAGCATTAAAATTTATCAAAAATCTATCCCGAGAGCTTCCAAACTAGATCTGTCAAATGAGCCGGGCCAAAGATAAAATTCGGGTCGCGCCAGAATCCTTTAGGATGCTATTCCTGAGGCCCAGCCCATGAAAATACACATGAAACAATCGGCCGATTGGGACGGCCCAACGTTTCTGGTCAAATAGGCCCGGTCCCTTTCAGGTCTCCAAAAATGCAGCCCGGCCCAACCTTTTCTTCGGGCGGTCCCATTTTTGTCACCTCTATTCCAAACTACAATAATGCAATCCAGTAGAGCGTTAAAAAAAAAAAAAACTACTGCAAGTATATATGCATAGACCAACTCACCTATCACTGTAGCAGCCTCGCAAAACCAAGAGAATCCTTAAAGAACTCCACACTTTGATCATAAGAAGCAAGCATACCCATATTGAGTGCCATGGCCCTAACCACAGTAGGGCCGCACCTTTCAAAGTGCTAGCACGCCTTCATCAGCAACGATGCGATAAAGAGCATGAAATGCGTTTGTGTAATTCCGCCTGGGCAGCAGGTAATGTCGCATCGGCCTGCATGCGTATGAGTGCTAAATCGGCAGGACTACCAACAGATGCTCCAATTGCTCCTGCCGTCAATCCACATAGAGCCTTCTGATAAAGTGGTAAGGGCTTCCCATCATTGGCCTCTATTGCCTTGTTTGTCAATATCCTGTGATATAAGATTTCTCGAAATAAGTGGATGTTGTTCTATAATTAAATTTCATATATCATGAAATCTTCCGGAGTTTTCGCTGCTGTGACGGATAATGAGAGACACATTAGACTAACTTCTGTGCAGTAAACATAACATGCAATCAGCATGAAAGACAAAAACTGTTAAAAATGGTTTTTAAATTTGTTGGTGAACATATTATCAGATGTCTAACTTGCGGAATATCATAGGATCACACGGAATGCTTATAAGACATGATGGTTTACTAATGAGAAGAACATGGCAGACTGTCCTGCGGCATGCAAGGCCTGCCACCCCACTCCTCGCCCCTAAAAAAAGGTGGAAATCTTTGGGAGGGCCTATTTTTTATCTCTTTGAATTTAGTCGACCTCTTTAATGGGTTAGGTACTTAGGTCCCCCTTGCTCACCCTTGAGTCGCAAATCATTCGTCAAATGATAGATTTACAGTTAAATGGTGATCAGCTATGTTTTTGACATATGTTTCGGAGAGATCCCTCCAACTTATAAAGTCGATCCCCATACACCCAGTTCAACAGTTGATAAGCTCAGTTACCTTTTGAAAGTTGCTTTACTTAGAGATGCTTGTTTAAATATACAGAAAAAGGTTTTTCCATTCCCATTCTTTGCTATATCTTCCAACTAATGTTCTCTAGTTTCCATGTGAAATGTAGTTGTTATCAAATATATATATTATATATTATCATGTCTACTTAATGGGTTATTTCAACTAAGTGCATTATGAAAACTACATATCCACGATGAATAGAAAATCACTGTCACATGGCACCAAGAATGACAACTAAGTTAATATATTTGCAGATTTAGCTGACATATGTTGAAGGCTGAGAAAGAAGAATGCACAGCCTATAATCATTTAAGACTAGCATACAAGTTATTCATATATCATAACTGAAAATGCTGTGTTCTTTTATCCCCTTTATAGATAAATCTATAGAGGTAAAGAATGGGAATAACAAAACTGGTCCACCTTTTAGACCTACTTAAATGAAACCAATGCTGCATACTTCACATGATAAAATAACAATGAACTGCGGATACAAGGTAAATCAAAGGATGATGTGCACAAGCAAGAAAGTGCTTAGCCATCAAAAGCGCAATGATTAATCCATTGGCAATCCTCTGACTCAATTAATTTTAGATGTTATGTTTGGCCAACAATTAACATGGTAATGAGTCCACTAAGCTACAAGATCCAGAAAAAATACTCACCTAAATGAGCCAAGCCGAGCAGTTGTATATGTAGCTTGTCTAAGAAGCCCAGCAGACAAACCCTGTGGAAACAACGATACTAATAATTAAGAGGCAAGTTAAGAACTAAAAGACGTGGTTGAACATTGAAATATTGCATATAGTAAGCATCTTGTATGTTTAAGTTAACCCCATTGATTGAGCTAAAAAACGGATGCCCCTTACTACATTATCCAAACATAGACACTACTATTAAGCAATTCACAGTGTGACGAGCGAAAAAAAAAATTGTGTTGATTAAAATCAAAACTCATATGCATCTGACTAGATGAAGAAACCAAATGAAGATCAAGAATCCTCAGATTCATCTACATTCAACCATAGAAGGTAAGCTAAAACAATTTCCACTGTTATTTGGAGACATATGCACATGACAACTTTCAATTCACTAAAATGTGTTGCTGGAAAACAAGCTTAAATCAAAATATTTCGTATCTATCAACTTTAGAATACAGAGATTCCCCCAATCAATAAAAGAAACTATGATGCTCAATGTTGCGAGCCAAATAATTCCCCTGAGAAAGTCAGGAATGACACCCTAAATTTTGTGACAACTGTCCGATTAAATTAAAGATGCATCTTTTAGGACTTGTATTATAACTTTAGCATCGATTTGAACTTCTCATGTTTCATTCTAAGCAAGAAGCATTTGGATTAAAAACTAAGTACTGAAGTTACTCATTAATCCTTGAAACATATACAATGCATTACTCAAACTCCACATTCATTAACTTCAAAAGAAAATCAGGCTGCCAACAGAAATCATAAATTATTAAGTTTACTTCTGCCTTAAATCACCTATGGCTCTACTTCCAGCCCGGGTAAGATCTTACTGTGCTAAAACTTGCTTAGTTGTTAAACTAAGAAGTTATAATGACACTCGTATACCTCACTACAACGGGTTTAGCTTGCTGATCACACTAGTTTGTTTTGTCAGCATCCCCCCAACAGCAATCAAATAAGTATCATATGAAATGTCACTAGACCAAATAATTTCCACAAGAATGCTGCAGCAACTTATGAACCAAATCAATCAAAGATGAATCGTGTAGCGCATATCCAATAGACAATATCATCCCTGGAATACAGTTTCACTTCTCTTGTGATGATCAACAGCATACAAATATTAAAAAAAAAAAAAAAAAAAAAAAAAAAAAAAACATGTAAAGGGTTGTAGGATTGACTCTTGCCACACAAACCTTGTAAAAGGCACCAACACCCTCATTTTTAAGCATGTTCTTCGTCACGTCAGCAGCTGATCCCTGGCCCAGTTGTATTCTCACCTGAAATTCAGTAAAGCCTCACAGATTAAGACAATATCCTTCAGCTCATACAAACACAAAAAAGACCTCCCATATCATTCCAGGTGACGATTTTGAGACTCAACCATAATTGGATCTAATGAGACCCGGAGAGGATCCATCTTCCAACCGAATAACACTCCAAACGAACTGTTAACTCAATACAAAACAGCAATACATCTTTAAACTCCACGAACAAAACGTAGATCTAAATCCCACGCACAAGCATTTGCAAAATAAAATTGATATGACAAAATCAAACAAAGAGAAAGCACCAAAACGATGCTAAACCCTCAACAAGGTTCTTTTTGTCAAATCAAAAGCGAAACCCATTTGATCTAAAGATCTGAAACCATGCCCAGTGCCCACAACCCAACATTCATCCAGGAAAAAGTAAATTCCTATCAAAAAACACAACAAAAAAATAATAATAATAATAATAATAATTGACAGCTAACAATTACAAACAATTCCAGTGGGTAAATGTGATTATACACAAAAATTAAATACCTTAATCATGTCAATGGGCTGAATAACACAGGTAGCAAGCATACCGGAGGCACCGCCATTAACGAAGGGCTTGACTGTGGGCCAAACTCCAGATGATTTCGGCTTCTCCTCTCCCATTTTTCAGTTAGTCCTTTTTTTCTTTTTCTTCTCTCTAGTTCTTTTCAGGCAAAGGGAGACTGACCAGACAGAGAATGAGTTCTCTGTGGTGAACAATGCGAGGGCTTGTGTATTGTGAATATGGAAAGAAGGTTTTTTATGTGCTATAATATATACACACGATGTTTTGTAAATTGTAAGTATATTTTCAGTAGGGGTAGGCATTGGCAATACGAGCTATCGGTTCTTATTCGTATTTAGTTTTGGGTATTTATGTTCTAAAAAATGTAAAAAAAATAAAAAATAAATTTCATCTTAAGACAATCATGTCAAATTCAGATACTGTGTTCGAGTTCGGATTTACATGTTCGATTCAGCCGAGTTTCTCAATAATTTTAGATTGTATCGTGTCAGATTATCAATCCTAATTTTCAGTTTTCTCAATTACCATCTAAAGCAGTTTTCAAAAGAAAAATAAATTTTTCAGTTTTCTCAATTACTATCTAAAGCGGTTTTCAAAAGAAAAATAAAAAATGTACACGTGTATTTTATCCGATGCAATTTAATATAAAGTGGAACATGAAGGTGGAATGTGAGATCTCAATCCACAACTATGTTTTAATTTGAGTATTATATAATATAAAATTCCTATGATTACATTCAAATAATTTACAAAACAAATTACTCTTTGCCTTCCTTCTTCCCAATAAAATAAATTCTTAATCAGATTTTCTTGCACTTTTCATGTACTTATTTTATTTTGGATTTCTAGATTACTATTTGTAATATGAGTTCAAATTAGAAATTATTTTCAAGATTGAGATAACATTTGGTGAAGTTAATTTTTAGTGTTGTTATTGTCCGGATTTTAAACCCAGTTACAAATTAATACAAAATAGTGAAGGAATTAATACAAGATAATTATAATTCAATCTAAGTATTTATAATTGCTACAAAATTTTCTTAATTAGGTTTCTTGCCCCTTTTCAGTTTTCTCCTAACTATTTTATTTCTTGATTGGTATCTGTAATTGGGTTTAAATTAGTAAGTATTTTGTGATTGACATTACAGTTTGTGGATCCAAATAGTAATTATTTTTCAAAATAAATTAGGAATTATTTCCTACCTTGTATGAAAAGATCCGCTAAAAATGATATTGTGTTTGGTACTTTGGTTAATGTTAATAATGTATCATTTCTAAGAATTTAAAATTACTATTTCTTTATGTTTGTTAGTAGTGGGTTCATAATGAAAATTTTTAAATGTCAAAGATAATATACAAAATTATAAAAACTATGTAGGACATTTACATTTTGAATTATGCATTGAATTATGTCGAGCATCAGAATTATGCACCAGTGGCGATGTTTTCTATAATTTTGGGGCCAAAAACAAATAATAACTAAATTGAGGGGCAGTAACGAGAATATATAATTTAGAAACAATTAATATTGCGCGCCTATCAAGAGGACCAGCTTCGCTGACCTATCAACCTCATTTGTTTACCTTATTGCAAATATGTCCCTCTAGTGTCTTCAATTTGCATTCTCACTCACTTCGAAGTTGTCGTCATGTATGGCACGTTATGGGAGATACACCCAAAATTTATTAGAAAAAACCCACAAGAAATACCTGAAAATGATTAATATATGGACGTGGTGCTCTAGGAGTGGATAGCTAAGTTGAGGTCAACTACTTTTACTTGGTCATTTTCACGATTTTATTTCAAGTTTTCATAATATTGATATATAAATTTTCTTATATTTAAGGATATAAAGGGATCAAAATATTACATAGTAGTAATGAGACTATAGTCACTAAGTCCCTACTCACCATACAAAGATAATGATCTTATGTTTGCAATGAAGTTAATTCGATAAAATGTCGTTCATTTTGTAACATGTAGAATAGTTTAGTGGGCAAATTAGTGAATATAATCAATGTTCTAAAACGCGTTACGCGCTAGTCGGGCGATAGATTAAGGCCCAACGCCTAGGCGGGGACTAATCGGGGCTAGGCGAAACCTAGATGGGGTTACGCGGGGCCTAATCGGAAGAATAATGTAGCGGAAGAAGAATGTACGGACAAAGGCCTGCGCGGGGACTAATCGGGGCTAGGCGAGAATTTTTAGAACAGTGAATATAACTAGTCAAATTGATCAAACTTACTTGTGGGCATGCCTAACAAGCCGATGCCTATGTCCCCAAATATTTAGAGGCCCAATTTTTTAAAATGGTTAAGTATACAAACCTTTTACCCTTCACACACAAAACACCAAAAAGAAAAAAGACGAAACTTCAACATGAAGCCTAACATTGTGAAAAAAGAGAAACAGTTCACTCGAATGTGAGGTAAAGATGAACCCCGACTCATTACATTTTCTGAAAATGACAATGACAATTTTAGTTGACAATGAGCATTAAATCCTTCTAAATACTTTTAGGAAATCCTTATAAATAATGACAATTTTTAGGAATACTCTTCTTACAAATTATGAGTTAATAACTTTAATTTTTCCATTATGTTAATATTCTTCATTTTGCTTAGCTTTTTAGCTTTCACTTAATTTTTTTAGTTTGTTTGCCAATTTGTTTAATTGATTTAGTTGGGAGTATAATTTGTGATCCAAACAATGATTTGCTCATTTGTTTATGATTTACGAGTATTGAATTAATTTGGGGGTCACATAGTAATTTGTGCAACTAGAATTTTGTCATTTGTGTAAAAAAAAAATCGAGGATTGAATTATATTGAAAATGGAAAAATAAAAATTCTATTACGCTTATGATTTTTCTTGATTAATAGCGTTGTCTTGCTAAATTAATTACTTCTTTTGGTTATTATTGAATAACTAGTAATACAAATGATTTTTTGCCCCTTGATTTTGAGTAATATTTTAAGATAACTTTTTTTGGTCACTATAAGGGTTTATTTTGAGAATCTCGCTTAGGGTCTTATGTTTCACAGGTCTGACCATGCACACTAGTTGACCACTTAAGCTATATCTAAATTAGAGGTGGCAAAATCCAGCCCGGCCCACGGGCCGGCCCAGCCAGCCCGAGGTTTGGGCTGGGAATTTTTAGGCCTGAAAAAGTCGGGCCCATATTGGCCCGGCCCGAATGGCCCCAACGGGTCGGGCTAGCCCGACTTTTTTAGGTCGGCCCAAATTTTACACATAGATTTCATGCATGGACTGGACTGGGCCAAACATTTTCGCGGCCCAACCAAAATCGGGCCGACCCGTTCCAGCCTGAATTTTTGCAAAAGCCCGATGGGCTCGGGCTGGCCCGGCCCGGCCATTGCCAGCTCTAATCTGAATCCCAATTACAGTTTCCAGCTAAAAGAGTACTAGTAGTCTTGTTCCGAACTATTTTGTTTCATATCATCCTGGTGGATAAAAGCCCTTCATCAAACACACATGTGGTTGTGTATTCTAAATTTTAAATATAGAAGGCCATTGAAGTTCACTTTAGTTGGTGAACTTTTGGGGCTGTTTGCCCAAGTGGGCTTCTGAATTCTTTTGAGGCCCATTCAACTGATCCAGCACTAACACAAGAATTCTTGGTTATTGGTTGAAATATATTTTTTTTTTGAGGGAAATTGGTTGAAATATTTCGATTGGGTAAACAATAGAAAATAGGTCACTTTGGTATAATAGCGTTGAATAATAATTTTAAGTATTAGAAGTTTGACAAAATCCTGGAAGTACCATCTTTCTTGAAAACAAATGTATTTTCACGTTCCTATATATTTATTTTTTTGACATTTTGAAGCTCCTTTTTTTGTTGCAATTTTTTTACGTTTTTACTTATTTTTTCACTATTTTTTGTTCATATATTATTTTCTATGTTATTTTTGTTGCTTCTTATTTGTTTCTATGTTATTTATGTTGTTGTTTTGTTGTTTTTGTGTTGTTTCGACGTTTCAATACAACTTTTACATATTTTTACACTATTTTTTGTTTTTGTGTTTTTACTATATTGATTATATTATTTCTAGGTTGTTTATGTATTGTTTTCAATGTTGCTTTGTTGTCTCTTGGTTATTTCCATGTTGATTTCGATGTTTCAGTATAACTTTTACCTATTTTTACGATCTTTTGTTTACGTATTGATTTCTATATTGTTTATGTTGTTTCTAAATTGTTTATATATTATTTTCAAATATTGTTATGTTGTTTTTTTTATTGTTTCCATGTTGTTTTGATGTTTCAATGCAAGTTTTGCCTATTTTTTTACGTTTTTTGTTCATTCGTTGTTTTCTATATTGTATAAGTTGTTTTTACGTATAGTTTCAATGTTGTTTCTTGGTTGTTTTATTGTTATTTTCGATGTTTTCAATGCATTTAATCAAAAATTAAATTGTGTTGTTTTTATTTAAGTGTTGTTTTATGTGTTATTTATATGTATGTTTCTTAGTTGTTTAATAGGATTTTAAGTATAAAAATAATTACTTAATTATGACATAAATTTTATTTCACTGGAATTTTGCTAGCTGTAATATGTTCGAAATAATTTTGAAACAACAACGTCAAAAAGTCAGAAGAGAAAACACGTGATCGTAAAAAAAGTCCCAAAAAAATGGGAGCATAAAAATGTATTTTTTCTTAGTATGTAGGGCAACTGTATTCTTATTCCTATCATAAATTTGAATTAGAATTAACTCAATTTGGGCCAATAACGGGTCATATCTTAGAGTTGGGTCTCAAAACATAACATTTGTAACATCTATCAGCCCATATAAATTTGGGCTTCAAAAGACATTCTCAACGAGCCCATGTGAGGAAAAGTCATCTTGTCAAAATGGTATTTGTATGAACCGTTTCTATTGGGTTGTACACTCCCTAGTCCCTAAATTAAATGTGAGTTGGGGACAAAAGTATTGGGACTCAATTGCGCTTGAAAATTAATCGGGGGACTTAATTGGTTGCAAGCATTTTATTTGGGGTTTAATTTATATCCTTGAAAGTTATTTCCTATTATTATGTTTGACTAGAAAAAAGAAAGGAAGAAATATCATTGTCTCAAGCGGGTCGGGACGTTCTCGTAAAAACAGTCATCCAAGCTATCTCCACCTACGTTATGTCATGTTTTTGGATTCCCAATACGGTTCTTGACAAAATTCAATCTTTGGTGGCTAATTATTTTTGGAGTGGATCGCAGATAGGAGGAAATTCATTGGCTTGCGTGGAAGAAAATTACACGCAAAAAAGAGCAAAGGCGGCCTGGGATTTTGTCACCTTAAAGCCTTCAATCTTACGCTCCTTGCAAAACAGGCCTGGCACCTTATTACACGGCCCTCTTCCTCACTTGCCAGCTTCTTCGGGCTAAGTATTTTCCAGACGGGAATTTCCTTACTGTGCAACTTGGATATAGACCTTTTTGGAGTTGGCAGAGTATCTGGGAGAGTCAGGTTGTCGTTTTGTTGGGCACAAGTCGTCTCATCCGATCTAGTACCACCACATGTATTTGGCAGGACCCTTGGCTCTCCCACAACTTGGATTTCTTCGCACATCCTCATGGTCCTTCTGTCAACCTTAATGCCACTGTCGGTTCACTTATTGATGCTCCCAATGCCTGCTGGAAAGTAGATATCGTTCAGGCCTTGTAACTCTGAGGAGACGAACCTTATCATCTCGATTCCCATTGATGCTTGCCAATCTGAAGATATCTGGTGTTGGCATCACAATAGAAATGACAAGTTTTCTGTTAAGTCCGCTTGTCACTCTATTTTAACTTCCAGCTTATTCCATTTTGACTGCCACTACTATCTCCCGTCGGGTTCTTCTCTAAATCCAATTTGGAAGAAAATTTGGCAGGCTCAATTTTCCCTCTCCTCTCCCGGTTTAAATTATTCGTCTGGAGATGCTCCTTGAAGAATTTAGGGAGGAAATCTGAATTTTGTATTATTCATCTTAGCTCAAAATATATAGCAACATGTTTTATTTATAGCAGCAGGAACAAGAAAACTGCTAAGTTGCTAAAGTAATAAAGGAAAATGTAAAAAAACATGTTTTCTAGCTCTAACCAATAAAAGTGTTGAAACATCAATAGAAAAGGACAAATACTTCAACACACACCACAAATACTCCAACATCTCCCCCTCAAGTTGGGAGACTATGAAGATCCTTCATGTCCAACTTGGCAAGGAGATCAAGAAACCATGGTTTGCCCAAAGACTTGGTAAAGATATCCGCTAGCTGAAGAGTGGAAGACACCTTTTCATGAATGATAATACAAGCCTTAAACTGGTTACGAATGATATGACAATTGATCTCTAGGTGTTTGGTACCCTCATGGAAAATGGGATTGGCAACAATGTGGAGAGCAGCTTGGTTATCACACCAAAGAGAGATAGGAGTAGGAATCTCAAGACCAAAATCAAGAGCAAGATGGGCAAGCCATTACAACTCAAAACCATGGTGCTTAAAGCAAATACTTCCAAGAAAATCAATGAAGACCAGGGAAGATTTAGAAACCGTGGACTATTTCTTATCCTTCCAAGAAAATCAATGAAGACCCCAGGAAAACACAAAACCTTCAAGTGAAAGACTTTCCCAATGGTGTCATGGCATGAAGCCCAACCTCAACATCACTATAAGCCATAAGGCTAAAAACACCCCTAGTGAGTCGATTCAATATAAAGAAGACCCTTAAATAAACCCTTTCAAGTATTTAAGCACATGCAAAGCAGCATGCTCCCCAATGGGAGTTATACGGATCATTCACAAATTGACTTAGTTGTTGCACACAATAGGTGATATCATCAACCCAAGGCCTGTAAGATTCAAATAGAGCGACCACCAACTAACCTCCTGTATTGATCAGGATTCTCCAATGGTGTACCCTCCTTCCACATAACTTGAGCCATTGTGAAAAAGGCAAAGAAGCAGGTTTGCAATGAGTGAGTCCTGTGTCATTCAATATATCCAAAATGTATTTCCTCTGGTTAAGATAAACCCCATCAGATTCTCTAGCAATCTCCAGCCCAAGAAAATACTTAGCATGCCCCATGTCCTTAATGTTGAATTTCTAATCCAAATAATGTTTAAGTGCAACAATCTCTTGAGGAACTGAACCAGTGATGAGTAAATCATCAACATAAATGAGCAAGGCCAAGTAAGAGGAACCAATTTTCTTAAGAAACAGACAGTGATCATTTTGAGACTGGACCAGACCATATTCCACCAATTTTATGCACAACTCTACATTCCACTGCCTCGAGGCCTGTTTAAGCCCATATAAACTTCTCTTCAAATAGCGACCCTTTGACTAAGCCTTCAAATAGACATCTGGAGGTAACATGTAAATTTCTTCATCTAGGAAGCCATGGAGGAAAGCATTGTTGATGTCTAACTGGTGTAAATCCCAACCTTTGAGAACAACAACTGCAATAAACATTCTCACTGTGACCATCTTAGCCACGGGGAAAAAGTTATCCAAATAATCGAAACTATAGATCTGATGATACTCTTTAGCCACAAGTCTGGCCTTATATCTATCTATCGAACCATCACAGTGAAGCTTCACTTTATAAACACACTTGATTCCAATTGCTTTCTTAATCCCACTGGCAATGAAGTTAACTCCCACGTTTGAACATTTTCTTTTCCAAGTGAAATCCCCTAGCAAAGTAGGTTCAAGTCAGACTTTTGGCTTGCTACAAGTGGGCTCGGGGATCGCAGCTTCCCGCTGTAGTCGTCAGCTCATTCTTGACAGATCCGATCGGGTGTTCATAATCTGGAGTAAAAGGATTCGAACCTTTGCATGCCGGTACCAAAAACCAATGCCTTACCACTTGGCTATACTCCATAGGCCAGTTTTGGACGGTAGGAACGGGGATAGGGGGAAGGGAGAAGCATAGTGGATTCAAGAGCATCCAACTCCTTATTCATAACATCTATCCAATTGGGATTCTTACAAGCCTCAATGTAAGTCCTGGGCTCTTGTATCCCAGAAATATTAGCAAAAAGGCCACATAATCACCAGAGATATTTGGAGAAACATAGTTAGGAAAAGTAGGTATATGATAGTGTTCACCTGTAGGACTGGTCAGTGGAAGTGTGGCAGCAGAGGGAGGCACATGGAGAGAGCAAATATTACTAGCATAATCTTTCATCCAGACAGGAGGATGACTCTGTCTAGAACTTCATCTTACAACAGGAATAGGAAGCAAAGAAGGGACAACAATAGAAGGCTGTGAAATGGAGGCATGAGAATCTTTCTCAAGAGTAGAAATTATGGAAAGAGGTATATAAGGTGTAGGATTTGTGATAGCAAGAAAAGGAAAAGAATGCTCAAAAAACTGAACATCCCTGGAAAGAAAGAACTAATGAGTGTCAAGGTTATACAACATGTATCCTTTAACTCCCTGATGATATCCCATAAACATACATTTGTGTGCTCTAGTGTCAAACTTATGCTTGTGAGGGCTAGTGTTAGTGGCATAAGCTAAACACCCAAAAAGCTTCAAAGAGGTATACTCAGGTGCATTTCCATACAACAATTCATAAGGAGTATCCCACCCCAAGAGTGCACTAGGCAATCTAATCTATTCACCACAAATGTAACATGCATTAAAGCATAAATCAAAAATCTAGCTGGCACCCCTGATTGAAATATCAAGGCTCTCCCAAGATTAAGTAATGTCCTGTGTTTCCTTTCTACAACCTCGTTCTGCTGTGGTGTATAGACACAACTCCTTTGATGTAGTATCCCCAAAGAATTAAACAAATTTTGCATACGTGATTCACAAACTCCTCACCATTGTCACTCCTCACAACCTTCACCGTCTTCTTAAACTGTGTGAGTACCATATGAAAAAAACTTCCAGGTTTTGAGGAACTTGACTCTTATATGCAAGAAAGTATGTCCAAGTAGCTCTAGAGAAATCATCAACCACAGTAAGCATGTAAGGACTGTGTGAGGCTCCTGCATGAACAAAAGGACCCCACACATTCATGTGTATCAAACCAAAACACTCATCAGACCTGGAAGTGCTCAGATGAAATGATAATCGAGGTTGTTTGGATTTATGACAAATTTCACATTTATTAAGAAGTGCCTTAGCATCAGAAGTACAATAAGGTTTCAAACAATGAATGTGTTCCAATACAGAAATGGAAGCATGGCCCAACTTAATATGCCAATCCATCAGGACACTATTACAGGATTCTAGAGAAGAGAAATTAACAAGATTTTGGTGAGTGTTTACAGAAGGAAAATGAGTTGATCTGGACTGAAGAATATAGAGTCTACCATGGGCCTTTCCCATTGCCACAACTTCACCAGTCCTCAGGTCCTGCAACACACAATGAGCAGGAAAGAATGTGAACTTGAGATTAGATGATTCAGTCAAATGTGCAATAAATAAAAGATTATATGAGAAAGAAGGCACAAGCAACACATCATGAAGTATCAGTCTGTCAGTGAGTTTTGCTTTTCCTGTGTAGGACATTTGCTTAGTGGATCCATCCGATAAGTAAATGGTGGCTTGAGTAGTGACAGGATGCAAATCAGTAAGTAGTTGTTCATTGTAGCACATGTGTTTGCTTGCCCCATTATCAATGATCCAACAATTCATGTTACTTCTCTCAAAAGTAGATAAAGCACAATATATGTCATGTGTTGTATCCTTACCAGCATAATCCACAAAATGAGCATAATTCAAGTTAACATCATTGATGCCTGATGTATCTCCAGCCACTCTGTTAGCCATGTACTTGGTTATCTCCTGTTGTATAATTGTTGCGATATCCCCTTGTGAACGCACTTCTGTCTTTGTACCTGAGTTGTCTGTGGATGTTATCTCAGTCTTCTCATTATCAACCTCAACTAGATTTGTTGTAGCTCTGCTTCTATGTTCCCTCAGTGTCTTAAAGCAATCCGGATATCTAGGGCTGCAAATGAATCAAGCCGCTCGCGAGCTATTCGGGTCTCGGTTCTGAAAAATATTCATTCTAGAGCGTTCGTCAGGCTTAACGAGCCGAACTCGAGCTTAAAATTTAAGCTTGAACTTTTAAACGAGCTGAACTCGAGCTTACAGATATTCGGCTCAAAAGTTCATGAACATGTTCGTTTATAGGCTCGCGAGCCTATATTCGAACTTGGCTTGCGAACATGTTCGTTTATAGACTCGCGAACTCGATCTTAAATGAACTTAAGTTTGCTTTCACGAGCTCAAATTCGAGCATATTACAAGTCTTTCATGAGCCGAGCTCGAGCTTAGCTCGTTAAAGCTTAAACGAGCCTTTTGTGAACCGAGCTCGAGCTAAGCTCGTTGAAGCTTAAACGAGATTTTTACAAACCGAACTCAAGCTAAGCTCATTGAATATATTAAACGAGCTTTCACGAGTCGAGCTCGAACTATTCACGAACCTAATAATTTTCAAATGAGCTGAGCTCGAACTTAATTATGAAGGCTCGAATCGAACTCGAGCCGATCCAAAAACTATATAAACCAAACTCCATCTTGTTCCTATTTGGCTCGGTTCAACTCATTTGCAGCCCTACGGATATCCATGGAGCTTGAAGCACTCAGACATCTCATAACCTGGAGCTCTAATGCTCGCAAGTGAGCTTAGCTTTCTTCTTTTAGTTCTTCTGTATCCTCTCCCTCTAGATTGCCAGTTAGTATTGTTGTTACTTGTGTTGTTCCATCTAGAGCCTGTCTCGCCAATAGTTGTGTTTTTAGCTAGCAAAGCTACTCCATCCAATCCTTCAGTGGAATTTACATTCACACTTCTCTGTCTCTCTACTAGTTGGACCATTGAGTACGTTTTATTAACCAACGGCAACGGATCCATTATTAAGATTTGACTTCTAATATGATCATAGGAGTCATTTAACCCCATCAAAAACTGATTAAGTTTAGTAATGTTATCCGCATCAACAGTAGCCTTGTTATTCCCACAATTACAACAAGTAGCAGGTGCCAAACTACTATACTCATCCCAAAGTCTCTTCAATTTTGTGAAGTAAACAACAACAAAGGTAACACCTTGAGTTAAATTCACAATATCCTTCTGTAGTTGATATAGAGTTGTTCCATTGCATTCTCCGAATCGTTGTGCAATATCCTCCCAAAGTTCATGTGCAAAATTAACGTAAAAAAAGCATCTAATATATCTTTAGCAATAGTATTTAATATCCAACTAGTACCCATCAAATCAACACGCCTCCACTGCTCATATTCAGGTGAATTAGTTGTGGGAATAGGAATGCTCCCATTCACAAATCCTATCTTCGTCTTTGCACCGAGCACAATGCTCATAGATCTACTCCATGACAAGTAATTATTACCTGTAAGCTGAGTGGAAAAAGTAATACACCAGGGTGATCGAATCCATGAAGCTGAAATGGATCTTATTCCTTTACCGTCGTCTGATTTGCAACTTGAATTGCACCTTGCTGGTAGCGTCCAGCTCAACAATCACATTATTCCAAGCTCCTTGTCTGTTATCATTGTGTTTCAAACCTATAACTCTGGATACCATGAAGAATTTAGAGAGAAAATCTGAATTTTGTATTATTCATCTTAGCTCAAAATATACATCAGCAGGTCTTATTTATAGCAGTACGAACAAGAAACTTGCTAAGTTGCTAAAGTAATAAAGGAAAGGTAAAAAACGTGTTTTCTAGCTCTACCTAATAAAAGTGTTGAAACATCAACAGAAAAGAACAAATACTCCAACACTCCTCAGCAGCTATTGCCACACCGGACCTCCTCATTAATCACCATATTGTCTCATCGGAATCTGTGCCCCTTTTGTTTCTCCCCTAGGATGCCAATCATCTTTTCTTCTGCCAGTTTGCGAATATGGTATGGAGTTCTGCTGGTATTTTCGAGATTATCTTTCGGCTCTCGCAGACAAGCTTTACTCAATGGTATAAGGAGATTCTCCTTCTTTCCTCTCCGGCGGTAGGTAATCTTTTTATCATTCTTTCAAGTTTGATTTGGTACCATCGCAACAAAAGGAAATTCGAGGATAACGTCTCGGATTATTTCTCAATTGTCATGGCTACCAATTCTATCTTGAGGGACTATCAACTGGCCGAATGTAATCCTGATATCCCCTCTACTCGATTGTCTCATCCACTGCACCCTTCCCTTTCAGATGATTTTCCTCGCATTTTTTTGATGGTGTTGTTTCGTCTCAACCCCCCTATTGTGGTATTGGGGTCGCTGCTTTTGATTCAAATGGCAAATTTTTGGAAGGGCTCTCCAGAAAATACAAAGGTATTTTGGATCTTAAGGTAGCTGAGTGTCTAGCGCTTAAAGAGGCCTTTCATCTTGCTGCGAAGCTAAAGCTCGTTTCTGTTTTGATTTTTGGTGACGCTGCTCAAGTTGTTCTAGCTGCAAATGTGCACGCTCACGGATCCTCCTATTCTTCCGGCATTATCCAAGATATTATTAGTCTTAAGTCCTCTGTAAGCCTAAAAGGCATTTTTTGGTTTCGACGTTCTTCCAATGTTGTGGCTCATTATTTAGCAAACTTTGTGAAACATATGATGTCGGATAATTTACTCTGGGATCACCTTCTAGAGCTCTTTGTCAATTGCTGCTGGACGATTTTCAGCATATTTAATATATTTTTCCTTTCTCTTTAAAAAAAAAAAAAAAAAAAAAAAAAACGCTGAATTTTTAAATGTTTAAGTACGACAGTGGCTCAAGTGAGTAAGTCTCATGAATTTTTGGCGAATTTTTAACTAGCTCGGAATCATTTTGACTAATCATTTAATTAAGGGTGCATTTAACTTTCCGGAGTGTATAGGAAAAGGGCTCCTATCACAGTATATCCAATGTATTCCATTTGGGTTTAGACTCCATGATTAGGCCTTAGGCCTAGGAAATGACAATTGACAAAAAACACCCACCTTTTTAAGTCAATGTCAGCCTTTTACGTTCTCCGGTGCAATTTTACCTAAATTTACGCTCCCGCCCTTTTTTTACACAACAATACGCTCCAGCAAAATTCCAGGACATTTTTAGCTTTGTTTAAACATTGTTTCTAATATGTTTCAAACATGTTCATGTGTTTCAACATTGTTTCTAACATGTTTCAAACATGTTTCTTTTAATAAAAATATGTAAAAATTGTATTTAAACATCGAAAACATCATTGAAATAACAAAGAAACATCGGAACAACATTAAAAAGGGTATGGAAACAACCCCAAAAATAACGTAAAAAATATTTCAAACACCACATAAATAAAAAAAAGCTTAAAAATAGGTAAAAATTGTATTTACACATTAAAAATGGTTTGGACAAATGTTGCATACTTCCTGATGTATTTTGCATATGATCTTGTTGAGCTTTGAAATGAGGATGATTGATGATGATATGAAAATTTTTTGGCTTGAAATATTTACAAGGGTTATATACAACCTCTTTTATTTTTCACGCACACAAGGTGTTCGATGATATGTCGCAATGAAAATTTCAACTTCTACATGATTTTCTTGCTTCCAAATGTCTTAAAATCTTTTTGAAATCATGTTTTTAGCTAACGAATGAGCTTATGGATTTCTTATGATACATTTCTCCAATTTTTTGGAGTTTTTTAAGCTTAAGTTGCTCCACGGTTGATAAACCGTCCCTTTGGTGTACTTTGATGCCATTATATGATGTTTCTATCATCCTAACACTCTTTTTGATGATTCCAAAGGGGGAGAAACAGGAAATTGGCTCATTAGCTCAAAGAAGCTAATAAAAGCTTGTTATAAAAGCTATAAGCTATGGCTCATAAAAGCCATAAGTTGTGAGTTATTTTTAGTCCAATTGTTGCTTGATGGACTTATACAATTGTTCAATGATGTTTTGTGACAGGGGGAGCTTATAAGCTCTTGAACAAATTGTAAAAGCTAAAGCTTTTAGCTTATGGATAATTGCTTTTATATTATTCTTGATATGCTTGTTGATAGGGGTAGCTTGTGCTTATTATTGAATATAGTTACTCCCTACTTGGTTGCTTCTATATTTTGGAAATTTTGGTTGCTTCCAAACGGTCAAATGTTTTTACCGGAAAATCATTTCTAAAATTGTTCTCCTACTTTATGTAAAAATTGTTTTGGTTTGTAATCATCAAAAAGGGGGAGATTGTTTGATACATGTTTTTATCTTAATTTTGATGATTTTATTTTTACACCAAAACAATGTTTTTAAAGGTTGTCCAAATACTACTAAATGATTTAAAATGGTTTTAATATTTTTCGGAGTATTTCCCCAAGTTTATTTTCGATAATATTGGACAACACTTTTAATGATTTTATGTCAATGGGTTTTTACTTCTAAACAAGGTTCCTAAATGTTGTCTAAATACTTCCGATTGGTTTAAAATGTTTTTACTAAATTTTCGGAGTATTTCTTGAGTTTTATTTTCGAAAAAATATTGGACAACATATCTGTCTCAAGGTCGACCGGTCGCCCTATAGGGCAACCCATACCTGAAGATGAGTTTGGAACAAAAAATGAGACAGAAGTGAAAAACGGTCAGGTCGACCGTCGCATTCAGGCGTCGACCGGTCCGGCCGATCGGCGCCAGGGATCGACCGTGCACTCGAACGTTCTTCCCGAAATGAACTAATTTTTCACTCAAATCCTTTGAAGGGGACCGGTTGAGACAGGGGTCGACCGGTCGCCCTGTTGAATTTTTCAAAGTGTTCTTCAAATCTTTTATTTATGTGCGACGTGCATCGCCCTGCTTTGACAAAAAAAAATATGACCGTTTGACAAATGAGACACATTTCCTTAAATTGTGGGATTGATTTCTAACAGCTATATTCTTGATTTTAATTGTATTTTTCTGTAGATTTTCAATCCCCAAGAGGAGCCTATGCTTGATCAATCAACTCCTATAAATAGAGGAAGTTTTGGAGCAACCTATACAACAATTGAGATACAACACAACAAGATACACTTCAAGCATTTGTTTTTCATTGTTATTATTCTTGTTGTAAAATTTGCCTAGCTATTCACTTTCACATCCTTGAGGTCTAGGCTATTCTTGATTACACTTTGCACTCAAATTGTAATATTCATTATTGAGTTGTAATCTTGATTTTTGGTTATCATTCAAACACAAGATATCCTTGTGAGTGTTCTTGTGGTAAGAGCACACTTGGATGATCTAGGTGATAGGTGCAAGAAGATTGTGGTTATCTTCTTATTGAGGTGTTGAAGAATTTGGTATTCTTCAAGGTTGAAGATTGTGGTAATCTTCACAAGGTGCCGTTGAAGGAAGATTGTGGTAATCTCCAAAGGTGGTGTTGAATAAGAGTGTGGTACTCTTCAAGGTGTTGTAAGTTGAATTTGTATTAATTTTGGTAATTAATAAAATTCTTTTTCTTTTTGAAATCCATCCCGGATATACTGGGGTGGTAGAGGATTAGGCCCTAGGTGGGTTGAACCTCTTTAAATCAACGTGTGTTGTTTACATTCCGCACCTTCATTATTGTCTTTGAGCATTCGGTTTCAAAAAGAGGGTAAAATCGAAAAGATGGAGATAATCTATTCACCCCCCTCTAGATTATCGTAGCCGCTTGGACTTACAATTATCATATGGGAATAATGATTTAAACAACTCAACTATGGAAGTGGAGCATTTGTTTAGCAAAAGATAACATTATTGATGTGTTCTTTCACAAAGATGGTGCCTATAAAAGCCAAGAGTTTGAGTTGGGAGAAGCATTCATGGTTAGATTCATAGATTCATTGATACATTCATTCTTTGATTCACTCTAAGTTTCAAAGCAACATACATTGAGAGAATAAAATAGATGAAGAGTTGGAAGTTGAAGAGAATTAGAGAAGAAGACTTGGAGCTCAACATCATTGTAATCAACCAAGGAGGAAGTCTTGTATTGGTCTTTGAATAAGAGCTAAGTATACCATGTTCATTTCATTCAAATCTTCCTGTGTATTATATTCTTTTATCAAAGCCATGTGTAGCTAAATTTCTAGTGTTTGAATGTAATGAACTCTAGAATGAATTTGTGATTAAGCTTTGTATGTTTTTAATAAAATCTTCATGTTTTGTGTGATTCACTTATATTATGTTTTATTCATTCGAGTTAATATTTCCGGTATATTAATTTGACGTTTATTCCTCACCGGGTAATCAAGAGATTTATGGTGAGAAAGAATCTATATAAGTGAAAAGAGTTGCATGCAATCCTAGATATAGGACGATATAAATCTTCTAGATTAGGGTCAAACCTAATATGAGAATTCACAAATCGTTATAATGCAATCTTGGGGGTTTTAACTAGAAAGAGATTTCAGTTAATCAACTTGAGGTTAGGAGTTATTCGCGCTCGACGGAGGGTTTAACTTAAATTGAGAATTTCTACGGCCCATGAGCATGAGATTTTATTAAAAGATGATGATTTTTGCTAAAGGGTTTTTGGTTGTATCTTTATCTTGTTAAATCAGAAAGACATTCTAGAGAGATTTACATTCAAACACATTTCTAGCTTTTGATGTCTTAATTCTACAATCTACTTTTAGTTGATCTATTGTAAGTTGCAATTATTTTAAATTCTTTATTTTTCATTTTTAAACCAACAAAACTCTAAAAATTGCTAGATTAGATAATAAAAATACCGTAATAATTAGTACTTACAATCCTCGTGGGAATGACACTCGGTACTCAATAATCTATACTATAAAACAATAGGTGCACTTGCCTAAGGTTTTAAATGTAGCTTTTGAGCCATCAAGTTTTTGGCGTCGTTGACGGGGATTGTAATATTAAGAACACTTTATTTTTGTTAATCTAATAATTTTTTTTATTATTTTACCATTGTCTTTCATCTTATTTATCTTTATAAGTTTTGGATTACACTTATCCTTTTTATTTACCATAGTGCATGCCTACTCGTCGTCGAATTTGGAAGCGCGAGACCGCCGATAGCAACACAGAGGAAAACACTAATACAGACCACAAGGAGGATATTAACGAAAGCAAAGATCCTATCATGGCGGATGAACAACAAAGAACCATGTACAACTACGCCAAGCTATCTATGGACGGGACATCGTCAAGTATCGTAAGACTCTCTGTTGCCGCCAATAATTTTGAGATCAAACCAAATGTTATTCAAATGGTGCAACAGTTTGTTCAATTCGACGGCCTACCAGACGAAGATCCCAATAACCATATCGCAAATTTCAAGAATTTACGATACCTTCAAAATCAATGGGGTATCTGACGATGCCATCTGTTTACGCCTACTCCCATTTACTCTTCGGAGACAAACTAAACAGTGGCTAAATACTTTACCAAAAGGAACAATCACAACATGGAGCATTATGGTTGAAAAGTTCATTTTGAAGTATTTTCCACCGGCTAAAACTGTTTGATACATGTTTTTATCTTAATTTTGATGATTTTATTTTATCACCAAAAACAATGTTTTTAAAGGTTGTCCAAATACTCCTAAATGATTTAAAATGGTTTTAATATTTTCCGGAGTATTTCCTCAAGTTTATTTTTTGATAATAATGGACAACACTTTTGATGATTTTATATCAATGGGTTGTTACTCCTATAACTGGTTCCTAAATGTTGTCTAAATACTCTCGATCGGTTTAAAATGTTTTTTACTAAATTTTCGGAGTATTTCTTGAGTTTTATTTTCGACAAAAAATGGACAACATTTACCTCATGGTCGACCAGGCCGCCCTATAGGGCAACCCGTGCACAAGATGTTTTTAGAAACAGAAAATGAGACGGAGGTAAAAATAGGTCGGCCGAGTCGGCCGGCGTCGCCGACAGTGGTCGACCGGTACCTGCATGTTTGGCATTGAAATAGAACAAAATCTCTTCGTCTTTTTGATTAGGGGGACCGGTTGAGACAGGGTCGACCGGTCGGCCGGTCGACCGGTCCGCCTGTTGAAATTTTCAAAGTGTTCTTATTTCTCTTATTTACTGTGCGACCGTGCGGCGCCTGTATTGACAAAAAAATATGACCGTTTGACAAAGAAACACATTTCCTTAAATTGTGGGATTGATTTCTAACAGCTATATTCTTGATTTTAATTGTATTTTTCTGTAGATTTTCTATCCCCAAGAGGAGCCTATGCTTGATCAATCATCTCCTATAAATAGAGGAAGTTTTTGAGCAACCAATACAACAATTGAGATACAACACAACAAGATACACTTCAAGCATATACTTGGTCTTTCATTGTCATTATTCTTGTTGTAAATTTGCCTAGCTTATCACTTTCACATCCTTGAGGTCTAGGCTATTCTTGATTACACCTTGCACTCAAATTGTATTATTCATTATTGAGTTGTAATCTTGATTTTTGGTTATCATTCAAACACAAGATATCCTTGTGAGTGTTCTTGTGGTAAGAACACACTTTGATGATCTAGGTGATAGGTGAAGAAGATTGTGGTGATCTTCTTATTGAGGTGTTGAAGAATTTGGTATTCTTCAAGGTTGAAGATTGTGGTAATCTTCACAAGGTGCCGTTGAAGGAAGATTGTGGTGATCTTCAAAGGGATTGTGGTAATCTCCAAAGGTGTTGTTGTAAGAAGAGTGTGGTGCTCTTCAAGGTGTTGTAAGTTGAATTTGTATTAATTTTGGTAATTAATAAAATTCTTTTTCTTTTGAAATCCATCCCTGATATCTTTGGGGTGGTAGAGGATTAGGCCCTAGGTGGGTTGAACCTCTTTAAATTGACGTGTGTTGTTTACATTCCGCACCTTATTATTATCTTTGAGCATTCGGTTTGAAAAAGAGGGCGAAATCGAAAAGATGGAGATAATCTATTCACCCCCTAGATTATCGTAGCGCTGACTTACAAGTGGTATCAAAGCCAAACTCTTTGGCAAGCTCGTTTCACATCGCGAGTGAAGAGAAACGATCGTCGGCTACGAACGAAGCTCATCTTTCCGGCACCTCCACCACCAAGCCACCACTATTTGATTCCAAAAATTTTAATTTTTGGAAAGAAAGAATGGAATGCTACTTACAAAGTTGCGGGTTCGACATTTGGAACACCGTCATGAACGGAGAATCCATTCCGATGAAAGATACACCACACACCTCAAAAGGCTTCAAAAAGCTCAATGATGAAGAAAAGAAAATCATCTCCTTAAACGGTAAGGCTTTAAATATTTTGTATTGTTCATTTACTAATATAGAATATGAACATATTGTAGGAATAAAATTGGCACATGAAGTATGGCAAAAATTAGAAGCCATCTATGGAGTATTTGCAAATGAAAGGAGTCAAACAAAAGCATCTACTTCTCAAGGTCATACAAGCTCATATCTAAGGAACAAGCCTCCTACAACTTCCAACTATGAAGAAGTTGGATATTGTTTCATGGGCATCAATGAAGAAAATGAGGTATGTCTTAAACCCTCTACTTCCTATGATATTGTTATTCAAGATGATTATATTGATTTGCAAAATGATTATGATGAACTTCAAAATGAATTCCAAAGCTTACTTGTTAAATACAAAAATATGAAAAAGGAATTCAACATTTTGAAAAATGATAAGGATAGTTTACTTACTTCCTATGAATCACTATCATGTGCTCACACCACCACACTTGACAAAGTTAGAAACCTTGAAAAAGAAAATATTACTCTTGTTGAGAATATTGATTGCATGAAAAATGATTTATCAAAATCCAACTTGAGTACCGATAAAATGACCAAGATTGTTGATTGTTCGATACTAGAACTTGATCATAAGACTAAGGGTCAATCACATGAAAAAGAATCAAGTCTCTAAGCATGTTGGTCATTATGCTCCTAGAATTATTACATGTTTCTATTACGGTAAAAAGGGTCATACGGCTAATTTTTGTCGAGCTAGAAATAGCTCTAATTATTGTTGGAGACCTAAAAGTCTCAAGACTAATCCCAAAGGACCCAAACACATGAGGGTACCACAAAATAATGTGTTATTAGGTACCCGGCGAAATAATGATCAAAGAAAATTCATACCACCAAGAAGACATCAAATGACCGTTTCATTTGATCAAAGAAGGAGAAACTATTTTCAACAAAGCCAATTTCAAAGAAGAAGAGACTCTCAACAAAGGAAAAGCAACAAACCTTGGAAATGGAGTGATCAAAGAAGTCATCATCAACAAAGTGACTTCTCAAAGGGAAGATATCATCAAAAATGGGAACGACACAACCCATGGAAACGACGTAATTGGTAAACCGTATCTCCCCATTTATATATGCATTTTATCTTAATTATATGCATGTTTTAATTTATGTCTTAATTGCAAAATAAGTTTTCATGCAATTATTTTCTAATTTAGGTCTTTAATATATTTGTGAGTTTCAAAATATTTTTAAAAGAAGACCTTGCATGATTTTATAAAACTCTTGTGCTTTTAATTAGACTTATGTGGCTTATTTTCTCTTATGAAATCTTTAGCATAAGCTCTTTTTGATATCTCCTACTACTTGCCTACACTTGTATTTTTTGTGCAAATTTTGTCTAAGAATTGTGTAGGATATGTATCTCATATTCATTGGCTATTACGTCATCAAGTTCCTTAAACTATCGAGGTACGTTCACTCGTATTTTTCTTAGTACTCGATATTATGCTTATGCACATATCTTTCAAGATATTTCATTCTAACCCCTTAAGTGCCCCTAAATGATTTTGCAAATATTCTCTTAAAAAGGCACTACTTGTCATGTCTCGATTTTCTCGATTATATGATTTCCCAAAACCGATATTTGTTGGATATAATCCAAAAAAATTTTTTTGCAAAGTTTTAAAACTTTTGGGGTGAAAAATAGAGTTTTGGAAAACTCTGGGAAAAGGAAATATTACCTGGGACGGTCAAAGCAGGGGCGACCGGTCGCCCTGCACGTCGACCGGTCGCACCCTACCTCGACCGGTCGCCCAGGCTATTTTTACAACTTAAAACTCTCTGCTCTTCGTTTCAAAACAGAAGAGATTTTTCTTCAAAAACCCTTAACAACGATCGTTCTTCCCCTTTTCTTATATTCCTCAATTCTTCATCATTTTTCACGATTCTTGTTGCTAATCTTCTTATTTTCACAAGAATCTTACATATATGGCTTCTCCTAGAAATTCTACCAGTCGAAATCCCATCTCCAAGCGTAGAAGGGGCGGAGAGGGTTCTTCGAGAAATCGAAGAGGAAGCCGAACAAAGGGATATTCGAGCCGTTCAAAGAAACGTGGCTCGAAGGTGATGATGTTCAAAATCCCATTCTCTCTCGGGCCCAAATTACCGAGCTATGCGGAACAATTTCGCTCCAAAATTGCCGTTGGGAGAAAGGTAAAAAATCCTTTGTTACTCAAGCCCTAATTCCCACAATGTTCTTAATTTCATCAATAAATATGTGAATGGTATTATGAGGACTCGGGAATGGGAGAAAATCTATTGCTCGGACTAAAATGTGTCGTTTTAGTTCATTTACAAATGAGTATCCTACTATTAGAGGATTTTTTTTTGAGGAGCAAGGTTGGATGTATCTATGGGAGCATGCTTATGTTTTGTATGATGATGATATTATCCAACATTTTTATGCTAATATGTGGGTGCAATATGATAATGAAAGAAAGTCGATTGCCATTAATTCGCTTGTAAAGGGTCGTCATTTTAGATGGACTCCCAATGATATTTGCCGGCTTTTACGTGTTAGAGAAGGTGGTTGGGATTATTTCTCTTGTGGACTTGGAATGATGAAATGTTGGGGTGTCAATGAAAGAAGTGAAGACGTATTTGGGAGTATGGCCAAAGTATTCTTTGTTAGCAATGACACTTGAGCATCGTATTTTGTCGGTCATTGTCGCATATTGCATTTGTGGTAAGTCGGGAAAGATGCCTAGCAACATGGACTACTTTTTGACTTATAAGATTGCTAGGAGGGAACCACTTAACTTTGGTGCCATACTTATTCAATGTCTAATTGAGTCCATCACTCAAGGTAATAAGAAGTTGGTTATGGGAAATTGGATTTGTAAACTTCTTATTCAATCGGGACTACCTTCGTCGGAGTGTAACTCGGAGGTATTTCAAAATGACTTCGACATTGATAACATCTCCCAAATGGTCACGATGCGCAAGAATATGGACATCCGACCAACTAAAATGGCTAGAGGAAGAGGTCAAGAGTCCCCCGATCCTAATGACTTCTTTGATGACGCCGAGGCCGCAAGATTGGCGGAAGAAGGCGAACCGAGCAATCCGGAGGGTAATACCGGTGCTCAACCGCCTAGGAGGTATACTCAAGCCGAATTTGATGAGATGAGGGCTCTTCATGAGACGAGGTATGAGGCTTTGGAGCAAAAGACCTCCAAAATGCAAAAGTCTATCGGCAAGTTAAAGAAATTCATCAAGGATTTTATTCCCGGATCTTGCTTCTCCTCGGATGAGGAATGATGTCCCCACCCCCTTTACTTTCTAGCATTTTCATTATTGATGCTTTGTATTTTCATGAACCTTTGTAAAACTTCTTTGAACTAATGATATTTGCTTGTTTTCTTAAAAGGGTTAAAATTGCAAGTTGATAATGACTTGTGGATGATCATGATTTTGCTGGAGTATTTGATGGTAAAAATACTCTTATATGGCATGGTTTGAATATTGGTATGAATTACTTGATGGTAAAAGTGTTTCTCTTGATGCTTTGATCTTTATGCTTAGTTGGATATGTTGGGACATTTGATACATGTATTGCTTAAAGCATGACATATTACTTGATGGATGCTCTAATTTTTGGCATTTGTAATGCCTTGATCATTCTTAGCTTATCTCAATTGGGTTGAACCCTTGAGAATCTACTTTGAGCTTCTTATTTGATGGACAAATGTTGCATATGGTGCATATGATCTTTTTTGAGCTTTGGAATGAGGTTGATTGATGATATGAAAATTTTTGGCTTGAAACCTTTACAAGGACTATATGCAACCTCTTTTATTTTTCAAGCACACAAGGTGTTTGTTGAAATGTCGCAATGAAAACTTTCAACTTCTACATGATTCTCTTGCTTCAAAATGTCTTAAAATCTTGTTGAAATCATGTTTTTAGCTTACTAATGAGCTTATGGATCTCTTATGTTACAATTCTCCCTTTTTCCTTAGACTCTATGTATAAATTGCTCGATGGTTGTTAAATCGTCCCTTTGGCGCACTTTGATATTATTATATGGTGTTTTCACCATCCTAACATTCTTTTTGATGATTCCAAAGGGGGAGAAACAGGATATTGGCTCATTAGCTCAAAGAAGCTAATAAAAGCTTGTTACAAAAGCTATAAGCTATGGCTCATAAAAGCCATAAGTTGTGATTTGTTTTTAGGCTCATAAAAGCCATAAGTTGTGATTTGTTTTTAGTTCAATTGTTGCTTGATGGACTTATATAATTGTTCAATGATGTTTTGTGATAGGGGGAGCTTATAAGCTCTTGAACAAATTGTAAAAGCTTAAGCTTTTAGCTTATGGAAAATTGCTTTTACATTATTCTTGATATGCTTGCTGATAAGGGGAGCTTGTGCTTATTATTGAATATATTTACTCCCTACTTAGTTGCTTTAATATTTTTTGGAAATTTTGGTTGCTTCCAAACGGTCAAATATTTTTACCGGAAAAACATTTCTAAAATCGCTCTCTTAGTTGGTGTAAAAATTGTTTTGGTTTGTAATCATCAAAAAGGGGGAGATTGTTTGATACATGTTTTTATCTTAATTTTGATGATTTTATTTTATCACCAAAAATAATGTTTTTAAAGGTTGTCCAAATACTCCTAAATGATTTAAAATGGTTTTAATATTTTCCGGAGTATTTCCTCAAGTTTATTTTTTGATAATAATGGACAACACTTTTAATGATTTTATATCAATGGGTTTTTACTCCTATAATTGGTTCCTAAATGTTGTCTAAATACTCTCGATCGGTTTAAAATGTTTTTTACTAAATTTTCGGAGTATTTCTTGAGTTTTATTTTCGATAAAAATTGGACAACATATTTGTCTCATGGTCGACCTGGCCGCCCATAGGGCAACCCGTGCACTGAAGATGTTTTTAGAAACAGAAAAATGAGACGGAGGTAAAAACAGTAGCGTCGACTCGGCCGCTCGGCCGACGGGCGTCGGCCGATCCGCCGGCCGTCGCCGATGGTCGACCGGTACTGCATGTTTGGCATTGAAACGAAACAAAATCTCTTCGTCTTTTTGATTAGGGGGACCGGTTGAGACAGTCGACCGGTGAAGCCTATGTCGGCCGTCGCCTGTTGAAAGTTTCAAAGTGTTCTTATTTCTCTTATTTAAATGCGGCCGGTCGCCTCAGTATTGACAACAAAAATATGACCGTTTGACAACACACATTTCCTTAAATTGTGGGATTGATTTCTAACAACTATATTCTTGATTTTAATTGTATTTTTCAGAGATTTTCTATCCCCAAGAGAGCCTATGCTTGATCAATCATCTCCTATAAATAGAGGAAGTTTTTGAGCAACCAATACAACAATTGAGATACAACACAACAAGATACACTTCAAACATATACTTGGTCTTTCATTGTCATTATTCTTGTTGTAAATTTGCCTAGCTTATCACTTTCACATCCTTGAGGTCTAGGCTATTCTTGATTACACCTTGCACTCAAATTGTATTATTCATTATTGAGTTGTAATCTTGATTTTTGGTTATCATTCAAACACAAGATATCCTTGTGAGTGTTCTTGTGGTAAGAACACACTGGATGATCTAGGTGATAGGTGAAGAAGATTGTGGTGATCTTCTTATTGAGGTGTTGAAGAATTTGGTATTCTTCAAGGTTGAAGATTGTGGTAATCTTCACAAGGTGCCGTTGAAGGAAGATTGTGGTGATCTTCAAAGGGAGATTGTGGTAATCTCCAAAGGTGTTGTTGTAGAAGAGTGTGGTGCTCTTCAAGGTGTTGTAAGTTGAATTTGTATTAATTTTGGTAATTAATAAAATTCTTTTTCTTTTGAAATCCATCCCTGGATATCTTTGGGTAGAGAGATTAGGCCCTAGGTGGGTTGAACCTCTTTAAATCGATGTGTGTTGTTTACATTCCGCACCTTATTATTATCTTTGAGCATTCGGTTTGAAAAAGAGGGCGAAATCGAAAAGATGGAGATAATCTATTCACCCCCCCTCTAGATTATCGTAGCCGCTTGGACTTACAAAAACCGCACGACTGAGGAATGAAATATCTTCATTCACTAAAGAAGACGATGAGACCTTGTACGACACCTGGGAAAGATTCAAGGAATTATTGAGGAAATGCCCACGTCATGGTCTTCCTATTTGGATGCAAGTCCAAATATTTTACAATGGGATACTCTCCTCAACAAGGCAAATGATTGACGCAACGGCTGGGGGAACTTTGAACAATAAAACACCAGAAGCCGCCCAAGATCTAATAGAGGGAATGTCCATGAATGGCTACCAATGGCAATCTGTAAGAGGTAAAACTATCAGGACAGTGGGTGTATACAATGCAGATGCAGTGGTTACACTATCTGCACAGGTTGAAGCTTTGACCCAAAAAATCGACGATCTAGCGGCTCCTAGACCACCACCACCGCACGTTTTATCTTGTGAAACTTGCAGAGGATCGCATAATCATCAGGAATGCCTACACACAATATCGCAAGCTGAACAAGCCAATTACATTGGGAATCAAGCCAGAAATTACCCAAATAATCTTTACAGTAACACATACAATCCTGGATGGCCAACATCCTAATTTTGGTTAGGGAAAGCAAGGCCAACCACGACCTAATCCCAATCCTAATCTACACACGCCTTCTGGATTTCAGCCAAATCAGGGTAAGCCTAACTTGGTAGAACTTATAACAAAGTTTGTGCAATCAACAGATACCCAATTCCAGGCGGTGTAGACATCGTTAAGAAATCAAGAGACATCTATCCATAATTTGGAAAATCAAATAGGACAGATTGCAAAAATAATTTCTGAAAGGCCACAAGGAAGTTTGTCTGGTAACACTGAGCCAAACCCAAGGGAACACGTAAAGGTAATCTCCATCAATGTTCCACATAAGCATAATTATCCCAGCACTCCCATGCAAAAATATGTGGAGAATGACAAACCCATGAAAAAGGTGGTTGCCGAATACAAGCCCAATATCCCTTACCCGAGTTTAATTGAAAAAGATAGAAGGGAGGACAAATTTGGTAAGTACCTTGATTCATTCAAGCAATTACATACCAATATTCCATTTGTTCAACCTCCTTCAAAGCATGCTAGGGATTTAAATGACATCATTCCTAATGAAAATAAGCTTAATAAATTATCAAATGTGCAATTGAATGATAAATGTTCTTCCAATGAACTACCACAAAAATTGAATGAACCAAGAAGCTTTATTATCCCTTGTACAATTGATGGTTTACCTGTTGATAAAGCACTAGCTGACTTAGGAGCTAGTATCAATGTGATGTCTTATGAAACATTCAAGCATGAGAGATTAGGTGAACTTAAACCTACTAGGATGGACATTCAATTAGCTGATAAATCGATTAAACATCCTAGAGGTATTATTAAAGATGTGCTAGTTAAGATTGATAAATTCATATTCCCAGTTGATTTTATTATTCTTGACATGCATGGTGATATAGAGGTTCCCTTAATTCTAGGGCATACCTTTTTGGCTACTGCAAAATCTCTCATTGATGCGCATGATGGAAAACTCACTTTGAGAGTAGGGGATGGACAAATTATCTTTAAAATTCCTTTGAAAAATCTTATAAATGATACCTGTTTTCCTATAAACTTGATTGGGACAAGGATAAATGATTCTTTGCTTGATATGCCATCTAATAAACCCTTGAAAGTATGTGATGTTCAGTCTGTAGAAGTGTCCACAGAAAATCCCTATTTAAGGATGTCGTGAAGAAAAATGGGACCATGAAGGTCAGTTGTTTGAAAATCGATTTGGGTGGCGATGTTGATCAAGGATATAAAGATTTTCATAAGTTCGAAGCTCCACCCGACTAATGTTCACATAAAGGCAAAACGGTCCAGCTATACGACGTTAAAGAAGCACTAACCGTGAGGCAACCCAGCATTTTGTATGCATTTTCTTTTGCTTAAATTTAAAAAAAAATGGTATGGCCGTGTTTTACAAACACGGTCGTGTTCGTCACCCAATTCGTAAATACACCCTGGCCGTGTTCAATAATCCAAGGCTATGTAGGGAAAATGCGTGCAAAATACGGTCTGGGCGTGTTTGCAAAACACGCTCGGGTTTAAATTCAAAAAAAAAAAGAAAAAAAGAAAACAAAAAATGCGTGCAAAACACGCTCTGGGCTTGTTTTTTTAAATTCCAAAAAAAAATTGAGCCAAAAAAATAAATTCGTACCGAATACGCCCCGACCGTGTTGAAAAAATACGGTCGTGTTTCTAAAAACAATTATTTAAAAAAAACTTTGTTATCTTAATTATATTTGATGATTTCATGGTATTCGAGTTGTGTGTTGTTTATCCTTGATTATGTATGAAGATGCCAATGAAGGTCTTGTATAAATAACACAATGATCGCTCAACACCGATTTCACTCTTATAGTAAGGTCATATTTTTTTTCCACCTCTTTTACTTTCTTCTAGTGTGGTTGATTTTTGAGTGTTTTGTTTGTGTTCGTTCATCTCTTTCTTTCACATTGAGGATAATGTGAACCTTTAAAGTTGGAGATGGGTACAATTATATTCTTAGAATGCTTGTGTGCTTGTTCTGAGTCTGTGTGTGCTTGTTTTTATTTTGAGTCTGTCGACAAGAGGTATGATTTTTTTGAGGAAATTACACAAAATACCCTCATTTTAAAAAAAAAAAGACAAAAATACCACCCTATCCCAAATCTACCTGACCCGCTCCTATTCTTCCCAAATATACCCGCCCACTTTACGTTTCTATTCAGTTTTTTACCCCCTCCAGTTTCTTAACCTAGGTAAAGCAATTTCTTACTAGTTTTTCATCCTCTTTCCATACTTGATTTCGCACGCGTTTTTTTGCGATTCTTCAGTTGTTCGTGGCCACGTTCACCATTATTGGTTTCAGTTTCATTCGTTCGAGCTTGATCACTTTATTCGTAGGGTTAATTTTTTTTTCAAACCTCTGGTATTCGTATTTTTAATGGCTCCTAAAAACTCTCCTCATAAGAGAATTTTGAGAAGTTCTTCGAAGATAGCAACAGATATCCTCAAAAAAGAGGAAAGTTCAGAAGGTTGCTGCTGGTTCTATGAATTCTAAGAAGAGGAAAGTAGAAAAATATTTTGAGGAAGAAGCGGTTCTGGATGTTAAATCGCCTTCCAAAGGTGTGAAATTGAATGTCGGTGTTAAAGCTACTGGGAAGAAGAAGGTTTCCTTTGAAGAAACCGATGTTGCTGAGGTATGAGTTTTGTGTATTTTTATTTGTTCTCTTTTTGTTTGTTTCGATGTTGTTTCTTATTTGTTTCTTATTTGTTTTTGTTATGTTTCATTTGTTCTTTTATGTATTTAAGTTGAAGTGGTTGTTGATTTTTTGTTTCTTTTATATTTCTGTTTTGTTTCATTGTTGTTTCTAGGGTTTCAAGTATGTTCTTGACCCTGCTGACTGGTTCAGTGCTCGAGTAAATACTGCCTTCTCGTTTGATGTTATAGAATATAAAGAAAACCTTAACTACTGGAGGCATTTAAGAATACCTGTTTTGGATATTTCCTGGACTTGAAAGAAGTTGATTTCCAGAATCAGCTTGTCCATTCTCTGTTGAAACGTCAAGTCGTCCACTCGAAGAAGGACGAAATTGTTGTGTCTGTGGGTGGGAAGTTGTTGTGGTTTGGGTTGGGTGAGTTTGCTATTGTGACTGGTTTGAATTGTGTTGGTGTTAGGCCTTCTTTGTCTGGGGATGTTTGGAGCTTGGTTATATTTCAAACGTATTTTGCTAGTAGGAACAAGTTTAATAGGCAGTCGATCGAGGAATGTTTTTTACTCCGTGTTTGGGGTGATGAGGATTTAGACGCCCTGAAATTGGCTTTACTTTATTTTCTCCATTTTTTTTTTTTTACTTCTACTGGTAGTTCTATCGAGATGTCATTTTTTGAGTTGGTTGACACGGATATGGATGTTTTTGACACATATCCTTGGGGGGGAAGGTTGTTTGATGTGACGATGCGTGAGTTGAGGTAGCAAATCTTGTAAGAAACAAACTTCAAGGCGAGGATAATCCTGGTGGGAAGCGTACGAAATTTTATAGAATTCAGGGATTTCCGTTGGCTTTCCAGATATGGTTCTATGAGTGCTGTCCTGAGGTGAACGGCAAGTTTTGTGCTCGGGTTGACTGTGAGATCTCAAGGATTTTGAACTGGACTTGTTCAAAGTCCGAGAAAGACAACTAAGTTCATGCCGAAGACCTTGAGATGAAGATCTTCAATCGGTCGGCGGAACAGGCAATATGATTTTTCTATTTTATTTTCTTGCTGTTTTGTTTCATTTATGTTTCAGAATTGTTTCTTTTATGTTTCTGACTTTTGATTTATTTTTTTTATTTTAGTTGGGTTTGAAGAACTTGTGGCCTACTGATGATGAGCTTGTGCAGCTAGGCATTCAGACATTCTATGATAAATCAAAGTACACATTCACCCCGGTTGACGATGATTTTATTGTTGGAAGGTTGAAGCGGAAGGAGGCTGTGGGTGGTAGTGGCTTGAATCATACCGTTGACGACATTGCTAGGAACCAGCGGTTGTTTTCTAAGGATTTTGAGGCTTTTAAGGTTTCAGCTTCAAAATTCTTGGAAGAACTATTTGCTATTGTTTTCTCTGAACTTGCCGATATTAAGAGGAAACTAGAGGTTCTCAATTCTCATACTTTTTTTTGTTGTTTTTAATTATAAGTATTTTTTTGTTATCTTTCTAGATTTTTCTTGTTTTTTTTTTTTTTTTGTTTCAATATTGTTTACTTGTTGTTTCTGTTCATCACATGGTTGTTGTTTTTTTATGTAGGTTTGTGGTGTTGTCGATGAAGTTGAGAAGGTTGATGAATCAGAGTCTACGAGTGAAACTGAATCTAATGGCATGTCACTAGGTTCAGGTTCTGAGGAAGATGCAGATGAGGAAAAACATGGAGAGGATGAGGTTTATGATGGGAATGTGGATGTTCCCGTTGGGGAAGTTGGAAAAAAAGATGACGCTGGTGAAGGTGATTTGAGTGTTGCAGAAGGAGTTGCAGCTAGTGGGTTGGTTAGTCTGGAACAGGGCGTGGATAACGTGGTTGATGAATCAAGGAAGGATGATAGCGAGATGGAGAATGTGTTTGATGAATCAATCAAGGACCGTGGTGAGGTTTAGAAGGTTGCTGATGAGACGAGCAAGGACGGTGGGGAGGAGCAGAAATTCATTAGTTCTCAGGAATTTGACGATCTCACCCCTTCTCAAATTGACAATATATTGAACACTGCAAGCCAAGCTGCACTGGGGAAGGTGTGTTTAAATTATAGTTTATGTTATTTTGTTGTTTTTGGATTCTGTTTGTTCTTTGTTATTTTATTCCACTTTGTTTTGTTTTGTTTCGTGTTTTTTTTTTTTTAGGGTGCTTTGAAAAGTCCAGTTGGTGTCTCTCCAATATGTCTCCTTCTATGAAGAGGTTTTTGAAACCGTTCGTTGCGATGAGAACTCCATTCACCACTAACTTTAAGTCTTCCGGTGATGTTGTCGCTGAAGGTGGTGAACCCGCGGACGTGGTGATTGGATTGAAAGACGCCGGCGACAAAGATGCCGTTGTGGATACTAGCGAAAAAGTTCCAAAGCCACTGGTTAAGGGAAGGTGCTCGCTGGATGAGAATATGGGTGAAGGTCCAGGGATAAGGGCCCTGTCGGATGGGTTGAACGAGTGGCTTGCGGAAGGGTTTGATTCTCAAGGGTATACATCTTTATTATTTTCATATTTGTAATTAATAACTATCTGAAACAATTGTGAAACAATTTTGAAACATATATGAAATAATTACATAAATGTTTATAAATTTGTGATAGTTTGTTGTTTTCTTTTTGTGTTTATTTGATACTCTTTTTTAGCCTGAATCGATACTCGGAGGAAGATGACAAAGTTGAGCCTTCTTTGAAACTTGGTGTCTGCGAAGTGAAGTCGAAGTCATGGTTTCACAGCCTGTATTATGTTGATGAGTACTTGGCTTCTTCTGTAAGTTTTTATTGTCTTTCATGTTGTTTTTTGAATTGTCCCTTCTGTTTTTTGATTGTGTTTTGTGTTCATTTTGCAGCATATTGATGTGCTTTTCTACAATTTGAGGAAGAAGTTCCTATACGGGCATAGTGCTCTGACATTCACAACGACTGATTTGATATTTGACCGGTGCATCCAAAGCATTTATAAGAAATATTGCCAAGTGAACAAAAGAAAGAAGAAACATTTTGATCTGTCCATGATCAATGTCAATACCACAGTTGTGGACTATATCATGGGATATGATATAGCGTGCGGACGGCCATGGTCGGAAGTTGATCATATCTTGTTTCCCATACATTGCATTGATATGGAGCATTGGGTAATGGGACGGTTGAGCGTGACGGAGAGAACCATCTATTTGTACAATTCGTTGAAGACGGATGATTCTCTGAAAGTTGTTGATGAAGCTGTGAAAGCTTACAACTCTCTCCTTCCTAGGTTCCTGTCCTTGGTAGCCTTTTATGGTGTCCATCCCAATGTTGTTCTTGGCGAGGGTGCGTATTCCGGTGATCCGAATGCTTCTATGAAAGTCGTTGTTGTGAAAGATATTCTTTTGCAGACCAAGAAGTACGTTTTCTATGTATTTTCGATTTGTTTGTTCTTTTTTGTTGTTTTTGTTGTTTTATATGGCTGACTGTCTATTTTTACATTTATTTTTGTAGTGATTGTGGTGTTTTTGTTGCCTGTTATGCTGAGTATTTTGTTGTCGGGAAGAAAATGGATGCTGAGGCATTTGACGTAGAGAATGAGCGGTCAAGGTTTAGTCATTTGCTCTACAATCACGCGGAGCTGAAGCAACAAAATGGCGACGAGGACGACATCGACATTGAAATTTTGCCTCCACTCCCTAAGGATTGCAGGGAATTGTTGTTACGAAAATCTTGATAATTTGTGTAACCACCTGAACAAATTGTCTTAAGATTGGTACTTTTAGTAGTATGAGATATTTGGTATTTATAATAGCTTTCCTTGGAGGATTTGGATCGTTATTGGCTATTTTGATTATCGATTAGATTTTGTTGGTTGTACGCGTTTGAACAATTTGCAGACGAGTTATGAGATGTTTTTCAATTAATGTATTGATGTTGCTTGGTTTGGGATTCAAATTATTGTGTGTTTTGCATTACGTTTCTTATTGTCTCCATCTGGTAAATGGTTTCATTGTGCAATAGAAACATATCTGAAAGACATTCGAAACAAACATTTGTTTTGTCATCTTATTGTAAGAAACATATTTGAAACAACATAGAAACAATTTGCTTTTGATTTTCTATATGTGGAAGTTGTATCAATTACACGTATATTCGTAATAGTAATATTCTACTATGAGTCCTATTTTGTTTTTGGTTGATTCTTACATGTTTTTCTATTATGACCAGGATCCCCACATCTACCACATTTGGTTTTGGCGCTTTTCTCCCAAGCTGCCTTGTGTCTTGTTTTCTTTGGCCTTCCAGATTTTGCCTTGCCCTCCGGCGGTAGAATCATCATTGTGTTGATTTCTTCTGGCAGGACCCAGGTACCTTCATGAGGGATTGGATACATTGTTTCCAAATAAGCCGCTTCCATTGTTTCCTTCATGTAGTATGCCGAGCGGTATTGGTACGGATCTGCATTCAAATCTTTTACTACCGCTAAAGCATGTGGGCAAGGAATTTTATCCATTTGAAACTTGTTGCATGTGCAAGTCCTTTTTTCCAGGTCCACAACAAATATCTTCTCAACTTCTGTGACTTTGAAGATAAAGTCATTTGATCGCTTCACCTGAAACATAAATGAAACATATAAGAAACATGTTTGAAACAATGGACCAACTGATGAAAGTTTGCATTAAATTACCCTTAAATTTAGTGAAATGGTGTAGTTTTTCCCCATATACTCTTCAACTCTTTTTGTCATCCTTGTGAATGTTGATCTTGCTTCAATCTAATGTCTGCACGTCCAATCTTGAACTAAAGATCTCAAGTATTCGAGCAAAGCTGTTACCGATAGGTCTCTCCCGGCCACTGTCACTGCATTCAGTGATTTTGCGATGTTTGAAGTCATGACAAAGTATCATTTGCTCTGACAGTGGAGTCGTGTCCATTTCTCGTAGCCGATGTTGGACAAATAGGGTCTAATTCTGTTGTTTACGCTGTCAAGTTCAGACATTTGCTTTTGGAACTCTTCATTCGTGTATGCTTTTGCTGCTGCTATGAACGGATCTCGTATTTCGCTATTTTTCCTTTTGAAGTTTGCCTTCAAATTGTTCAGTAGATGATACGTGCACAACCCGTGAGAGACCTCAGGATATACCTGTCGTTAAAATAATATACTTGTGAGATTTTTGTAAAGTGGAATGTTTTTGAAACTATATGTGAAACATGAAAGAAACATATAAGAAACAAATGTGAAACATCATATAAAGAAATATTTTACATTATGTACCTTCTTTATTGTTGTCTCGATACTCACGTGTCTGTCTGAGACTATGCACGTCCCTTCCCTGAGACCAAAGGTTTGTCTTATCTTTGTGAAAAACCACACCCAGCTCCCATCATTCTCAGAATCCACTACTGAAAAAGCCAATGGGAAAATGCTCCCATTGCCATCTTGTGTGCAGGCAGACAACAAAGTCTCCCCATAGCTTGCTTTGAGGAACATACCGTCAAAAACAATAACAATTCCTGCAGTGCCTCCATCCTTTTATCGATGCACTGATAGCCATGAACAAGAAGAGGAACATGTCATCCTCCTTTCGTACTATTTCAGTGATCGACCCGGGATTCATTTCCTCCAACATGTACAAGTAAGCCGATAGTTTCTGATAAGACTCATCCGACCTTCCCCTTATTACCTCCAGCACTTTTTCTTTCGATCTCCACGCCTTTTTGTAGTCGAGACTTATTCCATGCTCGTCTTTCATGTCTCTAATTATATCGGTTGGCGTGCAGACTGTTTTGATGTTGTTGAGGTACTTTGATTTGATAAGGTCCCCAACTATTTTTGCCATAGCGTGCCTATTGGCATTCATCCTCTTATCGAGCGGACATGTGTGTGTTCTTTCATGCTCTCTTAATATGAATGTTGTTGTACCTGATGTGGAAGATGCTTTCAAATGCCAATTGCAATTTTCATCGATACAGTTTACGTAGTATTTCTGCTTGCACGACCTCTTCACCTTATATTGGAAATGATGTTTCAACGCATAACAAATGAGCTGTTTGATCAATTCCTCCTTGGTGTTGTAGACATCTCCCTTTTGGAATTGTTCTTCAGCATGTGTAATTTCTTGAATTTCCATCGTGTCATCTTCTCCGACCACATTTCTGCTAATGAGGTTTGCATAGTCGATGTAGTCAATCGTGTTTTGGCCCATGTTTTCCTTCAGTGAGCTCTCTATAGACATGCTGCTCGTTCCTTATGTTACATTTTGTTGTGTTGTCATTTCCAAGCTCGGTTCGTTTCTTACTATATCTATGCACAAAGGAAACTTCATCCAGTCCGTTTCTTTGCTTTTCACTTCCAGGTAGAATTTGAGATTGTAATCACTTTCAATCTTCAATGGTGGCAGAGTCTCTGCCAATTTGTATCTAATCTACATAGCTTCTACATCTTTTTTGTATCTTTTTGCTCCATTCATGAATGTGTTGTCCATTGGAATGATTTCAATGAATAGTTGGGATTTCAATGAATAGTTGGCTAAAAACATACAAGAAATATAAATGAAACATGTATGAAACAATATTTATGTACGTCAAGAAGCAATGTCTGTATTAGGCGAACGAAACAATTGTGAAACATAAAAGAAACATATGTGAAACAAGAAAGAAACATATGTGAAACAATCACGCAATGTACTGTACTGCATTCAGTTTTTTCCATATTGACACGTTTTATTCGTAGATAATCACGAGAAGCAATTTTTGTAGAATTTTGGATCATAATTCGAACTAAATAAGCACTTTGAAGATCACAACTGCCAGGGTTTTGGATTTGCATGCAAAATTATTGGTTCAATTCAATGTCAATTTCATTTAATACACATTAAAATCCTAAATTTACATCTGTAAAATCATGAAATTGATCGAAACAAGGTATTCTCAGAACAAGATAAACAGATCGCGTTGTTGTTACCTGTTTTGGTCTTCTTCCTCCTCTTGATATTGAGCTTGAATTGTGATCTCGAACTGTTCAGTATTTTCTCTCTATTTTTTTCCTCGTATCTCTGCGTTTCTGCTGTTCTTCGTTAATATTTGGAATGTGAGAATTGTATTTTTGATCAGAGATCTTGTTTTGATCAGCGCCGTATTTTTTGGAGGGGAAATGCTGCAATTCGCCGAAGATGCTGAAGAGTGGTACTTTTGTCCGGAATTTGTTGGAGCTGGTATATTTTGGGAAACAAGTGGGCCTGATCGGGTATTTTTGTGAAACATCCTGGCCGGGTGGACATTGTGCAGGTATTGGGTATGGAAAATGGGGTATTCATGTCCTTTTCCCAATTTGTTTTCTCTAACAAATTGAGTGTTTGCTAGTCAATAATTTGGCCCAATTACACCAAAATTAACTTTTAATTTGTGTTTTCAAAGTGAAGCAATTTATTGTCTAGAATAGATTGACGTGGATGTGTGCTAAATTTTGATGCGATTTCCAACACCATAATACTTGATGTGTTAAGGCATTTACGATAATACTTAGTGTTATGAACGTTTGAGAATTCATGATTTAGTGGTGGTTAACTAGTTGTTAAACCAAGCTTGTGGATGAAAAAAAAAATGAGAAAAAAGAGAAAAAAATAAATAAATGGACCAATCGGGGTTATACTCCTCTATTTATTGTTGCTTAGTAACTAGGAGCATTCATGAACCCCATGTTTGTCTTTTACGTAAAACGACATCACAAATATGAGTATGGGAAACCACCCTAGGAGTATTTGAATGGAAATTCAAACTATAAACCTAGTGGAAGCATGCCTCAAAAGGTCCTACAAAAAAAAATGTATATTACATGAATTCTCATTCTAATAAAGTTCAAGAAGCTTGGTTATATGACTAGTAGGCTAACTACAATGATCTATTGAATTCTTGTATTTTCATGACATTATTGAATTGAACTTATTCATAACTATCCATATTTGTGGAGTGATAATTTCAAGTTTGAATAATGCCTGCTGATATTACGGTCTTTCTTGATAGTCGATCGCTTCGAAAAACTGTGTTTTTACTGAATGGTTAATTTGGGTTGAGAAGGATAACAACTTGACTGCTTGTGTTCAATGTGTTGAAAAACAAAATCTTTGTGTGTTGTAATTTATTGAATCATTCTTTTTGATTTAATGTTTTGCTTGAGGACAAGCAAAGTTCAAAGTTGCAGGTGGTTTGATAAGGATCTTTTTATGCATATTTTATGTGTATATTTGAGTATGATTTGAGTTATTTTATTGTTAGTTTCATAAATTTTTGATTGTACATAGTTCATATTACTCCGAGGTGCTTTTATTGGTGTAGATTGATGATTCAGAGCTGTTTTTGGTGAATATTGGGCCATGGTTTCATGTCAAAATATACCCTGGGATTTATGGATGCAAAAACACTCGAAATTCCAAGCTAAACGCCTCATTTCGGGGCCTTTTCAGTCAAACACGGCCCGGGTGTGCTTTGAAAGCACGGTCGTGCTTTTGAGGAGCCAAAAACGAGCAAAAATTCGGAGTACCAAAAACGAGCAAAAATTCGACAAAATCCGCAAACACGATGTGTTTTTTTCCAAACAGATTCTTTTGGTAGATAACACAATATGAACACGAAAACCTGAAAATTAATTTTTTGACACATAACAATTATTCCCTTATATTAAAGATCAAATAAAATATATAACACGGAAATGACACGATTAGTTATAGAGACAAAAGGCACGATAAAGCACGACACGATATAACACGATTTAACCACCCCGAATTATCATAAATTGAAAACAATTATGTTATATTAAAATCAAATAAAATATATAACACGGAAACATGATAGATCAAGAATACGAACCAAATAACCGATTTGCCACCCCTAATTATCATATGAGAACAAAAAATATTGTGCGAGATCATCGGAACCAAAATAAACGTTGACTTTTTGACTTTTTCCGAACCGAACCATCCTGGAAAATTTTATGGTACGGTTATGGAGATTTTTAAAATATTCGTACCGAGAACCGTACCGAACTGTACTGAATCGAAGATCCGAAGCTAAAACCAATTTTTAAGAATTTTTTATTACATACATATATATTATTTTTATCTTATTTATATTTTGATATTGTGACACTCCACATTTAAATAACCTAGAAAATTATCTGATATAATTATTATATTAAGTTTCACTGATGGAGCTTATGTAAAAGTATATGTGCTATTATAACACATATTTTTGAAGTAATTCTAGTTGGGATTGTATTATTTATTATGAATTTATAATTTGAGATTGTGTTCCCTTTATGATTGTAGTATTTATTTTGAAATTGCACTAAAAAAAGAATGTGTTATAATTGTTTGGTGATTTTTACATTCATTTTTCTTATTTTTTTCTTACTTTGTGTGTTTTACTTATGATTAATCTCCGTTTCACTGCCCCGAACCGTACCGCCCCGAACCATCCTGTTAGAACCGAATCTTCGTACCAAACCATACCAAATTTTTGGTACGGTTCGGTATGGAGATTTTTTCTCTATGGTTCGGTTCTGAAGATTGATTTTTATAATCTTCAAACTTCGAGACGGTTCTAGAGATTTATGAATCTCCGAACCGTCCCGTACCGTGCACACCCCTAATTCAAACAACTCAACTATGAAAGTGGAGCATTTTTTTAGCAAAATATAACATTATTGATGTGTTCTTTCACAAAGATGGTGCATATAAAAGCCAAGAGTTTGAGTTGGGAGAAGCATTCATAGTTAGATTCATAGATTCATTAATACCTTCATTCTTTGATTCACTCTAAGTTTCAAAGCAACATACATTGAGAGAATAAAAGAGATGAAGAGTTGGAAGTTGAAGAGCATTAGAGGAGAAGGCTTGGAGCTCAACATCATTGCAATCAACCAAGGAGAAAGTCTTGTATTGGTCTTGAATAAGAGCTAAGTATACCATATTCATTTCATTCAAATTTTCCTGTGTAGTATATTCTTGTATCAAAGCCATGTTTAGCTAAATTTCTAGTGTTTGAATGTAATGAACTCTAGAATGAATTTGTGATTAAGGTTTGTATGTTTTTAATAAAATCTTCATGTTTTGTGTGATTCACTTATATTATGCTTTATTCATTCGAGTTAATATTTCCGGTATATTAATTTGAAGTCTATTCCTCACTGGGTAATCGAGAGATTTATGGTGAGAAAGAACATATATAAGTGAAAAGAGTTGCATGCAATCCTAGATATAGGACATCATAAATCTTCTGGATTAGGGTCAAACCTAATATGAGAATTCACAAATCGTTATAATGCAATCTTGGGGGTTTTAACAAGAAAGAGATTTCAGTTAATCAACTTGAGGTTATGAGTTATTCGCGCTCGACGGAGGGTTTAGCTTAAATCGGGAATTTCTACGGTCCATGAACATGAGATTTTATTAATAGATGGTGATTTTTGCTAAAAGGTTTTTGGTTGTATCTTTATCTTGTTAAATCACAAAGACATTATAGAGGGATTTACATTCAAACACATTTCTAGCTCTTGATTTCTTAATTCTACAATCTACTTTTAGTTGATCTATTGTAAGTTGCAATTATTTTAAATTCTTTATTTTTCATTTTAAACCAACAAAACTCTAAAAATTGCTAGATTAGATAATAAAAATACGGTAATTATTAATAATTACAATCCTCGTGGGAATGACAAACGGTACTCAGTAATCTATACTATAAAATGATAGGTGCACTTGCCTAAGGTTTTAAAGGTAGCTTTTGAACCATCAGGTGCTAGGCTAGGATTTTGAGTCTAATGAGTCGGGTCAATTAGGTCAATACACTTTTCGGATTTACAATACTACGGCCCGACCCTATCACTGGGTCGGACTGATTTTGACATCTCTACATATAGCCAGTGGCGGAACTAAAGGGGGGCAAGTGGGGGCCACTGCCCCCCCCACAAAAAAAAAAATTTAAAAATTATTATTTTTACTTGTTATTTATTTTAAAATTATATATATACTAGTGAAAAATTATATTTGCCCCCCCAAAATTTTGTAGAAAAATTCATTCTATATCTCTTCAAAATAGGTTCGCCCCCCCAACTCCCGAATCATGCGTCCGCCACTGCATATAGCTAACAAAAGATCTCACCAAGGACCCTGTTATTATGAGTATTTGCAAAAACTTCTGCTTTTAGAAGAAGTGATTTATTGTAGCAGAAGTAAAAGCAGTTGAGAATCAAAAGTTTGTAGTATTTGAAAATAAAATTAAAAGTTAAGAATCATAAGTTGAGAGTGTTTGGTGAAAAAGTTGTAAAAGTGTTTATATGTTAGTAAACATAAAACCAGAAGTAGAACCCGAATCTAAAACACCCATTTCTCTGTTAGGATGGCAATGGGGTGGGGCGGGTATCTCAATATCCAGACACCCCTGTCCACCCCACGGGGCGGCGCATGTCGGCCTGTCACGAGTCGTGAGGCGGGGGCTGGTCAACCCATGTTAAATATGATTTTATTATTTTAATATTTTATCTTGTATTTTATATTATTAAATTTGTTTTATCTTACATCATGTATTATAAATGCAAATTATTTATAAAAATTGTCATTATATATGTAAAAAAGATAATATTAATTACATAAAAACTATATTATCTTATATAATATACATGTAAAATATATATTAAATATATTAAAAAAATAAAAATACTACACGAGACGAGACGAGATGAGGCGGGTACCCAAAGGGCGAATGTGATACCCAAGCCTGGCCCGGCCCGTCATGGGTCATAAGGCAGGGGGTGGGCGGATCGGTCATTTTTTGCCATCCCTATTATCTACTTTTGGATTCTGATTAAATGAAGTAAAATCAGAAGCAGAAGTTGGGACTTGCAAACACTAAAAAAAATGCTTTTATTAAGCTAAAAAATGAGAAACACTTTTTTTAAGTGATTCCAAACACTTCAATTATACTGTCACAACTTTTCCCATTAGGTTGATTTTCTATTTTGCCCTTCATTTATTGTCCAATTAAAGTTTTGGGTTTAGGATAGTTTTTGTCATTTGACTGTATTATAATACATAACCAATAATGTCAAACAAAACATGGTATATTATTTTAAGAAAATAAATATATCAATCTCAAGCCCAAATACAATACTATACAAACATTATATAATTTATGAATAATTTAATTCTATTAAATCCTAAATATTTCCCCAATCCCCTCAACAAAACCTAACAAGCCCTACAGAATTAAGTCTAAATCCCTTGAATCCAACAAGGGAAACTGGAATTAGAACAAAGTTATGGCACTAAAAAGATAATTTTGCCATATTAAAAGTTTTCTGACAAAAATGCCACCATAAACCATGAGACATCCTTGGATGTACAGCTAGGAAGTTAAAGTAAAAGAAGAATAAAACCATGTGAAAGCCAACTTATAAGGCCACATTCATAATTCTCATTTGTCTCCATTGCACCCTCTAGGGTTGCCATCCTTTGGTTACTAATAAATACTATGGCTCCACTCGGACATGTCAACAACCTTATCTTCTCATCTTTTTTATATTTCCTATTTTGACAATGTTGATTTTTCCAATTTTTTGCACACACATGGACATTTTGTTTGTATTTACATGTGATACTCTTTTGGTGGGAAAGAAGCTTACATAATTGCACATATAATAATCTTGAATTAGGTATGGTAGAAATCAAGAACTAATAACTCTTTGTTTTTTAAGAACAAAAAGAAAGAGGATGGGGATGACCACCTGAGTTTCGTTTTTTTGAGTGTAATCCCGTTATGCTAATTAAGGATGTATGTGAAGATTAAGTCTAGTTAACCACATTACCATTTCAATATGCTTGATTTTTTTTTATCAAGTTCTATAATTGTGTTTGAGTTTGATACCACTGTTAATCATCAAGTTCGAAAAAACATTAATTGCACAATTAACTTCAAATAATTTGATTTTTTTACACATGCCTTATTATTTTTCTATCAAGTCGAGCTCAACTCTAGTGCCAATCGTATTGAGTAAAAGAATTTTGTTCAAATTTGAATTGATATATTTATAATTTTTTTATTCAAGTATGTGTAATCCAATTAATCTATATATATATATATATATATATATATATAAGCAAAATGGTTTTTAAATATGTTTTCCCGCCTAAATGACACTTTCAAAAAAAAAAATTGAATATTTTTATTTTACTTTTTACGTTTTTTGGAATATAAATTAATGTTGTTGACTTTTTAATTTTGGTATACATACTAAATTTAAGGAGAAAACATATAGGAAAGCTTAATTTTGGTATCCAATTCAATAATATATCATCTTCAATTTAGTTAAATATGGTTTAAATTAACTAAATAATTGTCAAAACAGACTTATGAACCGAAATTAAAGTTGAATCTTGATTGCAATCACAATAAATGATGAATCTCTTTCTATAGAGCATGATATAAAATCGGAAATGTGTAAATATTTAGATAAATATGGATCAAATTTATAATATTACCATAAAAAATGATCAAAATTTGCATTCACAATTTTTAATATTACTATAAAAAATCATCAAAATAACAAATCTCTTTCTAAAACTGTAAGACACTTTTTAAAAATTGTTTTCGTATTTTTTTTATTTTTTCCTTATAATACAATTGTAATTTATCAAGTTAATGGCTATTATTGTGAGATAAATTAATTTTTAGAATCTAAATTAACATGGTTGACTTTTTAATTTTCGTAGGCATACCAAAATTAAGGAGAAAACATGTAGGGAAGTTTAATTTGGATATCTGATATATCTTATTCAAATTGGTTATATGGCTACCATAAAAAACTTATGGAAACCGAAAGTAAGGCCAATTCTTGATTGCAATCAAGAATAAATGCTGCATATTTTTCTATAAAGCATGATTCAAAATCAAAAATATTTAAATAATCAGATAAATATGGATCAAATTTATAATGTTACTATAAAAATATTATTAAAATATGTAATTACAATTTATAATATGTAGTTTTCCATAAATGTAGACTGTATTGATTTTATTTATAGTAATTGCAATTAAATGTTCAAACGATTCAAATTGGTATAAAATCAATCAGCAGTGCCATGCAGAATTGACCAAATCATATAAATTGATAACGTCTCTTTTTTTCTTGCATCAGTGAGAATATTCCAAATAATTAAATTTTAAAACATCTAATCTATATATAAGAATTCATGAACCATATCCAATTATTACCATATATTAAATTTACCATATATTAAATATTCGAATTTGAATGGTATTATATTATAACATATATATGATGGTAATTTCCTTCAAAGTTGTTCCTACACCCTTATAAATAGTTGATAATTGTGAGATGTAATTACAAGCAAACTCAAATTGTAAATTCTCTCTTCCTTTCTTTGAATTCAACCACAAAAAAAATATATGGCTTCATTTATTACACTCATGCACGATTTAAACATGAGGAAAACTATGTGACTATGAAACTTAGGTTGGTCCGCATATATGAAAGGTCATTATACAATCACAAAAATCAAGTGTTGAATCTAAAAAAATCACAAAAATCAAGTGTTGAATCTAGAATGTGTTTTTCACGATAGCGTGGTAAGATTTTATTTTCTTTTATATCATTTATATTTTTTATAACAATATAAATGTGTTGTTACTAATAGTTTTAATACAGAATATCAACCTGTGTTATTTCATTATATCAAAGATAATGAACCCATTTTTCACATTATTCACATAACAATTTTAATTTTGCAGTTTATATACATATGTTATAAACTTCGAATTAAAAAATCATATGATTTTTTTTATTATATACGCATTTTGATACTGCAACGAACATACTTTATATCTATTTGGAAGTAAACTGAGATTCAAGGTTATTATATCCATATTATTTATTTATTTTTATCTTATTTAATTCAAATATTTGCAGAAAATTTGAATCTCACGGAAATAACATGTCAGAAATTAGATGCAAAAAATGATTTGCAAGACCCACCAAAAAGAAAATTCCCAAATTACTCGACCGTTAATATCACAAATAGTTATTAATAATATCTCAAAAAATAATTTTTGTTTACATCAAATTTCTATGGTTCGACACAACAAACCTAATATGGTCCAACACAACCCATTTCATATGATCCGACACAACACACCCCGTGCATCGTACGGGCAAAGCACTAGTTATTCAAGGCAAAATTGTTTTTTTAGTCCTTTAAGTGGGCATACTTGGAGATTTAGTCCTTTTTTTTTTCTTGGACTTTGATTTTAGTCTTTTAAGTGCACAAAAATCAGAATTTTGGTCATATCACCTACTATAGCAGGTCAAAGTGACTTGTTTTGCTGAAGTGGCATTTTTGTTTTTTCCAAAGCATGAAATTTCAATTAAGATGGATGAAGTGGTTGCTAAGGTGGGAATACACTTGGCAAATGAATATGAAAAAATAAGAGCAAACCCAACTTGACAATATAAAATATTTAAATTATTTTAAATAAAATAAAAATGTCTACATAATATATTAAAATTATTTTTTTAATCTAAAAAATAAATAATTTAGAAAAAAATGCTGATAAAATATAAAATATTGTCGTAAGTAAACATATTTTAAATCAAAGTTGACAGGTGGATATTCAGATTTTTTTTTTTTTTTATTTTTATTCTATTTGCAAATATTATAATTCATATTGTATACAATATTAAATAATGAATAAAACTACATGCAAGGTGTTAATAATTTTTTGAATTATTTTTTATGTTTGTAAAGAATAAAATCTATTTTATTTATAAAATTATTGGCTCATTTGAATTGTTTTAATACATAAAATATATAATATATATTATAAAATTATATATAATTTAATATTCATTTTCCTTTTTTTTTAACTGTAAGGGTTTGTTTTCAAACCCGCCACCACCTCCACCGCCACCACGCCTCCCTCTTACCCGCCACAAAGACAACAATAAAGACAACAAAAACTTTGTTAGGGGATAATTTTGTAGTTGCATAAACTTCAACATAAAATTTTTCTAACTGTTCAACTGCTATTAAGCAATTTTTATTCTAAATTTATCCTTTTTTCCTCAAATTATATGCCATGTCACTAACCAGTAAAAATGACCTGCTATAGTAGGTGATAGGACCAAAATTCTGATTTTTGTACACTTAAAGGACTAAATTCAAAGTCTAAAAAAAAAAAGGACTAAATCTCCAAATATGTCCACTTAGAGCACTAAAAAAACAATTTTGCCAATATATGTAAAACTTACTATTACGAAAGTACAAGTGATCGATGGGGAAAGTAATAAATATGTACGTAATTTTCTGACAGAGGTGGATATGGAGAATATTACATTTGCTAACAAAAACAGTCTCAGATGGCTCTTGACAAAAGGCCAAAATTAAACCAAACACATAAACCAGAATTGCTCTCTTCACATGGTACACCCTGTTCCACTCACCTTTTGCCTCATTCTACCCCTTTTAACTCTTTAATATGCCACGCATAAGAAAATAAAAATAAATGTAGTAACTTGATTGAATTTTAAGTCGATTGCATAACAAATATAAATTTATATTTACCATATAATTTATTCTGTAAAAAGAATGAATAATTGTTTAAAAAAAAGTATACATACAAAAGAAACACATTGTAAGTTTATAACCTTAAGAAATAAACAGCATATACTGGAATTCAGGGGCAATCTCATTTGTAGAGGGCAATTTGTCTACTTATGGATTGATTAAATTAATATAAAAAATATATTTAAGTAGTTATATGTAAATATTCATATTATATATTTTGAGATGGTTCGAAGCAAGTCCTACAGGACCTGTTAACCACATAAGATCTAACAGATTTATACCCGATGCATTGTGTTCGAGTAAGATACCACATCTTGTGCTACGTGGTTGATGAGTGGGAGAAATTATTGGAATTCTATGAAATCCGATGAAATGAAAATTAGATTTATGTAACTGGGACATATATCCGATACCTGATGGAGCGAGCTAACCTATCAGCTCAGATTGACTTCTTCTTCCCTCAACGCCTTGTCCCAAATGTCTAAAAGTTTCGTGCTTTACAGGATGGACATAATGGCAGTGACTATTTATGTAATGGTGCAGAATGCTAGACGATAGACTTGACAGCTCTAGCCCCGCACCCAAACAATGCTTTACCCCTAGGTGTCCAGTGGGCACGAGCGGCCTCAATGTCGAGGCAGAGCGAGATCGCTCCCATGCCATGCGAGACGATATGTCGAGGCCCGAACAAAGCCCATAAAGAACATTGTGGGCTTCGGGCTACCATTTACACTTTGAGACGGTCAAGTGTCGGACACAGATTGAGGGGGAAAATGCAAAATTAGTCCTGCATTTATAGAGGTGTTGCAATATTAGTCCTGTAACTTTTGAAATTGCGATTTGAGTCTAGTATGTTTTGCCTTTTTTGCAACTTTGGTCTCTTAAATTTTAGATTTGTGCAATTCTAGTCATATAAGTTATAAATTGATGCAAATTTGGTAGTAAGGGTTATTTCAATATTTCAATTATTTTTAAAATGTCATTGATAGCCAAAATAATCAATATATATAAGATCATTAAAATGGTATCAGAGCCTATATTTTATTTACTTGAGTAGAATTTATTTATCATTTATACTATATATTGCATAATGATAGAAGAATTTTAAATTTATGAACCCAGATCAAAATTTGAGATACGAATGCTACATGTATTATTTCTTAATTATGAAAATACAAAAAACACGTACAAATATGTCAAAATTTGTTATTTTGAATAATAGGACCGTAATTACCATAACTAAAAATTAAATGACTAAAATTGCCTAATCCTAAATTTTATATAATTAAAATTGTTGTCTTTGCTAAGGGGCTAAATTGTCACGGGACTAAAATTGCAACTTCAAAAATTACAGGACTAATTTTGCAATACTCCTATAAACATAAGACCAATTTTGTAATTTTCCCTAGATTGAGTGCAATCTGCAAGGCGCACGGACAATAAAATCAATTACACTACGGGCTCGTTTGGTTGGGTGTTATGCTAGGGATATCAACCACTTTTGTTATAAATCATGCATATTGTTTTGTTTGGTTCAACATTGCTGGACCCATGAAAAAGACAAGGCCCGGTCTCTTATCAAATGAATTTAATGGTACCATATCCCACTATAGTGGTGGGATACATTTTTCATCATTTTCTCTTGCAAACCGAAATTACCCCCTTACCCCTCTAATGTCCTTGTATGTTGTGAAAATGGTAAATAAATTATAAGTTAGGCCTACAAAGGTCATATCCACCTTAAATAAATATTCTTATCCAACATAACCAAACACATTATTAATAAAACAATTTGTGTCATATGACCCAATCCATCAAACAAACACAATAATAGACTTATCATCAACATGATAAAATCATTAATCAGAAAATGAAATGAAATTAATAATGACTTACACATTACTAGAAAATGAAATGAGAATTAATCATGCACATTACCATTATGCAACCAAACGAGCCCTACATGTAAAAGAGTGACGAACCAATTTAAACTCACACTATTACTGTCTCTAGAAACAATGAAAAGTATCTATTATGTATATGATTAAAATCCAATCAATATGGATAATTTTGACATTTAATAATGTGCCGACGGTAGATGCAATCTGCAAATGGTAACCACAAGATGACAATATCTTCGTTTGCGGGGGCCCGGAGATGAAGCTGGTGCCAAATGGCGGGCCTTTCGGACTCCAACCCATTTATCAAATCCCACTTTCTCCTATTCGCCTATGCCCACTCCCACCATTTTCATTTTCTCCTTTTCTTTTTCAGTTGTCCATTTCTCAGTCAACCGTAGATATTATTTGTAAAGAGAGAGGGACAACAAAATATCTCCATCACTTCTTCTTCTTGCAATCACAAGAAAGAGAGAGAAAATTTGCAAGAAGAATTGTTGAGAGGTAGAGGGAAAAGAATTGCTGAGAAAAAAAAAAAAAGAATGAGAGAAATTATAAGCATACATATAGGTCAAGCCGGGATTCAGGTGGGAAATTCATGCTGGGAGCTTTATTGCCTTGAGCATGGCATTCAGCCCGATGGGATGATGCCTAGGTATATTGCTTCGCTTTTTTCCTTTTTATTTACATGCGGTATTTATTATTTGATTGTTTGGGGATTTTCATTTTTTTTTCTCCGGGAAATAAAGTTATTTTTGGGAGATCTTCCATGGTTAGGACCCTTATTGTTCCTTTGTGGAAAGAGGAATTCTGGAGTTCTTTAAGTTTTCGTTGGATATCATATGTTGTGTTTGACCTAATTGTTTTCATGTTAAGTTCTTGGGGGATCCCAGGCTGATCGACCCTTTTAATGGTCAATTGATTGATTGTCTCATTGTCTGTAGATTTTGAAAAAAGAGAAGGTTAGAAATGGGTTGTGTTGTGATTTTCGTTTGGTATAAATCCCCTCCTTTCCCTCAAGGAAAAGATAATAAAATGAACCAATCAAAAAAAAAAAAAAAAAAGAGAGAATAAAATGAAATATGTAAGACTTGGATTTGGACCAACTTGAAAGCGGTATACTGACTTGTTTCTGAATCAAGAGACTGGAATTAAGAGTAATTATGGGATAAATTTAAGTTTTACTTGCCCTTTGCTCTTTCAGATTATGTTGATATTTGTGGATCCTAATGATTGATTTTTGTATGTGGGCTTGCAGTGATACCTCTGTGGGTGTTGCACATGATGCTTTCAACACCTTCTTTAGTGAGACCGGATCAGGAAAGCACGTCCCCAGAGCTATATTTGTCGATCTTGAACCTACTGTTATTGATGAAGTCAGGACTGGGGGTTATCGCCAGCTTTTCCACCCTGAACAGCTCATCTCAGGAAAGGAAGATGCTGCCAACAACTTCGCCAGAGGCCATTATACAGGTAAATGGCCGTTTTACTTGCAGAATTTAAAAATGGTCATAGTGCTAAGTATTCTGTATTTGGAGGCTACGAATTGATTTTCGTATTTGATATGTTATTTTAGTAATCTTTGGGACATGGTATTTTTAAATTACAGCAGATAAGTTCCCTTACCTGGTGAAAACTTTTCATGCAATGCATTTTTCGAATTTCAGCATGATACTTGAGCGTTTTTTGCTTGCTAGATCTCTGAATACTGCAAAACAGTCCCAATCTGATTCACTATTTTACTGGTTTATTTGCAGTGGGAAAGGAAATTGTTGATCTATGCCTGGACAGAGTGAGAAAGTTGGCTGATAACTGTACAGGTTTGCAAGGGTTTTTGGTCTTCAATGCTGTTGGTGGTGGTACGGGCTCTGGATTGGGTTCATTGCTCCTAGAAAGATTGTCTGTGGATTATGGGAAAAAGTCGAAGCTTGGTTTCACCATATATCCTTCTCCGCAGGTGCTGAAGCTTAACTTTTGAGCTATTGGTATAATCAAACGATAGTCTCCACATTATAATGTCATGTAAATTTGAATTGTATTGTGTGGTTGCATAAGTGTCAATTATTTCCAGAGGTTTTTTTATATATGAGCGAAAAATGTCTCTTGGATGTGTAATGTTACAAGTGGATTTTGTTCTCAATACAGGTTTCCACCGCAGTTGTTGAGCCTTACAACAGCGTTCTTTCTACTCATTCGCTTCTTGAACACACGGATGTTGCAGTGCTCTTGGACAATGAAGCCATTTATGATATTTGCCGCAGGTCTTTAGATATTGAGAGGCCTACATATACCAATTTGAACCGATTGATTTCCCAAATCATATCGTCCCTAACTACTTCTCTACGGTTTGATGGAGCCATTAATGTAGATATCACAGAATTCCAAACCAACCTTGTACCATATCCTCGTATCCATTTCATGCTCTCATCATATGCCCCTGTAATCTCAGCTGCTAAAGCATACCATGAGCAACTATCAGTCCCTGAAATTACAAACGCAGTATTTGAACCCTCAAGTATGATGGCTAAATGTGATCCGAGACATGGAAAATACATGGCTTGTTGCTTGATGTACCGGGGGGATGTTGTTCCAAAGGATGTCAATGCTGCCGTTGGTACCATCAAAACAAAAAGGACGGTTCAGTTTGTTGACTGGTAAGAAACTTGCATATTCATTTGCGAAATCGACTCTGAATAGCGTGGTCATTTTATTCTATTACCTAAAACAATAATTTTGAAGATCTATGTATTGACGACATCCATTTCATTGCATGCTAGCTTTAGTTTATTGTGATGCTTCTTGCTTTGGTTTTGGGGGTGGGTGTGCGTGAAAATACATTGATGATTGAACTATGCTTTTTTGGGTGGTTCGGTCCAGTGCCAATAAGAACTAAGCTTGTTTTCAAACACAATCAAGATTAATGTCCATCAAAATATGTCCTCAAGGTTTAACCTGAAACGTCATATTATGGGAGTGCGTGCAATCACTAAAGTGATTCTCTTCTTTTGAAAAGATTCGTTTTTTAGTGTTTGCATTTTGCATCACTTAATCAGAATCTAAAAGCAAGAAGATTATGATTTTGGTTTGACTTTTATAAACAAATGAGCATTATAACTTTTTCACCAAACGCTTTTTTACTTCTGATTATATTTGCAACTTTACCAACTTCTTATTCGCAATGCTACAATAAATCACTTCTTCTGAAAACAGAAGTTTTTGCAATTTGCAAACACTCCCTTATATGGAGTAGGAATAGATTCTGTTTATTTTCCTTATGTGATAACTACACATTTATGAAAATCTCACCACCTTTTGGATTAACAGGTGCCCAACTGGCTTTAAATGTGGAATTAACTATCAACCTCCGACTGTTGTACCCGGGGGTGATCTTGCTAAAGTACAGCGAGCTGTGTGCATGATTAGCAACAACACTGCTGTAGCCGAAGTATTTTCACGTATTGATCACAAATTCGATCTCATGTATGCTAAGAGGGCGTTTGTTCATTGGTATGTTGGTGAAGGAATGGAGGAAGGCGAGTTTAGTGAAGCTCGTGAAGATTTGGCTGCTCTTGAAAAAGACTATGAAGAAGTTGGTGCCGAGGGTGTGGATGATGAAGAGGAAGGTGAAGACTATTAATCAAATTGGCATTTTACAATATTCCATCAGATTTGCGAGGGTTATCCTATTCCTCTATCCTTACCTTAGTTTGTGTATGATTATGTTTCACGTATTTGTGATCTTTTGATTTTTGTTGTGTTATTGCTAAATTCCACGTCTTGTGTTCTCCTCAAGTGTTCAAAGTTTCCGATTATGATATCGAAGAATGTGTGCAGTTGTCGTCAAACCTTTCTTGCAACAAGATGGATAAAATCTTATTATCTACACGGATTTTCTTTCTGAATAAAATTGTGAAAATGATAGCGAAATTATGGGAGACTGTTCGGGTCATCGGTCTAGTTCGTGCTTAATTTTAGGTTATATTCAAAATACATTAAAGGTTGAGAAAAAAATATAAGATAACTATGTTATAAGACAAATTGGTCGTTTTCGTATTTCTCCCTGTAAGGTCGTATTTAGTTATAAGACAAAGGATAATTACAAAAAATTCAGAGATGTTTCAAAATTACAAAAAAAACCCTTAGGTTTGATTTTGTCTTAAATTTAAGGGGTTAACTGCAATGTTTCTAGAAATGTCAGGGTAGTGTTTTGAAGTGTTTTTTGTTTATGAGGGGGAGGATGTAAGCATAATCAAACCTTAAGGGATTTTTGGTAATTTTTAAAAAACTTCAGGTTTTTTTGTAATTAGCCCAAACCTCACAGGTTTTTATGTAATTATCCCTAAGATAAATTGGTCGTTATTGTATTTCTCCCGGTCGGATTTGCGTCGTGTGAGAAATTGTTTAGCGTAAAACACCAAATACATGCAAAGGTTTCCGTGGTTTCATGTGGAACATTCAGTATAGACATTGCGAATGAAAAGGCCTACATTGTGTAATGCATGTACCGAGAAAGGTAAACTGGAAGAAACTTCTTAATACAAAACATCACTTTCCTATGACAAAAGATGTACACAAACACTTCCCCTATTTATACAGATTTAGCAACATCATGCCAATATATCATTTCCATAATTTATAGGTCAAAACCTATCAAAAGCAAAACTAAACACCCAAAATACAACAAGACAATCAACTATAAAGTTCCACTCCAACAACAAAGTACATCCAGCTGACATGCCTGAAGCAATTTGTTTGTAAGAAGCCAAATATACAAGAACCCGCATTCCCACCTGTGATTGAACCTGCAGCATAGTAATCAGAAAGATGAATAGCACGGAAAAAGTAGGACGAAAAGTTCAAAGAATATTGGTCAATAATCATCATATGTTTGATTGCAGTTCATTTGACATCTGAACCGTTCACAGATTGATTTGCTAGCCACCAAGCAAAAATAGTTCAAAGAATATTGGTCAATAATCATCCTATGTTCTTTTTTGGGGTTAATTACAAAAACTAGTTGAGATTCAGTCTAACTACAAAAAAAATAAACAGGCCAGCTATCTTTCAAAATTACAAATACCCCGTGATGTTTTTTATATTTTACAGATTGCACCTTTTGAGGGGGTATTTGACTTTGTTTACACTAAACCTCAGGGATAATTTTTGTAATTTACACTTTTTTTTCCATATTAAGAATTGCCACTAAGCAAGTAAATAGAAACAACTCCTATATTTTCACTCTCTTTCCACAATTACTCACAAAATAATACGAGACCATGATCCCATCAGGACATATTTGGCCTCCGTGGACGAAAGAACAATCCATGTTCCAGGAAAATAACAAATCCAATTGGCAATATCAAACAATACAATGCAAGATGTCACGGTGCATTAGCTGCATAATTGGTGATCCAATGAATTAACATTTCTTTCAGAAATAAAAACACAGCATTCAGTCGAATCAGGTGGGAAAATGAGATTTATTGAGTTGAGAAAATTACCAATTGAATCATCCAATCAGTCACCACCAAAGCATTGAAATCTCAAACTTCCAGATTCAAGGTCCAAACTCTCGATGTTCCCTGGAGATAAGAAGAATAAATACAACATATAAATCTTTTAGTGGTGAAACAACCCAAAAATATGAGATTGGTGATGTCACTCACCATGGGGATCCACGAAGTTGTTGGCATCTGCTCCTAGGAATGGAGGCCTACAATAACCATCCAGTAAATCTGAAATGGCACGAAAAAGTGAATATTCAAAACTAAAGTAGCTTTTCAGTAAATATACAGCATAGAGCCAAATGATGATCATTTCAACGGTACAATTGCATGTCAAACAAAAAAAAAAAGGCCAAACTATGGTCATAAATACAAGGGTTAATTACAAAAATAACTTGAGGTTCAGTCTAATTACAAACAAAGCCCAACTATCTTTTAGAATTATGAATACCCCCTTGATATTTGTTTCGATTTTACAAATTGCACCTTATTGAGGGAGATATTTGTCAAGAAAATACAAACCTCAACGGAGTGTTTGTGATACCTTAAGAGGGTAATTGTGTTTTGAAAGATATCTGAGTTTTTTTGTAATTAGACTTAAACCTTAAAGGTAGTTTTTGTATAAATTACCCGAAAAACAACTCGGTTTTAGCTTTTAAAAAGTCCTCAGTAAACTTGAAGGGAGAGGGAGGGAGGGGGAGAGAGAGAGAGAGAGCAGACCAGAACTATTAGTGAAATCAGCTCCAAACTCGGGGAGACTCAAATTCTGCTGAATTTGTGCCAAAAATCCAAAGGACGAAGCATCACCATCCAAGAGTGTGTCATTTATATGCTGGGCATTAGAATCTACACTACTGAAAGACGACACAGATGCATCACCCATCAGAGGACGTGATTCCGGATAATTTCTAGTTGGAGTGAAATCGAAAGGCGAACTACCGGCATAACCACCTTCTGATTTGACAATCTTTCCATTCATCGTTTGAGCCAATCCCACGTTCGAGTTTTGAGACATAAACAAGTTTGGAATAACGCCGATTTTTCTATTATGAACAGAGCCATCAACAGTTCCTTGCATGCACGACTGGACTGCCGATCCAAAATTGTGAAACGCTTTTGCCTGCTGCATGTTCTCTGTTTTTAAGGGGATGGCATTTTGTGCAGCACAGGTTGTCGGGATATGCTGTGCTGTAAGATTTTGACATACAAAGTTTCTTTAGAACGGGAACATTGTATTTCAATTGTTAAAATAATGTGTGTCAATGCACAACAAAAAAGCAATCATTTTGCACTATTAAATGAAGGTCGCGATTAGATAAGCACATACAAATGAAAAAGAATTAGGGATAATTACAAAAACTACCCCTATCCTAATTACCAATAGGAAAAAAAGAAAAAAAAAAAAACAGATATCTTTCAGAACTACAAATGCCGTCTTGACATTTGTTTCTATTTTACAAATTGGACCCTCCCTAAGGGGAATTTGTTAGGTAATCACAAACCTCAAGGGGGTGTTTGTAACACCTTAAGGGGGTATTCGTAATTTTGAAAGATAACTGAAGTTTTTTGTAATTGGGCCAAACCTTAAGTGTAGTTTTCGTACCTAATCCAATCCCACAGAATAAACACATCTTCATAACTCTATAATTTCATGTCATCAGATGCACCATAAAGGTGTCTAATCTAGCAGCCAGTCTAGGTTGTGACAAGTCGTTAAATTGAGGAATCAATAACCCGTAGTTGGTTATTACTGGAAACTGGAATTTAGCTGTACGAATTCTACTCAGTCAAACTTAGCTAGTTCTCCCAATAAAAGCAACAATATTCTTGAGCGGTTTAGTGAGAAACAATACAATTAAAACCTGACGTCTTACAATAGAAATTATGCCACTGGGTACAATACTAGCGAAAGATATACAAGTGAATCTATGGGTCAGTTACCTAGAATGTGATGAAAAAAGCAATCAACAGCTGAAATATATTGAAGAATTGACATGGAAAAGCTGTCTTACATGGTGAAACATGCGATCCATTAGATGGGAGCACAGGAGCAATCCCACTTAATCCAATTCGATGCATCAGCTCCACCTGTTCTGAAAGCAACCTGTTGAATTCCATTATTTGGTCCTTCACCAACAACTTGAGATAATATGCCTTGAAATATTCTGGATTTTCTTCTTCAAGCCTCTGCCAAACTGGAATACAGGCACCAATTACTACTAATTAGATGGATGTATACATAAACTGAGAGAAATTATTGTCTCGTTCAGAGAGTCGCACGTAGAAAACAATAATAGAACTGCTGAAAGATTAACTTTACAAGATTATCCAACACATGTAGCAATAAACATAAATGAGTTAAAACGAGATAACCATACCTAGTTCAGTAAAACATGGCTCAATGTTGTCCTGGATGATGAGATGGTTTAAGACTTCCTTTTTGTTCATGTAATGCTGGAGGCATTGCTCAATACGATTTTTCACCTGAGATAGGAATAGATCAAATGAAAATAATAGCAAACTAGCATATATCACCAAATTGGTTGTCATTATTTTCCGAACAATTGTTTCCTCGAATCAACAAGGAACTGTCCTTCCAATTGACATTATTTAAAGTATCCATTGAATAACAGTAAGATTTATTTTTCTATCGAATAATAGAAATGAATTGAAATACAAAACAGAAAGAAGCTCCAAAATCAGGAAAAGATTGTTTTGTTAATGAGAGATTGTTTTGTTAATGAGAGTACTTCTAACACAACTTCATACATCATTATCCAACAAATGTTACACATAAAGATGAATTTCTTCTTTATTTATTTGGTTTTCTCATATCATGAATTAACAGCACAAAAGCCCAGTCAGCCAGTGTTGCAGTTCCAATATGGAATTAGAAATCATCAATGTACTACATTTTAGATAAATGAAAGATTTAAATTAGTCGTCACTACTCAATTAACTAGTCTTGTATCCTAAATGATAGTGTTACATACTTCAGCCATTTCTTTTGACCAAATCTAAGTCACCTTCAACTTCATGCCAAGTCCCAGTTATTGACCGTGGCAGGAGTCTAGTTATCTTTTTACCTCTCTCTCTATATATAGACACACATATCTCCTATGGCAAATTGTTCTAGCAGATATCACCCCCTTCATTTCCAAGAGGAAAATCATAGCTCCAAATGAGTATACTCTTCAAAGTTGTAACTGAACCAGGATTTGGTATTCCAGTAAAACGAGATGCATCCTAAAGCAGTATCCCAAGCCTCAAAAAAGATTTCCAAAGGAAGCGGGTGAGATAGGGTGGGTGTGGACTCATTCCATAACCATATCATGCCAAATAACGACATTTCTCACCCGTCATATCGTTTTTACAGCAATGTAACCTGCACGATGTCTATTTCATTAGTGATTGTATCTTCTTTGGATTTTAAGCAAAACATGCCTTTATTATTAGAAAGACAAGCAACAATCATTACAACATAGACATCCCTAAAAATCACAATATTTTCCCACATTTGTGCTATCTCTTGTATCTCTTAGACATCTCCCCTTTAAAGAAAGCGAGCAAAAAGACTTTATTGGACTGAGAAGCCTAAAATAATGCTTAATTTCATCCTTGAACCATCTTAAACAATAAGCAAAGTCGTATTCCTATCTATTGAATGAGTTTCTACCAAGAAAAGGTTGATAAAGTGAGTAACAACAACATTCACATGTAAAAACATCACATATTCCTATTGTTAATTATGTCAATTAATTTGGAGTTGGGATGGCAATGGGTTAGGGTCAAACCCACCCCCACTTGGGGCGGATTATAATAATGTCAATGGGTCTCAGTGGGGTCTGGGTTTTCCATTTTACATTTGACCTGACTCAGACCCGACATTTTTTTATTTAAATATGTATCTTTTAATAATATTTTATTTAGAAAAGTATATTTTAAGAAAAATTACTAGTAACTTTTTTTTAAATATAATTTTTGATACTTATATATTAGGTCTAGCAGGTCTACCCATCGGATGGGGTTTGAGACTGGATCTTTCAAAATCTTAATGGGTCGGGACTTGGGTCCGGACAAACCTGCCCCGGACCCAACACATAGCCACTCCTAATCATGATACTCCAATGCCTTATTCAATTTAGCTTAAAAGACGTACTTTGTTAAGTTCAGAGCGAAGACAAAATTTAACTGACTAACTAAAAGTTAAAAATGTATCATCAGTTTCATAACATAAATAACAAGTTTTTCTTTGCAGCTGACAGGGTAATAAATAGATACATGCAGAAAGAAAAACATGAGAATGGAATAGTAATAATATACTTAGGAACATAATTATTCCTCAAACTCATAATTGACAGGCAATTCTATAAGGACAATTTCACCTTCTAAACTCATTGAGATAAATTGGGTTGCTAACAATTGTCAGACATAAAATCCATTTGCAATGCACAATTTTCATGAGCAAATGCTGAACAAAAAGCCAAGTCGGCAACCTTTTTCTTTTTGCATCTAAGCCTTCATACAAATATAGTTGTTCTTTGTATTCCTTTTTCTCTTTCTATTAAAAAAACGAAGTGCATGTAGTCATTCAAATAACACTCTCAGACGCTTACCAGTTGTATATCTTGATCCGAGAGCTTTCTGTCCTCTCCACCCGACATATTCGTCATAGCGACCTTGAATGCAATCAGATTAATGACTAAAACAATTCTTTTCCGCCTCACCTAGCAGGGCGACACCTATTCTCCCAATTTGCAAGCATCGTACCAGCCACACAAAACAACAACGACCACATTTGGTGAAAGAAGCAGAGTACATGAAACAAATGAAATGAAAACGCAATAAGTTCATGAGAATTGCAAGGCAATAAGCATCAAACAGTAATCATGATTCAAGATATGGTCACAAGAAACCACTTCCACCAATTTTGCTATTACTGTCTACTCATAACCTTAAAAATGAAAACTCTATATTTCCTACCACAAGTTTTTCAGCGTTCGGGAATAGAACAGAGCACAAAAAACCCATCTTTCCCACTCATTTTCCTTTCTAATTTTGCTCTTTTTTTTCTATATTCTTCTTCTTTAAGTCTAAACTTTTTTTCTTGGGAGTTTGTCGGTTGCAGATTTGAACCAAAAAAATGTGGCACATTAAACAGCAAGATTTGAACTTTCGTCATAAATGATGGAAAAAGCTCGACACTGTTAATTAATTACAAGAACTCAATTCAAGACTGCATTATACTCCCTTTCAATAATTTCAATTTTCTTCCAGTAAACAAAGAAAAGGTTTTATTCATGGCTTCAGAACTAAAAGCGTCACTCAAACATAAAATTTCAATTTCTCATCTAAAAATAAAACATAAAGACAGAAAAAGAAAAAAAAAACAGGCAAGAAAATAAAAACTCACGGAAAGATCACTAATTATAGACTGAACGAAAAAAACAAATAAAAGGCACAAACCCGCAAACCCTATCTAATGTAACTGCAAACCGAACAACAATCGAACAAAGATTCTCAATAAAATCGTAACCTGAACAAAAATCATAGTAATAAATGAAGTGGGCATCCGTATTTTCCCCCTTTATTTCCACTTACCGAATCTACTAAAGCAATGAATTAATTGTAGGTGTAGTAAATGAACCAAATTGAGGTGAAAAAAGGGGGGAAATAGCAATACCAGTAAAGATAAGCACTTGAATTTGTAATATTAGTAAGAGGAAGTTTGTGAGAAGTGAGAAGTGGGTTTGAGGTTGTAATAAGAGAATTTGATTCAAATGTTTCCTCTTTTTATGGTCGAAAGGGAAAGGTAAGGAGATGACGTGGCTACACACCCATTACATGCCCTTCTTCGTGCTTTTCTTTCGTGTAATTCCACTCTCCTACTATATAACTATATTACACTTTTTTTTTTTTTTTTTTTTCCATCAATTTTCCTTCTTTTTTTAAAAAAAAAAAAATTTAACAACGATTTTACCGAAATTTTATAGTTACCTATTTACCGATTTTTTCTTGTAGCATAGTATTTAACACTAAAAATTGTTTTGCGTACAAAGTATCATCTCAAAGATTTAGGTATAATATGATTACAGTGTCTTGCGTTTATTTTAATATCAATAATATAAATTTATTGTAACTGTGATTATACATAAGTACAATTTTCTTCCCAGTAAGTTTTTAATTCATTTATTTTCAAGTCACTGAAATATAGGAATTTTATTTTTAAATAATAAAGTGTGCACAAAGGGCAATTTCATACACAAACATTAGTTCTGATACTTTGGGGTAGCCAGCAAAGCCGCCAGCACTTTAATTTTCCATCTTCACATGAAGGCCCAGAAAAAAGATTATTATTTTCCAGCAACCAATCAAACGTGTCCTTTTTTCTCCTTGTTTCCTTTTAGTTACTGGTTGATATTTCCTAGTCCATATGACAACCTGTTAGAAAATAGTCACAAACTGTGAAACCAATTTCTTCAGCAAGAAGTTTGTTCATAATAATTGTAAACAAGTTTTTTTTTTGTTTGTCTTCCTGAGAGATGAAGTTTTGCCTTCTCAAATTATACAATCAATTTCACTTAGAAATATGTTTAAGTATACACTCATGTATATTTGTTTTTTTTCCTTTTTTCTTTTTTTGTCTGCCTCAAGAAGAAACTGGACTATTTCTTCATGTTGAATTGCAAATGATATAGAACGAGAGAAACAACAAATACATGAAATATTCATCCAAAAATTTGTCTTTTGTAAAGTGAGACAAATAAATGTGTTTTAATTTTTTTTTCATTTTTGTCAAATTTGGATTTACTCCCGTGATATCAATCATGTAATGGGACATGACTAGGGTAATGATCTCAACTAATCGCCGTCACATAATATCTTCCATGCAAGTGGAAAAAACCTATGATGATGACGGTTTTGGAATTTCATCTCATTTTTCCTTCGTATGAAAAAGTTGCTACAAAAGGGCATCCGGCGTAAAACTTTGCTACTTATACTTTTTTCATGAATTTATGGTGTTAACTAATTTTAGACAATTAATTGATACTATAAACTTTACGCCACCGACCCCCCACATAGTTGGGACTAAGGAGTGATGATGGCTAATTTGGATTTAGTGGTGATATGTATAATAGATGCTTTCAAGCTTAGGTTTCTGGGAGAAGATGTATTATGTCTAGGAATAAACAACTAAACTATAAAGAAAAAGAATGACAAGACTAAATAATTTCATTATACACTTGTAATTTAAAGAAGTGGCAAGTTCTTCATAATTGTGTATTGGGAAATGTCATTAGATTTTAGATGACTACTTGCTCAAATCTGCAGGGAAACAATAACGGTGCGATTGGTATGCGGGAATGAATTTAGATGGAACGGAATTATTAGATAGGAATGGAATCACCATTTTTCAATCCTTTGTATGCATATAAGGATGAGAAATGAATGGAATGACCAGTTTTCTACTCTAAACAATCTATAGGATTTAATGTCCAAATTGAATAAAAGAGAAGCAAACGGAGGTATCAGATGCTTTTACACAAAACCATGAGTTGATCTTTATTTTTTCCATAATAAGCAAAATGAGGTATCATGGCTGCCCAATTAGTGGGGAGATAAAGATGGTGATAAGGAAATCCATTGGAAGGCCTGGGAGAAGCTGACCATTCCAAAAATGGAAGGGGGTTTGTGTTTTCATGATATTATGATGTTCAATGAAGCTCTGCTCTCTAAACAGCTGTGGAGAATTATTGCTCATCATAATCTGCTTGTGAGTAAGGTCCTTAAAACAAGATATTTCCCTAATAGAGGTTTGTTAGATCTCAATCCTGGTGTGAATGCTTCCTGGTTGTGGAGATTCTGCTTGGGGGTAAGCCATACCTTGAAAAAGGGGCTCAGATTTGAAGTTGGTGATGGTAAATCAATTAAGATATGGGAAAGTCCATGGATACCTGATTCTTGGAATTGTAAACCTTCTTGATGTGTTTAAACAGTGGAAAACTTTAATTGAAAATCAAACAGGTAAGAAAATTAAAATCCTAAGAACCGATAATGGACTTGAATTTTGTAATCAGTTGTTTGATAATTTGTGTCTTGATTCCGGTATTAAACGGCATAAAACATCCGTATACACCGCAAAGAAACGGTGTAGCGGGCGTATGAATATAACTTTACTTGAAAGGGTGAGAAGTATGCTTGTTTGTTCGGTCTTTCAAAAAAGTTTTGGGGTGAAGTCTGTTTTAATCGCTACCTATGTGATTAATCGATCTCTTCGTGCCTTTAAGTGGTAAAATACCCGAATCTGTGTTTACGGGTAAAGAAATTGATTTTTCTAACTTGAAAGTGTTTGGATGTTCTGCGTTTGCACATCAAAAACTTGATAAACTTGAACCTAAGGTTTGTGAAATGTGTTTTTCTTGGTTATCCCGAAGGTGTTAAAGGTTATAGTCAGTGTGGTTAAAATCTCAACCTGGTTTTAAAGTTTTAATTAGTAGGGATGTGACATTTAATGAATCAAAATGCCTTGCTTGACTATGCCTTTGTCGATTAAAAATGGTACACCTAATAAGGTGGAGCATGTTCCTAGTGTGGATATTTTTCCGATCTTTGTTGTGCATGAAAATCATGAAAATATGCCTGAAATCAACTGTTATGCCTGGCCAATCGATTTGCGTGATTTTGAACTGTTTTGCACGAAAATCAAGAAGATGTTGTTGTGCATGATGAAATCATTGAAGAAAATGAACCGAAAATGAAAATCTGCATGATTATCAACTTGTTAGAGATAGGGCAAGACGAAACATTAGGCGACTGCTAGGTTTGATGATTTTCATATGACTTCATTTGTTTTCAGTGTGTTTGACTCGATTGATAATTCCGAGCCTAAATCTTATGAAGAAGCTTTAAAATCTAAAAATTCTGCTTTGAATGGTTAAATGCTATGAATGAGGAAATGAATTCTTTGCATGTTAACAATACTTGGATTCTTGTGCCTAAACCTCGCTAATTGTTCTTTGTGGGATCAGTAAATGGTCATTTAAGTTTAATAATGAATGTGAATCTGTTAGATTTAAAGCTAGGTTAATGGCTAAGGGATTTACTCAAAAAGAGGGGATAGATTATACGAAATCTTTGCTCTTGTTGTGAAGTTTACTACTTTGTCCGAATTATGCTTGCCTTGTGTGCTCGCTTTTAATTGGGAATTAAAACAAATGGATGTCAAAAATGCGTTTTTGCATGGTGATTTGGATGAAAAAATCTATATGCGGCAACCTATTGGTTTTGTTGACAATAAGAATCCTGATTTTGTTTGTTTGCTTAAAAAATCCTTGTATGGCTTGAAACAGTCTCCTAGATGTTGGAACAAGAAATTTGATGATTGCATGCTGTCTTTGAAATTTAAACGAAGTTCTTATAATCATTGTTTGTATTTTAAAGAAGATGCTAAAGTTCCTGTTTTCTTGTTGATTTATGTTGATGACATGCTGTTAATTAGTCCTTGTGTTAAAACTGTTGAGCATGTTAAAAACTGTCTAAGTGCTAAGTTTGACATGAAATTTTTGGGAGATGCTAAAAGGATTTTAGGAATGAACATTTTTAGAGATAGAAAAAACTCTGTGATTTTTCTAAATCAGATTTCTTATGTTGAAAAGATTTTGAGTAAATTTTCTATGGCTGATTCTAAACCTGTGAATGTTCCTTTGGCTGGTCATTTTCTCATTGAGTAAAGAACAATGTCCTAAAACAGGACCATGATGTTAATTCTATGAAGAATGTGCCATATTCCAATGCTATAGGTTACGTGATGTATCTTATGGTTAGCACTAGACCCGATATCGCTTATTCTGTGAGTTGCTTGAGTAGATACATGTCTAATCCTGGAATTATACATTGGAATGTTGTTAAATGGCTTTTGCGATATTTGAAACATTCTTTGAATTATAGTCTGAAATTTTCTAAGTGCAAAGATGGGGTTAAATTGAAAGGTTATGTGGATTCTAATTATGCAAATGATAGGGATAACAGAAAATCAACAACATCATATGTGTTCACTTTGTGTGGTTCATGTGTTAGCTGGAAATCACAATTACAGATGTTGTTGCAATCGTCTCACGATCAATATGAGTATATTCTTTGAATCGAAGCGTTTAAAGAAGCAATTTGGCTTAAAGGCTTGATTTACGAACTTGGTTTTCTTGATGGTAGTGTTGTTGTGTTTTCTCGATGACCAATCTGGTATTCAATTGTGTAAGAATCATGTTTTTCATGATAGAACTAAGCATATTGATGTTAGGTTCCATTATATTCGTGATATTGTTGCTAAAGGCTTAGTTCATCTTGAAAAATACCTTCCAATTTAATCTTGTTGATATGGGAACTAAATGCTTGCCTGTGAGTAAATTTTTGACATGTCTAAAAATTCTAAATTTTGATACTGATTGAACAGTTATGTTCTGTTGGTTTTGGAAATTACTTGATGTGTGCTTGTTATTTCCAAAGTGCTTGTTGTCTTTGTGTGTGCAATATGGTTATTTTACCCTGTCCCGTTTTTCTTTGGCTTGCTTTGTGCTTGCTAAGTTGTCCCGTGTGTTATGGTTTGCTTTGTGCTTCTTTGTGATACTTGATTCTTGCTGTACTTTGTGTATAGTAAAGAAAAATAAATAGGCGATGATGATATGTGTGTTTGTCCCAAGTCGTGTGAACCGGAATTGTGCCAAGGTGGAGAATGTTAATATGTGGCCCAAATTCCTTGGAATTATTAAGCCCATTTTTCTTTCTCCTAAGCCCAAAAGAGGACTTAGCCCAAAATGCAACCAACCTTTTTAATACCTCTCTCAAAACCCTACCTTGGCTGGACGTGTGAAGCGAAAGAAAAAACCCGATTCTTTTGCTCGACGACGCTCAAATGCGCGCTCTCTCACTGTCTTCCATACGCTTTCTTCTCTCTTATATTTCTGGTTCAAACTCAATCGATTCTTTGTGAAACTTTGAGAGTTGTCATCAGTGAAATATTGTGAGTGTTGATTCGAGCACACTTGTGCGTGTGGGTTCGATTTTCTGTGGTCGACTCAGTTTTGAGAGGGGTTTCGGTTCTTCTTCTCGTGAGGGTTTTGGAAGGCTTTAGGCTAGGTGTTCTCGTTTGTGGCTACCTTAGGCGCGTCCGGTTTCTTCGACGGTGAGGGGGCATTGTTCAAATCTGAGCCTATGGTGCCATCCACCTATCCCCCGCTCGATTCGGCTTGTTGAAACGAGGCGCGAAAGATTAGGTGATATCTTTCCTATTTTATGCTTTCATATTTTACTTCTATTTTACAGTAATAATTTAGTCTTGCCTCGTGCTGTTATTGGCAGCGACTCCGTGCGAAGAAGTCATCCCTAAATCCAGCTTCGTGCCCTCACAATGCTTCGAGGAAGTGGAGCGGACTGTTTGGTTTTTGTTTCTGTAGCTTTTAGCTTTTGTAGCTTTTAGCTTATTTATAATAGTTTATTTTTGGACTATTCTATAATGGCTATGGCGTACGAGCTCGACAGCAGGGTCGATACCTAACACTTCTTCTATTCCTCCAGACTTAATTGATCAGTTTTAGGTTGGTGAGCTTTTATCTAGTGATGGAAATGGGTGGAACTATGAGCTGCTTAAAAATGTTATTTCTAAGGAAGACTGCAAAAATATTCTGAAAATTAATAGCATGCAGCAGGTAGAGATAGCAATGGATAGGTCAAAACCCGGCTCCGCATCAAACTTGTCCTGTTCGGGACGGGTCCAAACCCAGTCAAATGGGTCCCAGTGCGAGTCTTGGACCCATTTTAAAAAAACCCACCGAATCCGAGGCCGATAGCAGGTGCTTGTGGACTTGCCCCATATACAAATTAGTCAAATTGTATATTAATTTTTATCTATTCTAGCAATTGTCTTTGAGTCATACAATTATATTTCTTAATTTTCTTCGCAATTATGCTTGTTGGGTGGCTTAATACGTTGAGTCAAGTTATGTTTGCAGGTTCTCAGTAGAATTGAAAAAAAAGGAATTCAATTAAACAACTAAGGGGCGCCACCAATTTATTCACATCAGAATGAGATGAGAAAATAATTATAAAAAATTTAATTAAAATTTTAATTACAACAAAGACCACTAGTTAGAATGAAATTTAAAAGTCAGTACAGAGGCTGAAATTCATGCTCAACGCAATTAAAGAAGGCAAAAACTCATATAGGACCGTCTTACGGATCCTATTCCGTAAGACAGATCCTACAGCCCGCCCTCCCGCCAGCCCAACCCGCCGGACCCGGTATATATTTAAAAAAATAAATTGTAACTAATAGCCCCCCACCCGCCCAGGCCACCAGCCCGCGCCCCAGCCCACCTGCCCAGCCCCTCTTATTTAAAAAAATAGAGCTCCGCAGGGGAATTTAACCCGCAATCTTAGTAAAGGTAAGGTGGTGTTTACCGCTAGACCACTGGTTCTTGTTGTGCATATTTAGTATAACCTTGAATATAACCATGAATATAAAGCTTCATTATCATCCCTTCATTTTAAAAATTTAAATTCTCTAAATAGGAAGTGATACTTTATCCGAAAATAGTGATATTTTTGAGTAATAAATATGATACTTTTAAGGTGAACATTGATACTTTAATTTTTACATATTCAAAAAATAGGATTTTTTAATGTACTCGTTCTAGTCTTGTAACTAATGTTTTTTCCATTGAAAAACTGATACTTGTGCTGGAAATAGTGATACATTTGATATTAAATATGATACTTTTAAATATTACATTACATTGACGAACAAATAAATATATCAGAGTTAAAGTAACACCTTTATGAGTAAAAATATATATCTTTTGAGACAAAATATCATGTTTTAAGAGTAAAAATATCTATTTTTTTTAAATAAAGTATTATATTTTTTAATAATAAATAAAAAGAAAGATGAATAATAAATATGATAGAGTTAAAGTAATACTTTTATAAGTAAAAGTATTTGTTTTTTGAGATAAAGTAACATATTTTTTAATATAGTCACAAATTATGAATATATTATAATATATATATATATATATATATATATAACAGAGTTAAAATAATATTTTTATACGTTAAAGTATCTATTGTTTGAGATAAAGTATCATGTTTTTTAATATAGCCACAAATATGAATATATTATAATAAATATATATATATATAACATATTAAAGTAGCACTTTTATACGTTAAAGTATCTAGTTTTTGAGATAAAGTATCATGTTTTTTAATATAGTCACAAATTAGAAATGAAGGAAGAAGGAAAAATAAAAAATAAATATGATATAGTTAAAGTAACACTTTTATAAGTAAAAGTATCCGTTTGTTGAGATAAAGTATCAGATTTCTTAATACAATTACAAAATAGGAACAAAAAAAAAAAAAAAAAGAAAAAATAAATATGATGTAGTTAAAGTAACACTTTTATAAGTATCCATTTATTGATATAATGTATCATGTTTTTTTAATAGACTTGGGTTCGATTCTTAGCCTTTACATTTATAGGCGTTTTTAATTTTTTTTAATTACCAGGCGTATTTATGAATGGTTTATATAAATTGTTATACTAAATTTGCACAATAATCACTAGTGGTATAGTGGTAGAACACCACCTTAAGTCTATTAAGGTCGCGGGTTCAATTCCACTGAGTGTAGTTTTTTTTTAAATACGAGGTGTTGTAGGCGGGTGGTGGGTCTATTCTTCAGGCGGGCGGGTTCTGGGCGGGTGAGGTGTTGTAGGCGAGTGGGTTGGGCTCTAGGCGGATTGGTGGGAAGGTGGGGTGGTGGGGCGGGCGGGTTCTTTGGGTGGGTGGGTGGGCTGGTAGGATCCGTCTTACGGAATAGGATCCGTAAGACGGTCCTACAAAAGACCTACTCCTTAAAAAAACTGGCAGCAGACACATTAAATTTCAGCGGGTCCGGCGGGTCCAACCCATCGGTCGTGGGTGTTAGTCCAAGTGGCTACGATAATTTAGAGGAGGGTGAATAGATTATGACGATTTGACCCTCTTTTTCGAATGTAGAAACAATAGCAAGAATGTAAGTGCGGGAAAATAAACAACACTCGATGATTTAGAGAAGTTCAACCCGCATAGGGCCTAATCTTCTAGCACTCGATATATCCGGTGGATTTCAAAAAGAAAAAGAAATTTTATTAATAGCACCAAACTATTACACCTCCACCTTGAAGAGTACCACACTCTTCTTACAACACCACCAAGAAGATTACCATAATCTTCTTACACCTACGAAGAGTACCACACTCTCCAACACCTAAAATCTCCCAAGTGTGCTCTTACCACAAGAACACTAACAAGGATATCTTGCTTTGGATGATAGAAACAAATTCAAGATTACAACTCGATATGAAGTATACAACTTTGAAGTTCAAGTGTAATCAATAATAAAGCCTAGTACTCAAGATGTGCAAGTGAAAGACTTAGGTTAAAATACAACAAGAATATGAAAGTGAAGAACAAGAATTTTTTGCTTGTGTTTGTATTGCTTATGTTGTTGTATCTTGTTGCTTCAATCCTTCATCAATTTATAGGAGAGGTCTTGGATTTGATTTCCAGACATAGGCTCCTCCTTGGAGATTGAAATCTACAAAAAATGCAAATTGAAGATTATAGCTGTTAGAAATCAATCCCTTAAAATCATGAAAAGTTGTCTGCTGCTCAAAGGATAGTTTGCTGATAAAACCTTAGGTAGACCGGTTGAACACTAATGAAATATTTCGAAATACACATGAAAAAATACCTTGTTGGACCGGTCGATCAAGGGTTCGATCGGTCGACCCCTTTGGTGGACCGGTCCAACTCCTATGAAAATCAATACCGAAAGTTTTGTTGCGTTTTGTTTCAACTCAGGGACCAGTCGACGTCTAGGTCGACCGATCGACCTCCTCAAAATTTTCGTTACGTCTCATTCTGTTTCAAAAATCAAACTTTCAGACATGAGGGCGATCGGTTGACCACGAAACGAAAGTGTTGTCCTATTTTTATCAAAAATAATCTTCAAGAAATACTCCAAAAAATTAGTAAAAATATTTTAAATAAATTAAGAGTATTTGGACAACATTTAGGAACATTGTTTTGGTGAAAAAATCAATTAAATAATATCATCAAAATTACGATAAAAATATTTATCTAACAAACTCCCACTTTTTGATGATTACAAACCAAAACAATTTTAAGAGGTCGATTTTGAAAACAAAACAAGTTTTTCCGGTCAAAAATGACTATCCATTTTGAGCAACACTTATTAGAGCACAACATGAAGCAATATTCACTTGTTTTATTTCCCAAATAGAACTGATAAGGGCAAAATACGGTCTGGGCCGACCTGACAGGTCCGCGACATTGGGCCGACTGGATGAGGTTTGATGTTGGGCCGACCTGACCAGGCCTATGGCCCCGGACCAATCCAGCAAGGCCCATAATATTGAGCTGATCTGTTAAACATTAAACCTTGGGCCGATCTGGGGAGGCTTGCGGTTTGAGATTGATCTAAGGCTTATGTCTTGGGCTGACCTACTGAGCCCATAAATAGGTGGAAGGCTTATCATATTGGGCCGACCTGTTAAGGCCCAAGTACGTGGTTGTAGGGCCGTTATGAGGCTGACCTGTGTAAGGTCTGTTGTGTTAAGCCGACCTATTAAAGCTCTGGATGGTTAAGCCGATCTGTTATTGACCCATTGTAGTCTAACCTGACGTCGGAGGAAGAGGTCAGCTCGAGCCCAAGAGATGTATGAGGTACTGAGGATGCCTTGGAAATGTAAGGGGGCTTCGCACAATACAAGGGACCGATGTGTCCTGAAACAGGTCGGAGCTATGGTCTTACGGGCGTAAAATTAGGGTTTTTATGAGATCCGATCCTAATCTAATGATGACTCTGACACCAAATCATAACGGAATCCCGAATTTTACGGAAACCCTAATCCTAGCTAAGGTATAAAAGGCCCAAGCCCAGGTTCATTCTAACCTAATCTCATTTTTTTACTGTTACATTGCCTTTCTCTCTCTAGCCTTTACTTCCTTTCCAAGGAACTGACTTAAGCATCGGAGAGAGGTGCGCGGAGCCCCCCTCCGGCCCCCCTTGTGCAGGTTTCGTGTTGGACTTCATCTGGGAAGGTGATCGGCAAAGAGATGACTTTTTTGGGAGCAACCAAGTGGCGCTATCTGTGGGAAACATTGAGCAGAGACGTGAGATTCGAGTTTTGGCTATGGAGGATGTTAGGAGAAACTTGGAAGATGATCTGAACCGTACGCCGCTGGGAGATACTCCGGGCGTGGTTACGCAGGAGGATGTTCGACCTCCACCCCCACCACCCCCGGTGGACGGCGGAGGGCAGCGGGTGCAGAGGACGGGAATGGATGGACATACGCCTATGTCTGGGGGAAGTATAGATTTGGGCCCAATGTTCTGTGAACAGTTGGGTGGTTTCATCACTAGGGCCGTGGAACAAACGGTGGAAAGACGCTTGAGGGAGATGCTTCCGCCACCGCTCTCGCTCGTGGTCCCCCCCCTCCCCCTCCTCCCCTTCCCCTCCGGTGGTCCCCCCCCACTTTCCTCCTCCTCCTGTGGTTCCCCTCCGTGGTCCCTCCTCCTGTGGTCCCCCCGGAGGTGGGAGAGAGAGGTCGGCGGCCAGCAATGGCGGAAGAGGTGCATTCATCAAGGGCGGAGCATGTGTCCACTGAGGATGAGGATTGGTCAGAACGGATGGATGACCTCCATCGTGAGGTGCGAGATATTCGGAGGAGGGTTGCTGGAGTGCCAGGAGCGGCTGCGGTTCGGGTGAGGAGGGGAACTCCTTTCTCAGACGAGGTGATGGCGGATGAGCTCCCAGCCTCATACCGAGCTCCGAGCTTTGAATATGATGGTACCACAGATCCGTAGGACCATCTCTGCCGTTTTGAGAATGCTTGGCTTTGCTACACAGTTCACGGATGGCGTGATGTGTAGAGTTTTTCCTACCACTTTGACGAAATCGACTCAAGAATGGTTTAGCCACTTGCTCCGTCCTCCATTCGAAATTTTGATGACTTCAACTCGACTTTCCTTAATCGATTCACGAGTTGCCGTAAGTACCAAAAGGCGCCCTAACTCTATTTTTAGCATCAAACGAGAGAGAAGGGGAGGGACTTCAGAGCTATATTCAGAGGTTTACCACGGCAAAGTTGGAGGTGCCGTCAGCCAGTCCGGAAATTTTGGCTAATGCCCTAGCTCAGGGCCTGAAGGATGGGGAGTTCTTTGAATCTTTAGTAATAGAGCCTGCTAAGACATTCGACAAGCTGCTAGCTCGGGCGGAGAAATATATTAACTTGGAAGAGGCGAGAAAAATGAAGAGAGAAGAAGGAGAGAAGAGAAGAGACAGGAGGGAGGATCGGGAGGACAAGGGACCTCAGAAGAAGCCGAGGTCTGAAGCGATGGGAGGAAGGCCGAGGTTTGAGAAATATACGCCATTGGCTGTCCCTCAGGGTGAGGTGCTTGTAGCTATTGAGAGGCATCCCGACCTGAGGTGGCCAAAGGCGCACGCAGAGGCCCTAGTGAAGGCGAAATGTAAGGAATTTTGTAGATTTCACAATGAGTATGGGCACACAACAGATCGGTGCACACACCTAAGGGATGAGATCGAGCGGCTCATTCAAGCAGGTCATCTCAGGGAATTTGTGTACATCGACAAAAAGGAGAAAAAATGGGAGTATAAGAGGGATAACAGGGCATATCACCAACCTCGGCGTGAGCCGGAGCGTAGGGGGGAGGAAAGGGAGGAGCTACCTCCACCTCTGCCCCCACCTCGGCGAGAGGTCATCCAGATGATTGTTGGAGGGCCGGCGGAAGGAGATTCGAGGTGAGCTCGGAAAAATTATGTGAGAGCAGCGGCACCAGATCGGGTGCAAGAGCAGTTGAAGGTGGAACAGGTCGGGCCGGGGCCGAGTATCCAGTTTGGACCAGAGGATTGCAAGGGTATCGTGATGCCTCACAGCGATGCTCTTGTGATCATGGCGATGATTTCTAATTATGATGTGCAACGGGTATTTCTGGATACAGGGAGCTCAGCAGATATCCTATTCTATGATTGCTATAAGAAGATGGACCTCGAGGTCGGCTAGCAGCTCTGAATCGGTTTATTTCGCGCCTCGCGGAGAGGAGTTTGCCCTTTTTCAAGGTCTTGAGGAAGGCCAAAAAGTTCGTTTGGGATGAGGAGTGCCAAAAGGCTTTTGAAGACTTGAAAAATTACTTGGTTGATCTGTCACTACTAACTAAGCCGTTGCCCTGGGGAGCCTTTATACCTCTATCTTTTGGTAGGAGAGCAGGGGGTTAGCACGGTCCTGATCAGAGAGGAGAGATCGGTTCAGAGGCCGGTGTACTATGTCGATAAGTTTTGAGAATCTTTGAATCGGTATGCGGATATCGAGAAGCGAGTTTGGCCTTGGTGGTGATCATGAGGAGACTTCGGCCGTATTTCCTTTCGCATAAGGTAATCGTCCGAACTAATCTTCCATTAAGAAATGTGATGAGTAAGCCCGAGGTAGCGGGGAGGCTAGTGAAGTGGGCTATTGAGCTGAGTGAGTATGATATTGAATTCGAGAGCAGATCGGCCATCAATCTCAAGCTTTGGCAGACTGTTCAAGAATCAATAAGGGATGATAGCGGAGAAGGAACTTGGGTGATTTATGTGGATGGTTCAGTAGGGAGCTCGGGATGTGGTGCTGGTATCGTCTTGATCAGCCCCCAAGGGATCGATCGATTTATTTGTGAGGTTGGAGTTCAAGCTATCCAATAATGAGGCGGAGTATGAAGCATTCATCAGAGGGATGCAAATGGCCATCGAGATGGGGGCTGTTAGGATGGTTGTTTACATGGATTCTCGGCTCGTCCATAAGCAAGTTATGGGGGAGTTCGAGATTAGGGAAGAGAGGATGAAGAGGTATGTTGAAGCATACCGAGCTTTAGAGGAGAGAGTGAAAGAAATCAAGATATGTCAGGTCCCAAGGGAAGAGAATGGTCGGGCGGATTTTCTAGCAAAGATGGCCAGCTCGGCCTTGGAGAATCAAGCTAAACAGATCACACTTTTGATGGAAAAAGAAACAGTGTTAGGGTTGGAGGTCGGAGAGATTGAGAAGAAAGAAGATTGGAGGTCGGCTATCATTGCCTATCTAAAAGAAGGGGTCTTGCCAACAGGTAGGTGTGAAGCAGGTCGGCTGAAAATTCGGGTGACACGTTTTTGTATTATCGGAGACAAGTTATATAAGAGGGGCTTCTCTATGCCTTTGCTGAGGTGTTTGAGTGGAGAAGAGGGTATGTATGTGCTGAGAGAGATGCATGAAGGTTGTTGCGGGAATCACATGGGAGCAAGGGTTTTGATGAAGAAAGTCCTTAGAGCCGGATATTTTTGGCCTTACCTGAAGGGGGAAGCAGAGAAGTTGGTGAGAGCATGTGAAAAATGTCAGATCCATGCACCTTTGGTACATCGACCGGCGGAGGAGCTCATGACAATGAGCTCGGCATGTCCTTTTTGCGAAATGGGGAATTGATATTGTTGGTCCTTTTCCTCCCGCCAGTCGGAGAAATTCTTGATTGTGGCAATCGACTATTTTAGCAAGTGGGTGGAGGCAGAGCCTCTTGCTAAGATAAATGAGGATGCGGTGATGAAATTTATTTGGCAAAACATAGTGTGTCAGTATGGAATGCCTCGGATCTTGATATCAGATAATGGAACGCAGTTCACGGGGGCAGAAATCCGAGCTTGGTGTGAGGAATTGATGATCAAGCAAAACTTCACATCGGTGGCCAATCCACAGGCCAATGGGCAGGTGGAAGTGACTAACAGAATCCTTGTCCAAGGTCTGAAAGCTCGGCTTGAGAAGGCAGGAGGAGCGTGGGTTCGAGAGCTCAGCTCGGTGCTGTGGGCTTATCGAACTAATCCAAAGGAGGCAACCGGCGAGGCTCCGTTCAACTTGGTGTATGGCATGGATGCTCTGATACCGACAGAGATTGGAATGGAAACCCACCGGGTTCAGAAATTTGATGAGAATGCTAATGAGATGCTGATCCGAGAGGCGTTGGATACTATAAATGAGAAAACGGAGATGTCATTTTTGCAGATGGAACGGACACGAGGAAGGATCAAGGTAGCTTATGACAAGAAAGTAAGGAAAAGGGCCTTCCAGGTCGGTGACTTGGTTTTGAGAAGGTCAGATGCTAGCAAGAATAAAGGGAAACTAGATGCGAATTGGGAAGGACCACTTCGGGTAGTGAAGGTCTTTGGCAAGGGAGGTGCGTGCACGTTAGCCGAAGAGCTCGGGGGTCGAAAACTCCCAGGGCTTGGAAATGATTGCAATTTGAAGAAATATCATTCCTAGAATAGAGGAATATCTGATGTAATCAATTTACTTGTTTTGAATGAAATGATCCGCTGCCCTAAATTATGAGTTCGGAAAGTGGAAATGATAAAAAGTGACAAGTATTTGGAGCTCAGCTCGAGCTAGTCTCCAAATACTGGGGGCCACGAGGCCATGCAAGGAGCTCGGCTCGAGCCAGCTTCCTTTGAAAGAAGACTAAGTATTTGGAGCTCAGCTCGAGCTAGTCTCCAAATACTTGGGGCCACGAGGCCATGCGAGGAGCTCGGCTCGAGCCAGCTTCTTTGAAAGAAGACAAGTATTTGGAGCTCAGCTCGAGCTAGTCTCCAAATACTTGGGGCCACGAGGCCATGCGAGGAGCTCGGCTCGAGCCAGCTTCCTTTGAAAGAAAACTAAGTATTTGGAGCTCAGCTCGAACTAGTCTCCAAATACTTGGGGCCACGAGGCCATGCGAGGAGCTCGGCTCGAGCCAACTTCCTTTGAAAGAAGACAAGTATTTGGAGCTCAGCTCGAGCTAGTCTCCAAATACTTGGGGCCACGAGGCCATGCGAGGAGCTCGGCTCGAGCCAGCTTTCTTTGAAAGAAGACTAAGTATTTGGAGCTCAGCTCGAGCTAGTCTCCAAATACTTGGGGCCACGAGGCCATGCGAGGAGCTCGACTCGAGCCAGCTTCCTTTGAAAGAAGACAAGTATTTGGATCTCAGCTCGAGCTAGTCTCCAAATACTTGGGGCCACGAGGAGCACAATATGCCAATCGTTTTTGTAAAAAAAAACAAAAGAGCGGAATGTACGATTTATCTAATTGCAGTCTGAGCTGCACTTCACAAAACCAGACTATGATGAAAGTAAATATCATATCAGAGATCGAGAAAATGAAATTGCAAAGAAACTTCATTGATCTTTCAATATAAGTACAAGTGCATAGGGAAAAATTACAAAAAGTAGAACTGAACTCCTAAGCAGTAGGAGGAACATTTTCAGTGTTCAGGTCGTCCATGGAGATGGTCACGTCATCAATGAGTGCAAGGTCGGGATCATCATCCGGGATTTCCTGAACTTGAGGAGGGCCTTCGGGAAGCTGAGGGGTTGGCTGACCTCCGGGGATCTGAGAAGGACCTCCCGAGCTGGAGGCAGGGTGGAGGATAAATGGAGCAGATAAGGATTTTATGAACACCTCCACAGGAGCAAGATTAAGACGCTCCGCCTCTTCAGAGAACACGAAGCCCTTGAGGTCAGGCAAGACCTTCCTGGGACCTCGGCGATCGAAGGACTCGGTAGTGATATCAAGGGTTCCCGAGTGGCTCAAAAGCAAAGCCAAAAGCAAAGAATTTTGATAAATTCCCTGGAGCTCAGAAAGGCTTGCTTCACCCTCTCCCGAATAACCTGAACTATTGAAGAGCCTTCGGGGGAGGTGAGGAAACTTTGGCGACCAGCTTCGATGCCCTCAGCTCGGGCTTGATCGGCATTAACAAAGGCAATAGATTTGGAGATCATTCACTCGGTCTTGAGATCGCATTATTATCGCCTCGAGTTTTATCTTGGCCTCCCGAGAGGCCACGGTAGCCTTTTATTGACGTCCTCCCTATCCTTGTATCGGCGATTCTTGAGTTTAGTCTCCCGAGATTTCAGCCGAATGCACTCCTTTTTAGTATTATTGAGCTCAGCAACATTGGAGGGGTCAACAAAACCGACTCGAGCCCGGGAGATTAGGGCGGCTAGTCGTGCCTCGACGCCTTGAATGATTCAAGCAAAAGGAACTCACCACTCAAAGATCATTGAGCTTCTCGAGCGTCCGGTCAGGGTTCGGGCAGTTGCCCTGGACGTACTGAATGGCAAAAGTTCCATCATTATTCTTCAGGATGGAATTGTCCGTAAAAAAGGTCTGGTTGGGTGTATGAATAGGAGTGCGGGGGAAGGAGAGAACAACAGCGGGAGGAGCGGTGGTCTTGGCCTTATTGGCTGCCCCTGTGCTGGTACCAACATTCGACCTCTTGGGAGGAGGAGGTCGGATAAGAGGTTGAGCCTCTGGGCCTGTGAGATTGGCCATCACTGCAGCGACCGTATCAGGTCGTCGGAGTAGTGGAGTTTGACCTCCAGGGCCCGAGGCAGCCGCACTGGATGAGGGTTGGACTGAGCTGGGGGCAATTTGTTGCTCCTCATCGTCCAGCTCGGCGACCATCTGTGCCATAAACATATCTGCACAAAGAGAAAAGATTAGCTAATGAGTAAAGGATCAAATAAATTAACTAAAAAAAAATGACAATTACCAATATCACAAGGCAAGGGGGCCACGATGGAGCTCAGCTCAAAGTAGTACATGAGTGATGGAGTTATGAGGCGAGAGAGGTCATACTTGACTAGGGTAAGTTTATTTATTTGAGCTTGGAGATCGGGAGAACAATCTCTGGGGTTGTGTTTGTGTTGGAGAGGAAGGGTCCAGGTCCAAGCAATAGGAAACCCCCAAGCTCGGGGGGAAGAAATGAAGAAATATCTATCCTTCCAGAATTTGTTGGAGGAAGGATACTTGCTTAAAAATTGAGCATCACCTCGGGAGGTGATGTAGAAAAGACCCTTAGTGGTTGAGCTCTTTATTTGGAATAGGGCAAAAATAGTTCCAGAGTGGGCTCTATCTCTAAGTACTTAGTCAAAATGATGAATCCGGCCAGGATACGGAAGGAGTTCGGAGCTAGTTGGTTAAGGGGTACCCAGGAGAACTCGAACACCCCAGCCATGAACGGATGGATGGGAAATCTGAGGTCGCCCTCTATCTGACCTGCAAAAAAGGCTAGGGCATTGGGGGGAGGTCGATTAGGTCGGTCAGAACGGCTAGGCAAAGAGAGTTTGAAGGTAGAAGGAATTTGAGCAGTCCTTTTTATGGTTAAGAGATTGGAGGCTGAAAGGGTGGTCTCCCTAAATTCGTGTGGGTACACGGGTAGAGGACCCGAGCTCGGAGTTCGGATCTCTATTGTGTCGGAGTCCTGGCCCGAATCCGAACTGGATTCAGTGGCATCAGGATCCGACAGACGGACTCTGGTGAGAGAAAGTGGTGGTGGAATAGAACCCGTCGTTATGGCCCACCGTTCTAAATCGGCAACGACTGGGTCCGATGGCGTCGAAGGAGAAGAAGAAGATACCATAACAAAGAAAAAGAAACAATTTAAGAGAAGGGGGATTACTTACTGGATAGAGATAGAGGGAAAAGTGGGCTGGAGCCTAAATCTTTGAAACTCGCCGGAATTTGAAGAATTCCACCGGAGAAGGACTTGTCTGCTTGAGAGAGGCTCTGGAATTCAAGAATGCAAAAGTAGTGAATGAGGAAGAAGAGGGGCTTTTATAGGAGAGGAAAGAGAATGAGGGGTTGCCTCGGTATTCGAAGGGACAGAGCACGGTTTACGAAGTGTCAGAAATTTGAAAAGACGTCTCATCAATCACATCCGTGTGTCAGGTACTTGAGAGGCCAAAGGGCGGCAGGAATTTTGAAAGCCAAGAGCCGGCGGGAATGTGAAAAGTGTGAACCCTAAAAATAGGTCACCTCGGCCTGTCAGCAACTATGGTTTAGGCGGAGACCAATCCATAGTTGGGGGGAGGAATTGATAAGGGCAAAATACAGTCTGGGCCGACCTGACAGGTCCGTGACATTGGGCCGACTGGATGAGGTTTGATGTTGGGCCGACCTGACCAGGCCTACGGCCCCGGACCAATCCAGCACGGCCCATAATATTGGGCTGATCAGTTAAACATTAAACCTTGGGCCGATCTGGGGAGGCTTGCGGTTTGAGATTGATCTAAGGCTTATGTCTTGGGCCGACCTACTCAGCCCATAAATAGGTGGAAGGCTTATCATATTGGGCCAACCTGTTAAGGCCCAAGTACGTGGTTGTAGGGCCGTTATGAGGCTGACCTGTGTAAGGTCTGTTTGATACATGTTTTTATCTTAATTTTGATGATTTTATTTTATTACCAAAACAATGTTTTTAAAGGTTGTCCAAATACTCCTAAATGATTTAAAATGGTTTTAATATTTTCCGGAGTATTTCCTCAAGTTTATTTTTGTTAATAATGGACAACACTTTTATTGATTTTATATCAATGAGTTTTACTCCTATAACAGGTTCCTAAATGTTGTCTAAATACTCTCGATCGGTTTAAAATGTTTTTACTAAATTTTCGGAGTATTTCTTGAGTTTTATTTTCGACAAAAATTGGACAACATTTCTGTCTCGTGGTCGACCTGCCGCCCTATAGGCAACCCGCACGAAGATGTTTTTAGAAACATAAAATGAGACGGAAGTAAAAACAAGCGAGTCGACGGCCGCTCAAGGCGTCGATCGTCCGGTCGACGGCCGCCAAATGGCGACCGGTACTGCATGTTTGGTTTTGAAACGAAACAAAATCTCTTCATTTTTGATTAGGGGGACGGTTGAGACAGGGTCGACGGCCGTCGAAGCCTCGTCGGCCGGCCGCCCTGTTGTAATTTTCAAAGTGTTCTTATTTCTCTTATTTACGTGCGGCCGGTCCGCCTGCATGTATTGACAAAAAAAAATATGACCGTTTGACAAAGACACATTTCCTTAAATTGTGGGATTGATTTCTAACACTATATTCTTGATTTTAATTGTATTTTTCTGTAGATTTTCAATCCCCAAGAGGAGCCTATGCTTGATCAATCATCTCTTATAAATAGAGGAAGTTTTGGAGCAACCTATACAACAATTGTGATACAACACAAGAAGATACACTTCAAGCAAACACTTGGTCTTTCATTGTTATTATTCTTGTTGTAAAATTTTCCTAGCTTATCACTTTCACATCTTTGAGGTCTAGGCTATTCTTGATTACACTTTGCACTCAAATTGTATTATTCATAATTGAGTTGTAATCTTGATTTTTGGTTATCATTCAAACACAAGATATCCTTGTGAGTGCTCTTGTGGTAAGAACACACTTGGATGATCTAGGTGATAGGTGCAAGAAGATTGTGGTGATCTTCTTATTGAGGTGTTGAAGGATTTGGTATTCTTCAAGGTTGAAGATTGTGGTAATCTTCACAAGGTGCCGTTGAAGATTGTGGTAATCTTCAAAGTGAGATTGTGGTAATCTCCAAAGGTGGTGTTGAAGAAGAGTGTGGTGCTCTTCAAGGTGTTGTAAGTTGAATTTGTATTAATTTTGGTAATTAATAAAATTCTTTTTCTTTTTGAAATCCATCCCGGATATACTGGGGTGGTAGAGGATTAGGCCCTAGGTGGGTTGAACCTCTTTAAATCGACGTGTGTTGTTTACATTCCGCACCTTTATTATTGTCTTTGAGCATTCGATTGCAAAAAGAGGGCGAAATCGAAAAGATGGAGATAATCTATTCACCCCCCCTCTAGATTATCGTAGCCGCTTGGACTTACAAGTGGTATCAAAGCCAAACTCTTTGGCAAGCTCGTTTCACATCGCGAGTGAAGAGAAACGATCGTCGGCTACGAACGAAGCTCATCTATTCGGCACCTCCACCACCAAGCCACCACTATTTGATTCCAAGAATTTTAATTTCTGGAAAGAAAGAATGGAATGCTACTTACAAGGTTGCGGGTTCGACATTTGGAACACCGTCATGAACGGAGAATCCATTCCGATGATAGATACACCACACACCTCAAAAAGCTTCAAAAAGATCAATGATGAAGAAAAGAAAACCATCTCCTTAAACGGTAAGGCTCTAAATATTTTGTATTGTTCATTTACTAATTTAGAATATGAACATATTGTAGGAATAAAGTCGGCACATGAAGTATGTCAAAAATTAGAAGCCATCTATGGAGTATTTGCAAATGAAAGGAGTCAAACAAAAGCATCTACTTCTGAAGGTCATACAAGCTCAAATCTAAGGAACAAGCCTCCTACAACTTCCAACTATGAAGAAATTGAATATTGTTTAATGGGCATCAAAGAAGAAAATGAGGTATGTCTTAAACCCTCTACTTCATATGATATTGCTACTCAAAATGATTATAGTGATTTGCAAAATGATTATGATGAACTTCAAAATGAATTCCAAAGCTTACTTGTTAAATACAAAACTTTGAAAAAGGAATTCAATATTTTGAAAAATGATAAGGATAGCTTATTTATTTCCTATGAATCACTATCATGTGCTCACACCACCACTCTTGACAAGGTTAGAAACCTTGAAAAAGAAAATAGTACTCTTGTTGAGAATATTGATTGCATGAAAAAGGATTTATTAAAATCCAACTTGAGTACCAATAAAATGTCCAATATTGTTGATATTCATAATTGTGATAAAGTACTTGATCATAAGCCTAAAGGTGTTAATATTGAAAAAGGATCAAGTCAGTTATTGGTCATTATGCTCCTAGGTTGTTTTTATTGTGGCAAAAGGGTAATATATATTTTGTGCTTTTAAAAATATTTTGAAAAAAGCTAATCCTAAAGGACCCAAACACATGAGTATTTTCTAAAAATAATAGGAGAAAATTCATGCCACCAAGAAAACATCAAATGAACGTTCAAAGAAGGAGAAACTATTCTCAACAAAGCCAATTTCCAAGAAGAGCGTATAATCAAAAATGGGAAGAACACAATTAACAAGATAATTTTCAAAGAAGAAGAAACCATCAACAATGGGAAGGTAACCAACCTTGGAAATGGATCAAAGAAGTCATCATCAACAAAGTGACTTCTCAAAGGGAAGATATCATCAAGAATGGGAAAGACACAACCCATGGAAGGTAGGCGCAATTGGTAAACCGTATCTCTCCATTTATATATGCATTTTATTTTTGTTTTATTTGTGTCTCAATTGCAAAATGAGTTTTCAAGTTTTTTTTAAGGTCTTTAATATATATTTGTGCTTTTAAAAATATTTTTGAAAAAGAAGACCTTATATGGTATTTTCTAAAACTCTTGAGCATTTTTATTAGACTTATGTGGCTTATTATCTCGTATGAAATCTTATAGCATAAGCTCTTTTTGATATCTTCTATTACTAGCCTACATTTTTATCATTATGATTTGTGCTAGATATGTTCTAAGAATTGTGTAGGATACATATCTCATGCTCATTGGCTATTACATCTTCAAATCTCTTAAACTATCGAGGTACGTTCTATCGTATTTACCTTTAAACTCGATATTATGCTTATACACATATCTTTCAAGATATTTCACTCTAACCCCTTAAGTGCCCCTAAATGATTTTGCAAATATTTTCTTTAAAAAGGCACTACTCGGTAAGTCTCGATTTTATCGAATATATGTTTTCCCAAAATCCATATTTGTTGGATATAGTCCAAAATTATCTTTTTGCAAAGTTTTAAAACTTTTGGGGTGAAAAATCGAATTTTGGAAAACTCTGGGAAAAAGAAAAATCACCTGGGACGGTCAAAGCGAGGTCGACGCCGCCGCGTCATCACCTCGACCCGGCGCCCCTACCTCGGCCGCCCCTGGCTATTTTTTCAAATAAAAACATTCTCGCCTTCAATTCATTTTCGAGACCAGAGAAATTTTTGTTAAAACCCTAACTGCGATTTTCCCCCTTTTTTCTTCTACTATCTTCAATTCTTCATCCATCCTTGTAATTTTTCTTGCTAATTCACTTTTTTTTTTGCAAGAACTTCACATATATGGCACCTCCAAGAAATTCTACCGAACGAAATCCTCAAAAGAGGAGAAGGAGGCAAAGGGGATAATCTTCTTCCAATCCCCAACAAGATGATATTCTACAAAGAGACCATCATAATCGGCTTACGGAAGAGGAGATTGTCGAATTAAGAGCCGGGGTTTCAAAATCGAGCATTCATTGGGACTCTAGTAAGTTATCACTCCTCTACAAGCCTCCCTCTAGAGCTAATAGATTTCGATTTTTAAATAAACTTGCGGAGGAACATTATGAGAATATTGGATTGAATGATAAGAAAATTGCGTGCACTCGTATGGTTCGTTTTCAAGCATTTCATGATGAATTTCCGGATATTAGAGCTTATTTTGAAATTCAAGGATGGGTTTCACTTTGGGATAATCCTTGTTTGCATTATGATGACGAGCTTATAAGACTTTTTTATGCAAATATGTGGATTGTTGATGCCACGGTAGATACTCCGTTGGAACTTCACACTTTTGTTAATGGTAGGCATTTCTCATGGACTTTGGCGATATTTGTAATCATTTTAACGTGCCAATGATGGAGTGGTCAATGTGGATTGCGCTCATTGGGATGATAACATTTTTGGTGTTTCACTAGATGATGTGAAAACCTCCTTTTAGGAGTATATCCCGAAGTGACATACTCGGCAATGCCGCCAAATTATCGGATTATATCTATCATTTTCTCCTATTGTGTTTGTGGAAAGGAAGTAAAACTTCCAAGTAATCTCGAACTCTTTCTCACCTATAAGATTGTTCAAGGAGAAAGAGTAAATTATGGGGCAATCTTTGTGTATTGCTTGTTGGAATCTAGAAAGCTTACCAAGAAAAATATACCTTGGGTAATTTGATTCGCCGACTCTTATACTTATCGGGATACCCGGAAAATGAAATGAATACCGAAATTTGTCACAATGATTTTGATAATGCCAACATTCTACAAATGGTAAGAATGCAACGACATTTACCACGGGTTCCTACCAAAGCCGCTAGGGGACGTGCCCGACATCAACAACAACCTCGGGATGATTTCTTTGATGACAATGAGGTTGAAAATATTGGAAGAGGTGAGTTTGACGAACAAGGAGATGATGTGGGGAATGAAGAGGAAAATGAAGAAGAGAATGTGGGAAATGAACAAGAAATTAGGGAGGAAGGAGATGAAGACGAGTCGGATGTTGAAGATCTAAATCTCAAAGAGAGAATGGCCAAAGTGGAAAGAGAAACATTTAGAGATGTGGCCTCTCTTAGAAAAGAGCTCCGGGTTGTGAAAAAGGAGAATTCTAGTTTGAAAAAGTCTATCGGCAAATTGAAGAAATTTATCAAGGACCTCATTCCTGGAACTTGCTTCTCTTCGGACGAAGATTGATGTCCCCACCCCCTTTACTTTCTAGCATTTTCATTAATGTTGCTTTGTATTTTGATAAACTTTTGTAAAACTCATTTGTACTAATGATATTTTTTGATGGAGTATTTGATGGTAAAAATACTCTAAAGCTTTGAAATGAGGTTGATTGATGATATGAAAATTTTGGATTGGACATTTGACATTTGATACATATATTGTGTAAGTAAGATTATTACTTGGTATATGTTCTAATTTTTGGCCTTGATAATTCTTAGCTTATCTCAATTGGGTGAACCTCTTTTACTTTTCCATTTACAAAGGTTATGTACAACCTCTTTTACTTTTCACGCGCAAGGTGTTCGATGAAATGTCGCAATGAAACTTTCAACTTCTACATGATTCTCTTGCTTCAAAATGTCTTAAAATCTTTTTGAAATCATGTTTTTAGCTTACTATGAGCTTATGGACCTCTTATGCTTCAATTCTCCCATTTTCCTTGGATTATTATGCTTTAATTGCTCAAACGGTTATTAAACCGTCCCTTTGGCGTGCTTTGATATTATTGTATGGTGTTTCCACCATCCTAACATTCTTTTTGATGATTCCAAAGGGGGAGAAACAGGATATTGGCTCATTAGCTCAAAGAAGCTAATAAAAGCTTGTCATAAAAGCTATAAGCTATGGCTCATAAAAGCCATAAGTTGTGATTTATTTTTAGTCCAATTATTGCTTGATGGACTTACACAAGTGTTGAATGATGTTTTTGTGATAGGGGGAGCTTATAAGCTCTTGAACAAATTGTAAAAGCTAAAGCTTTTAGCTTATGGATAATTGCTTTTACATTATTCTTGATATGCTTGTTGATAGGGGGAGCTTGTGCTTATTATTGAAAATATTTACTCCCTACTTGGTTGCTTTAATTTTTTTTTGGAAATTTTGGTTGCTTCCAAACGGTCAAATGTTTTTACCGGAAAATCATTTCTAAAATTGTTCTCTTAGTTTGTGTAAAAATTGTTTTGGTTTGTAATCATCAAAAAGGGGGAGATTGTTTGATACATATTTTTATCTTAATTTTGATGATTTTATTTTATTACCAAAACAATGTTTTTAAAGGTTGTCCAAATACTCCTAAATGATTTAAAATGGTTTTAATATTTTCCGGAGTATTTCCTCAAGTTTATTTTTGTTAATAATGGACAAAACTTTTATTGATTTTATATCAATGAGTTTTTACTCCTATAACAGGTTCCTAAATGTTGTCTAAATACTCTCGATCGGTTTAAATTGTTTTTACTAAATTTTGGAGTATTTCTTGAGTTTTATTTTTCGACAAAAATTGGACAACATTTACTGTCCTGTGGTCGACCGGCCGCCCTATAGGGCAACCCGTACCTGAAGATGTTTTTAGAAATAGAAAATGAGACGGAAGTAAAAACAAGCGGTCGACCAAGTCGCCCGGGCGTCGACCGTCGGTCGGCCGTCGCCAACGATCGACCGGTACTGCATGTTTGGTTTTGAAACGAACAAAATCTCTTCATTTTTTGATTAGGGGACCGGTTGAGACAGTGGTCGACCGTCGCCTGTTGTAATTTTCAAAGTGTTCTTATTTCTCTTATTTCGTGCGACCGTCGCCTGTGTATTAAAAAAAATATATGACCGTTTGACAAATGAGACACATTTCCTTAAATTGTGGGATTGATTTCTAACAGCTATATTCTTGATTTTAATTGTATTTTTCTGTAGATTTTCAATCCCCAAGAGGAGCCTATGCTTGATCAATCATCTCCTATAAATAGAGGAAGTTTTGGAGCAACCTATACAACAATTGTGATACAACACAACAAGATACACTTCAAGCAAACACTTGGTCTTTCATTGTTATTATTCTTGTTGTAAAATTTGCCTAGCTTATCACTTTCACATCTTTGAGGTCTAGGCTATTCTTGATTACACTTTGCACTCAAATTGTATTATTCATAATTGAGTTGTAATCTTGATTTTTGGTTATCATTCAAACACAAGATATCCTTGTGAGTGCTCTTGTGGTAAGAACACACTTGGATGATCTAGGTGATAGGTGCAAGAAGATTGTGGTGATCTTCTTATTGAGGTGTTGAAGGATTTGGTATTCTTCAAGGTTGAAGATTGTGGTAATCTTCACAAGGTGCCGTTGAAGATTGTGGTAATCTTCAAAGTGAGATTGTGGTAATCTCCAAAGGTGGTGTTGAAGAAGAGTGTGGTGCTCTTCAAGGTGTTGTAAGTTGAATTTGTATTAATTTTGGTAATTAATAAAATTCTTTTTCTTTTTGAAATCCATCCCTGATATCTTTGGGGTGGTAGAGGATTAGGCCCTAGGTGGGTTGAACCTCTTTAAATCGACGTGTGTTGTTTACATTCCGCACCTTTATTATTGTCTTTGAGCATTCGATTGCAAAAAGAGGGCGAAATCGAAAAGATGGAGATAATCTATTCACCCCCCTCTAGATTATCGTAGCCGCTTGGACTTACAAGGTCTGTTGTGTTAAGCCGACCTGTTAAAGCTCTGCATGGTTAAGCCAATCTGTTATTGACCCATTGTAGTCTAACCTAACGTCGGAGGAAGAGGTCAGCTCGAGCCCAAGAGATGTATGAGGTACTGAGGATGCCTTGGAAATGTAAGGGGGCTTCGCACAATACAAGGGACCGACGTGTCCTGAAACAGGTCGGAGCTATGGTCTTACGGGCGTAAAATTAGGGTTTTTATGAGATCCGATCCTAATCTAACGATGACTCGGACAACAAATCGTAACGGAATCCCGGATTTTACGGAAACCCTAATCCTAGCTAAGGTATAAAAGGCCCAAGCCCAGGTTCATTCTAACCTAATCTCATTTTTTCATTGTTACATTGCCTTTCTCTCTCTAGCCTTTACTTCCTTTCCAAGGCACTGAGTTAAGCATCGGAGAGGGTACGCCGGAGCCCCCCTCCGACCCCCTTGTGCAGGTTTCGTGGTGGACTTCATCTGGGAAGGTGATCGGCGAAGAGAGGACTTTTTTGGGAGCAACCAAGAACCTAAAGATGTTTCTCAAGCATTAGAAGATACACATTAGATTCAGGCCATGCAAGAAGAGCTGAATCAGTTGGAAAGGAACAAAGTATGGGAATTAGTTCAAAGGCCAACCCACCAAAATGTTATTGGTACTAAGTGGGTTTTCAGAAACAAGATGAGTGAGAAAGGATCTGTTGTAAGAAACAAAGCAAGATTGGTAGCCAAAGGGTATTGTCAAGAAGAGGGTATAGATTTTGAAGAAGCCTTTGCTCCTGTTGCCAGATTGGAAGCAATAAGGATGTTTCTTGCTTATGCTGCACACAAGAACTTCACTGTATATCAAATGGATGTGAAGCGTGCATTTCTAAATAGACTGTTAGAAGAAGTCTATGTTAAACAACCTCCAAGTTTTGAGCAGAAAACTATTGGAGATAAGGTCTACAAGCTTAAGAAAGCATTATATGGATTGAAATAGGCACCAAGAGCATGGTATGATACATTGTCTCAATTTCTAACTGACAATGGATTCACCAAAGGAAAAGTTGATAGAACAATTTTCAGGATTCAAGATGGAGAGAGTATACTGCTTGTTCAAATATATGTGGATGATATCATTTTTGGTTCCACAAATAAAGAGTTGTGTGATAAGTTCTCAAACCTCATGCAAGGCAAATTTGAGATGAGTATGATGGGAGAGTTGACTTTCTTCCTAGGACTTCAAGTCAAGCAATTGAAGGGTGGAACTTTCATAAGCCAAACCAAGTATACCAGAGATTTGATGAAGAAATTTGGTATGGAAAGGAAGTCTTCTGTGAAGATTCCTATGAATACATCAGTCAAGATGGACATGGATGCAGATGGCAAAGCTGTTGATCAAACCAGATATAGAGCTCTTATTGGTTCTTTGCTCTATCTAACAACAAGCAGGCCAAACATCACCTTTGCAGTAGATTTATGTGTTAGATTTCAATCTGCACCAAAAGAGAGCCACATGACTACAGCTAAGAGAATCCTAAGATATTTGAAGGGATGCCAGGAAGTCGGCTTATGGTATCCTAAGGAAGGTGGATTCAAGCTGGTGGGATACTCAGACTCAAATTATGCTGGATGTAGAGTTGACAGGAAGAGTACTTCGGGTACATGTCAAATACTTGGAAATAGGTTGGTTTCTTAGTTCAGAAAGAAACAAAATTCAATAGCTACATCCACAACTGAAGCAGAGTACATAGTTGTGGGCAGCTGTTGTGCCCAAGTCTTATGGATGAGATAACAGATGAGATATTATGAGATTGAAGAAAAAGAGATTCCAATTATGTGTGATAATACTAGTGCTATTGCAATTACTCATAATCCAGTATTGGATTCAAGAACAAAGCACATTGATGTTAGATATCATTTTATAAGAGATCATGTTGAAAAGAAAGACATCATTTTGGAAAGAAAGACATCACTTTGGAATACATCTCAACTGATAAGCAATTAGCTGACATATTCACAAAGCCATTACGTGAATCAATGTTTGAAGAGCTCAAGAATGAGTTAGGGTTAATTGAGCTGAGTTAGGATACTCAGAAGACTCAATCAGCAGAGATACAAGATGAGAAAATGGTAAATGAGTAAGTTTAATATTTAAGCCAAGTGAAATAGCCCAGTCGGGAAGTTAGCTGTATCGAGTTAGCTGACAACAAAGTGATTATATGTGAAGAGAGAAGTAGAGCTAAGTCAATTTGGAAGTAAGCTGAATCATTTATGAGCTAAGTGACAAAAACGCAGTCGTTTTATTCGAGCGGGAATGTTTTTAAGGATGACGTCAACATAATTATGAATGTCAGCACAAAAGCTGCACAGTAAACAATATGATTGGATATAAATGCTGATGCATTTAATGTGGGGAATCTAATGCAGTTTTGAAGACTTAATCTTGACCGTTGTTTTTTGATCAAAATTTTCAAATTCCAAAAACCGTTCTTTCACGTTCCATATATACGAAATTTACTTTCTCTCTTCTCACACTAAACTTACTCGTCTTCAGCAAGATCACATTTTTCTCTCTGCAAGCAAGTGAAACCCTGGTTCTTCAAGTTCAAGTTTCTGCATTTTCAATCGGTCAGAAGTTCTAGAAATGGCTGCAAACCATGATTTTGTGTTGCTATCCGAAAAGATCCACACCAGAACGTCAGTGGATTTTGTTGGAATGATCAAGCAGGGCGTGGATGGTGCCCTAGTGAAAAAGATAGTTGAGAAACTGGAAACGTCCGGTCTGAAGGACTTCCTATCGATGCAGTTCACGCACACTTATCTGGATGAAGTGGCTATGTTTTACGTGAACGCTGAGGTGCAAGACGATGAAATCCGTTCATCCGTCCACAGTAAGGCCATTAAAATCACTGCGAAGGACCTTGCTGAGCACTGCTTCTTACCCACTGAAGAAATGAAGGCATCACTGAGAAGGATGTCGACCTAGCTGCAGCTTGGAAGGAAGTTGCCAAGCCGGAGTACGCTGCTAAAGCTGTATAGTAGTGAGGGGGAATCAGCTGACCTCACTGAAGACACAGCTGAGACCTCTCTAGATTTCTCTCCAAAGCCAATATCTAAGAAGAGAGTTGCACCATCTAAGCCTGCCCCTGCCCCAGTAGCCAAGTCAAATAAGGCACCTGCCTCTGCAGCCAAATCCAAAGCTCCTGCCCACACAACCGATGCTCCTGCCCAAGAAGCCCAAGTCCCTTCCCCAGCAATCGAGACTGAGAAGGAACCTATAATTTCTTCTCCAGTCGTGAAGAAGAAGCGCACTGCTAAGTCAAGGAAGGCAGCTGCAAAGGCTTCTATTGAAACACATGCCCTCACCATTGAAGAGCCTACTGGAGTGTAGCCAGAGATTCCGTTGGTTGCCACTAAGAGAAGGAGGCTATTTTAAAGCTTGAATTGGAGAAAACAACCGAGTCCAGTACTCAGCTGGAGAAGCCAGTGAGACTGCTGATGCTCAAGGATATAAGTCTCAAGAAAAAGTGCAAGAGCCCGAGAAGATCTGGCTGATGCTTGATCGTGAGCGTAGAAGACCCAGCTCTGCGAGACAATGCAGTGAAGAAACAACTTGAGACAACTAAGCCTATGGAAGAACAAGTTGTCTCACCCGCTCAGAAAGATGCAGTTGAGTCTGAGGAGGAGCAAGCCCCTCTAACCACCATTCAAGAGACCAGAGAGGATGATGATGACGATCTAATAATGTACTCTCAATCTACCCAGACATTCAGCGCAGACTGAGGGAATGGAGGGCATGGAAGTTGGATTATTCAAGGCGGCAGTTTGCTCACCCTGAGTTCATTGAGGAGGAGGAAGAGCTTCTTAGATTCCTCGGACATGCATCTGTCCAATCTGCCCTTAATGAAGAAAGCTGCATGGAAAACCTCCGACTCATCAAGGAGGAAGAGAAGGAGAAAGCTGAGGAGCGAGCCAGAGCCTTGGAGAAATCCAAGATATGTTTGCAAACAGGGACATATGAGCATATCCATGAGTCAACTGACAGTGAAATGGAGGACATGGACCCTGTTGCTGTAGCAGAGAAGGCGTGTTAGAGCAGGACACTCGAGAATCAAGAGCCATGCACGAGACGAATCTTCAAGAAGGTCCAGGAGAGTCCTCCAAAGTCTCTCCTCGGACTGATCCTTTGGGAGTGGCACAACAGATTGCCTCTGTTATTGCTGAAACCACGTCCCTCGTGTAGTCTGAAGATGGCTCCAAGGGAAATGGCGATGAAGCTGGGAAATTAGGCACCCAAGCCAAGCCTAACCCTGAAGAAGGTGTTGATGCACCTGTCTATACGACTGAACACTCAAAGAAAACAACAGCCGCGTCTCAGGAGCAGAGTGACCCCATCATCATTCACTCAGCTGGTGCGCCAGCTGAGAGGGAAACTCTCTCTACCACATCAGGGTCGGAGGATGCTGTGGGAGACCAAACAAAAAAGTTAGGAGGCGAAGGAGAGAATATCATTAAGCAGCAGAGTGAAATTAACGATGCTCAGACAGTTGAGTCTGTCTCAGCTAAGATGTCAACTGCTATGAAGGTCGATGAAGCTACTGATGTAGCCAAGGAAAAGGATGGAGAGGCCCTGGAGTTGAGACTCTGGGCCATGAAAGTGCAATCCAAGGAGTTGAGACTCTGAAGGATGCCATCATCAAAGAACCTAAGACAACTGAGCTTGTCGAAGGGACTGTAGAAGGCCCTACAACGGTTGATACTGCTGGGGGTAACAAAGGCCTAAGAGAGGTTGAGACTTCCCTAGGTAAAGAGCAAGGTGAACAGAACATTTCTCAAATAGAAGGAACTGCTATAGAAGAGGAGATCAACGCCCTTTGTGATTCCCAAGAGAACATCGATACATCATTTTTGGGATCCGAGGATGAAGCCGAGTCCGCCCATCCTGAATATTCTTCGATGGACAAGGCTGAGGATGTTCTTAAATCTCGGAGTAATGCCACTGATAAGATAGCTCCAATGAGATTCAATTTTGATGATGAGCCAACTCCCCAGGCCTTATCATCCTCCAATGACGCTTGATGATACAACTGAAGACCAGGTAACTCAACAGGACAAACCTACTGAGACCGAAGAAGTTGTTAAGTCAGCTGAGGACCAGTCAGCTGAGCAAACACTCTCAACTACTCCAGCTGGAATAAAGTCAGCTGCGCAGGCTTCCACAGCTGCAGCAGTAACGACTTCAACAGCTCCGTCGTAGGCTCTCACAGTTGTGACATCTGCAGATGATGCTATCGCAGCCGAGGCATAGAGAGCTTGTACTACACATCAAGAACAATGGAAGGCTCCCAAGCAGACATACTTCCATTTGTTCGTGATGATATTTTTGAGGACATGTTTCCCTTGACAATCGAATTGCCAGATTTGGGAGCTGAATCTGCCAGAGACCTAAAGAAGTATTCCGTCGAGGAAGAGCCCGTCATTCCAACAGATACGATTGTGCCAATGGACTTTGATTTCGATGCAGAGTGGCCAGCAGCCGAGTCAACCTCAACAGCTGAGTTCCGTGAAGCCTTCAAGAAAATCTATGAAGAAATTGAGAAAATGGAACGCCACCAGACATCTCTAGATCTCAGACTGGACAATCGGGATGCAACCCTCATAGCTAATTTGAGAGGGATCATTGTTCGTATAAGAGAATGGGCTGCACAACATACATCCATGCGATCTGAGCAGGTCTGCCACTTCAAGGCCTTATTTGCTAAAATGTTATTATGGAGTGCGGACACTTCGATGTATCAGAAGAGGATGAGGGAATACATGGTCAGGATGGAAACTGCCCACAAGTCGGATATGGATCTGCTTAAGCACTATCACCAGACTGAAATTACTCTCCTAGAGAATAACATGAATGAAAAGTCCAGTCTTTTAATGGCAGAAATGAAATTGGTGACAACTGAGTCAAAGGCTACTCGGTCCAAGTTCCGAAAAGCTCACTCCGCAGCAGGCTCAAAGTAGGATTCTACCATTAGCCGACTGGATTTCCTCCTGAGTGGTTTATTCCCTGGTCTAACCCTTTCTTTTGGTGATGATGCCAAAAAGGGGGAAGATGAGGCCCTAAAGGAATTGAAAGAAGAGACGAAGAAAGAAGGTGACAAAGCTGAGGTGGAAGGAAGTTCGAAAAATCTTCCTTTGAAACTGATGTATGCTGAAACCTCACAGCTAGGTGAAGTCACAACTTCCATTCTCAGAAATCTACCCCAAAACCTACCTATTGAGAAAGCTGAGTTGGCCATGAAAGATAAAAGGAAGGCCATCGAAGCTGCGTTAGATGAAGTAGCTGAGAAGCAGTCAACTCGCGTTCAAGAGATTATAAAGCAATATGGTGGTCCTCCAGCTGGAAAGAACTATGTTGCAATCAAACCCCCGAGAGACATTGCCATGCCTGATAATGTATCTGAGCCTAGATCACTAGAGGAATTCTAAACTCTAGAATCAGAAGGTTACTTTCAAGGGATGACCCTGCCTCAAGCCTGAGACTTGTATTGGGAGAAGGGATTGGAATTGTGTAATACAACTGATAAGTAGCCAACTTCCAGCAGTCACTCAGCTATAAAGTCAAAAGCTCCAATACAATATACTCCTAGAGCGAGAGGAGCTGAGTCAGGAAGGGGAATACATGGTGGCGGTGGAAGAGGTTCTCAACCATGGTCAAGACCAAAAGATGTGGCATATGTAGATCCAGGGAAGAAGGGTCTTATATATTGGGCTGGATACGATCACCTTGCCAACCTCGAGGTTGCACGCAAGAACGCTGCAGCTGTAAGGAGGCAAGAAGCTGAGAATGAGAGAGCACATCACGAATGACTTGAGAGGCAGCGAGGGATGACCCTACTTTTAAGCGAGCTTATGAGAAGAAGAAACGAGAGGAAAAAGAAAGGAAGAGGAGAAGACCAGAGGATGACAAGAAGAGGGCTAAAGAAGAAGAGAGAATAAGAAAGCAACAAAGGCGTTGAAGTGTGCTGCGAACCCCTTCGTGTATTTTACTTTGTTGTAAATACAAAGATGTAAGTCTTCTATAATAAGATCTGTGAATTTCCCTGTAATTTTCATTCTCTATGTGTCTTAGCTTAGATATACGTTGTATTGTCTTGCTTGTATAAAGCTCTGATACTTATTGTAAACAACTTTGTAAATGACAAGAATGCTATGATCAAAAAATGATTATTCAAAAGCATACATTCATTGTTACTACACTGCTTGTATTTTTGCTGTTTACTTAGGTTATATGTTTTAAGTTTTGGCATCATCAAAAAGGGGGAAATTGTTAGGAAATTTATTTGTTAGATTTTGATGATACCATGTAAAACTTAGACTAGGAAGTTGGCACCCCATTTTCCTTGTAATTCTGCATTGTAATAGATAGGACTAGAAGAGCTGAGTTAAGTCAGTCAAGTCAAGATTACAAGAAGTCAACTGCGGACTGGAATGAAGAATCTGCTGTGTGTCAGCTGAGTATGACCTAGAAGGAAGTTAAGAACTCGAATAAAGGAGAGTCAGCTGAGGAACAACTGTGAGAAGTGTCAGTCAAGTTAACTCAAGAAGTCAAGTCTATCAGTTGAAGTGATAGTTGAGTCAATCCCATGATTGGAGCAGACTCAAGTCACATGGGGTAAAGGCAGCAGTCAAGTGAAGACAACTGACTTAGATCCATTGGAATAAAATCAAGAATATTACTCGATATAGTAATATGTCTATCTGCCAGGTCTAAAAGTGTTTGGCCCAGAAATGTGTAAAAGGAAGGAACTAATGGGAAACACTGCATCTTGTGTCAGGACCTGCAAAGCTGAAATGTCATTTAATACGAGGAAATGTCAACATCACAAGGACTGCAGACCAAGACAAGAAAATCCAACAAACACAAAGTGACATTTGAAACTAGCCTATCTCGGGCAAATTTCAAATGTGCACTATAAAAGGCTGAGGAAGCATTTGAGAAAAAGGTTACGAATGACACTGATCTTTTAAGCTATATCCAAGCAATTAACCTGAAAATTCTCAAAGCACTACAAGCTATTCCTCAAAGCCTAAAACTCAAAGAAAGTTGATCAAACACAAGCTGTGAAGGTGAGATAACTTCAATCAGTTGAAGAGGAAAACATTTGAAGATCAAAAGGGGTTTACTTTCCAAGTTGAAGGACTGTAGAAAGGTTCATGGTCGAACCAAATATCAAGTTTGTTGGAGGGCTTCATGATCAAATCCAAGAACTTGAGAAGTAAGCTGTAGTAGCCAGGAAGCCACCTCGTGAAGAAGCTGAGACGCAAGAGAAGCCAGCTGTGTGATCAAGGCTGTCTCCAGACTGACAACCGCTTTATAAACTGATTTGTTACTTAGTGGATTCCTACAGGAGTTGGAGAAGAGAGGACTAGAATAATTACCCCATCTTCGAACCTCTATAAAAATACTTGTGTCAATTTACTTAGTGGATTCCTACAGAGTCATAGAAGAGAGGACTAGAATAATTACCCCATCTTCGAACCTCTATAAAAATACTTGTGTCAATTTACTTTCAACATTTACATTCCTGCATTTCTACTTTATATCTGCTGTTAGTTTATATTTGCTATCCTGTAGGTCCCGAGGGGTGTGAGTAAGGTTTAGAAGGGGGGGTTGAATAAACCTTACTAACTTTTTGATTTTAGTCCTTTTAAAATATTACTGAGTTAAATACACAACTAAGTCCTTGGGGACAAACTAAGTTAGTTATCCAAATAGAGTTAGCCACTCAACAGACTCGATTGAAGCGATTGATAGAATAACACAACTATTTAGTCTAAACCATAACTTGGTTTGTGATGAGATTTTCATTGGAAGACTTAACACCCTTTAATTTGTTTTTAAACACTTGATTTTAGCACTTAGTTACTTATCGGTTGGATAGCAAATTATCAAAGATAGAAAGTGATATGCAGAAATAAAATGCTGAAATGTAAATGACACAATAATTTTTATAGAGGTTCGAAGATGGGGTAATTCTTCTACTCCTCTCTTCTCCAACTCCTGGAGGAATCCACTAAGTAGTGATCAGAGTACAAAGTGGTTATCAGTCTAGATACAAGTCTTGATCACACAGCTGACTTGATCCTTTGGGACTCAGTCTGGAGATGCATTGGTCACGCAACTGGCTTCTCGTATGACTCAGCTTCTTCACAGGGCAGCTTCCTTGCTACTACAGCCCACTTGCTCAAGCTCCTTGGATTTGATCACGAAGCCCTCCAATAACTTGAGATTGGTTTGACCTTGAACCTTTTTTCAATCCTCCTTGGGAAGTAGACCCCTTTTGCTTCTTCAAAAGTTTCCTCTTCAACAGTTTGCAGTTGTCTTTCCTTCACTGCTTAGTGTTGGATCGATTTCCTTCGAGATTTAGGCTTGAGGATTTTGCTAGAATAGCTTGAGAATATTTTGCAGGTTACAGTATGAATGATGCTTGTTATCTCAGGTATGCAAGGTTCAGATCCCTTCTTCTCAAATTGATTCCTCAGCCTTTTATAGTGAATTTTCAAAAATCTGCCCGTTGAAGAGATAGGCTGATTTTCAAAAATCACTTGAGTTCGTTGGCTTGTCTTGTTGCAGTGGAGGAAGCAACTGTGTCGATGGGGTCAACTGATTCCCCCTCACTGGTGTCAGCCCTTTTGGCATAGGCTCTCTTCTGGGCTCCGGAGAGATTGGCCCGGAACATCTTCTTGTTGACATGGAATGGCTTTCCATGTCGAAGGGGAACACCCTTCACCTCCATCAGATGGCCAATGACTAGGCCATAGCCAAGTGATCCTCCAAAGGATCCATCCTCCTTGAACGACTTGTTGTCAATATTCTAGCAAAGTCTGCTGTAAATGAATTCAACCCAATTGATCTTCTTTTCTTCCATGATCGCAACCATGATGACCAGCTTGGTTTTGGACAACTGATTGAAGCTGCCAAACTTCATGTCTACACTCTTCGCGACGATATCCATTAGTTTATGATAATCCTCATTCAGCAGCTTCTTCTTCAACTGTGTAGACAACTTTTGCAACATATTCAGGTTTGGCCACTTCCTTCCATGCATCAGCCAAGTTGACATCGACTTCAAATATTTCCGGCATGCCCTCCGACAGCAATAGACAGTGCTCCGCAAGGTCCTTTGCAGTGATTAGAATGTCCTTGCAGTGGACGGAGGACTTAATCCCTTCGTCCTGCACTTCGGCATTAATGTAAAATTGGGCGACCTCCTCAACGTACGTCATTTGATATTCCATGGTAAGGAATGGTTTCAGTCCGGATTTCTCGAGCTTATCCGCTATCTTCTTCACAAGGGTTTCATCGGAACCCTATTTTATCATCCCCTCAAAATCCACAGTTGATCCGGTGTGGATTTGCTTTGCGAGCTTAGCGAAATCATGTGCTGGTGCCATTTTTAGTGAGTTTTACCGAATGAGATCTGGTAAACCGACTTGAGAACTAGTAGGGTTTTTGAGAGAAAAGTTTGCTTTCTTTTACTCGGGAAGATGAATAGTTTTAGGAAAAAGTGAGAGAGAAAACTGAACGATTGAGTTTATAAGGGTTATGAGAAGACGTATTTTTGGTTTTTGAATTTTGATCAAGATCAACGGCTCAGATTTAGCACGTCATTGCATTTAATTTCTCGCATTTAATGCGGCAATTTATATCCAATCATATGCTTACTTGTGCAAGTTTTGATCGCACCCATCATTATTATCTTTGACATCATCCTTAAAAACATTCCCGCTCATTAAAAACGACTGCGTTTTTGTCACTTAGCTCATAAATGACTCATCTTACTCCTTATGACTCAACTCTTCTTCTCTCCATTGGTATAATGACTCAGCTGTCAGCCAACTCGATACAACTGACTTTTCGATACGGCTGATTCACTTAGCTGATTCATGAGATTCGCTCTGTTTTCATCTTTTCATGTTTCATCTCTTCTCATTGAGTCTTCTGAGTGTCAACTCAGTTCAATTAGCCCTAGCTCATGCTTAAGCTCTTCAAATCTTGATTCACATAGGGGTTTGGTGAATATGTCAGCTAACTGTTTATCAGTTGAGATATATTCCAAAGTGGTGTCTTTCTTTTCGACATGATCTCTTATAAAATGATATCTGACATTAATGTACTTTGTTCTTGAATGCAACACAGGATTCTGAGTGATTGCAATAGCACTTGTGTTATCACACATAATTGGAATCTCTTTTTCTTCAATTCCATAATCTCTCACATTGTTGTCTTATCCATAAGACTTGGGCACAACACCGCTACCGCACTATGTACTCTACTGGCCACCGTGGATGTGGCTATTGAGTTTTGCTTCTTGCTAAACCAGAAACCAATCTGTTTCCAAGAATTTGACGTGTGCTTGAAGTGGTTTTCATGTCAACTCTACATCTAGCATAGTTAGAGTCCGAATAATCGCAAGCTTGAATCCACCTTCCTTTCGATACCATAAGCCAACTTCTTGGCATCCCTTCAAATATCTTAGGATTCTCTTAGCTGCATCATGTGACTTTCCATTGGAGCGATTAGAATCTTGCACATACTCCTACCGCAAAGGTGATGTCCGCTCGCTTTGTTAGATAGAAGCGATGATCCAATAAGTGCTCAGATCTTGTTTAATCCACAGGCTTGCCATCTGCATCCATGTCCATCTTGACTGATGTATTCATTGGTATTTTTACAGAAGACTTCTCTTCCATACCAAATTTCTTCATTAAATCTCTGGTGTACTTTGTTTGACTTATAAAGGTTCCATCCTTCAGCTGTTTAACTTGAAGTCCTAAGAAGAATGCAGCTCTCCCATCATGCTCATTTCAAATTTACCTTGCATGAGGTTTGAGAATTTATCACACATCTCTTTGTTTGTGGATCCAAAAATGATGTCATCCATATATATTTGAACAAACAATATAATCTCCCCATCTTGAATTCTGAAGAGTGTTCTGTCCACTTTGCCTTTGGTGAATCCATTATCTGTCAGAAATTGAGATAATGTATCATACCATGCTCTAGGTGCTTGTTTCAATCCATATAGAGCTTTCTTGAGCTTGTACACCTTATCTCCAAGAGTCTTCTGCTCAAAGCCTGGAGGTTGCTCAATATAGACTTCTTCTTCTAACAATCCATTTAAAAATGCACTTTTCACATCCATTTGATATACAGAAAAGTTCTTGTGTGCAACATAGGCAAGAAACATCCTTATTGCTTCTAATCTTGCAACATGAGCAAATGTTTCATCAAAATCTATTCCTCTTCTTGGCAATACTCTTTGGCTACCAATCTTGCTTTGTTTCTTACCACAGAACGTTCTTCATTCATCTTATTTCTGAAAACCCGTTTTGTGCCAATAACATTTTGATGGTTTAGTCTTTGCACCAATTCCCATACCTTATTTTTTTCAAATTGATTCAACTCTTGTTGCATGGCTTGAATCCAATGTGTGTCATCCAATGCTTGAGACACATCTTTTGGCTCTATTTGGGAAATAAAACAAGTGAACATTGCTTCTTGTTGAGCTCTGGATCTGGTTCTTACACCATCTCTTACATCTCCAATGACTAGCTCTGGTGGATGGTCTCTCAGCCATCTCACATCAGGTAACTTCTGCAAAGTTTTCTTCTTTTTACACATGAAGATTGTCCATGTATATCTTGAATAATCATCCACCACTACTAAAGTGTATTTCTTTCCACTTATGCTAGCTGCTCAATCGGACCAAATAGATCCATATGCAACGAGATGCAATATCTTTCTTTGAAGATGGACTAGGCTTCTATTTGAATGATGATTTAATCGCTTTCCCATCTGACATGCATCACAAACACTTTCTTTCTTGTATACTGAGTCTGTCAGTCCTTCCACAAGATGACTCCTTGCAAGCTTGTTAATAGTCTTGAAATTCAGATGACTCAGCTTCTTGTGCCACAACCAACTTGATTCAACTGTACTCTTTGCTAACAGACAAGTGCTTGGTGTGGCAGTCGACCAGTCTACCACATACATGTTCTTTTGTCTGAATCCTTGCAACACTAATTCATTTGATTCAATGTCTTTAATTTGGCACATTCCCATATTGAATCCAACATTATAACCCTTGTCACAGAGTTGGCTGATGCTTAATAGGTTGAAGTTGAGGCCTTCAACATATGCAACATCTGTGATTTCTAATCCATTTTTCTTGAGGGATCCAGTGCCTCTTATTTCCCCTGGAGCTTCATTTCCTCCAAATATGACTTTTGCGCCTCTCATCTCCTTGAATTTTGACAGATTTTTCTTGTTTCTGTCATGTGTCCGGAATGACCATGTCCATGTACCAGGTTCCTTGACACTCACTGTTCCTTGAACTGCAATCAAGGAAATTAGTTTTTAGGTACCCATGCTTGTCTGGGTCCTAAGGGGTTAATGCTGTAAGATGATCCAATCAACCTATAGCCAAATGACTTGACTCTAAGGGGTTGCCATCTATCTGTGCCATAATCATAATTCACTTTGGCAAATTGCTTGGGGGCTTTAGGTTCATACAACTGTCTCTTTTGTCTGTTTGCACATGTGTGTGTTTTAGCAATTGCCTTCTTTGGGTAGTTGTGATATTTCCGAGTGTAGTGCCTGGTTGCATATGTGTGCTTTGATGATAGCTCGTTTGCCTTTGAAATGGCCTTTCTTTGAGTTCTAGACCTTTGCCACTTAGCTTATATTCCATAGGTCTTTCTTTGATATTTCACATTATTCCAATCGCTTGGCTTGGGTAATTTCTACCATTCCCATCATATGTGTTTCTTTGATAAAACTTTTTGATAGCTTTGTTTTTGATTTGCTTTGAGCTCTGTTTTCTTCTTTGTCCCCTCAAGTACTTCCTTTTTTTATATCCAAGGCCATTTTGTTTGTGATTGTGCTTTGAGTGAATGTGGGTGCAACATTACTTGAAGATTTCTTCCAAAATCACTCGGGCGTTGTCCCAATTGAATCATATGCTAGTTTTATCTCCACACTCTTTTTGGCTCATTATAAGGTCATCAACGATTTAGATGCCTTTGTAAATGATGTAATCACATTTCATTTTCCTCTTTTATAACAACTATTTCTCGCCATTTTTTGTTTTTCAGCCTGATTGTGTTTTGGAGTGACTTAATGTGGGTGCAACATTTGGTGTCTTTTATTTTTGAGATTTATTGTGCTCAAAATCTTCTTATTTTGACTTGAGTTGTCTGTGTCACAATCACTATCACTAGAATCGAGTGAGATGAGTTAGAGTGTACAACATTGCCTTTTTTTTTTCCTCTTCTTTCTCTCAAGACTCTTTTGACTTTCTTCTTCATTCCTGTATTATTGACTACAGGATATGGACAGTCAATATCAAAGTGTCATGGTTGTCTACAGTTCCAACACAGGTTCTCAGCTCTTTGGTCAGCTATTTCCGTTCTTGGATTATCAGTTCTTTGATATTCAACCTTTTGATGCTTAGCTCTCTTGGGTGGCTGAATGTCTCCTGGAGGATTCACCCTTGTTTCTTTTATAGTTCTTGTTGAAGAACTTGTTGAATCTTTTAACCATCAAGGCAATTTCCTCCTGGTCAAAGGCTTCCTTGACTTCAACTCTCTTCCCATCCTTGACTATAAATGCAGCTGTTTTGGGTACAGTTGTCTCCTCTTGATCTTTTCTTCTCAGCTCAAACTCGTAGGCTTTGAGGTCTGAGAATAGATCATGGTTGGATGTTGTTGTGAGGTTCATTGAATGTCTCAGGGCCATGACCTTCATTTCCCATTCAGCTGGGAGGCTTCTCAGAATCTTCATACACATTTCTTTCTGTGTATATTCTTTCCCAAGAGCGGATAATTCATTTGTGATCTCAGAGAATCGAGCATCCAGTTGATCCAAGGTTTCACCTGCAAGCATTTTAAAATTTTCAAATTTTTGTACAGCAACGGACAATTTGTTTTCTTTAGTTTGCTCAGATCATTCACAAATTAAAGTTAATTTATCCCATATTTGTTTTGCAGTTTGACAAGATTTAACTTTATTGAACATTGCTTTGTCCAAGGTTTTGTAAAGTATGTACTTGGCCACATTGTCCAAGTTATATCTTCTTCTGTTGTCGTTTGTCCATTCAGTCCTTGGTTTCTCAACCAAGGCTAGTCTTGCTTCAAAGCCGACTTCTTCCTCTCCTTCACCACGCTTCTCTCGCATATAATCTGTGTTCACTTTCGATTTGCAGTGGCCCATCCTCTATCACTATCCACATTTCATCATGTAAAGCAGATAGATGAGCCTACATACAAATTTTCCAGTCATCAAATTCCTCAATAGTGAATATAGGAATGCGTGTCAAATTTGCTTCAATGATAATAACTTTGCTTAATAAAAATAGCTTTTGAAAGAGCAAGTGTTAAAAACTTCTTTGAAAGATTGGAGATCTAGTTCAGTAACCAGTGCGGAAGGCTCAATGAACCAACCGCTCTGATACCACTTGTAGGTCCCAAAGGGTGTGAGTAAGGTTTAAAAGGGGGGGTTGAATAAACTTTACTAGCTTTTCGATTTTAGTCCTTTTAAAATATTACAGAGTTAAATACACAGCTAAGTCCTTGGGGGACAAATAAGTTAGTTAACCAACGAGTTAGCCACTCAACGTACTTGATTGAGTGTTGATAGAATAACTCACTTTTAGTCTAAACCTTAACTTGGTCAAAATGAGATTTTTAACGGAAGACTTAACACCCTTTAATTTGATTTAATTTGTTTTTAAACACTTGATCTTAGCACTTAGTAACTTATCGGTTGGATAGCAAATTATCACAGATAGAAAGTGATATGCGAAAATAAAATGCTTTGAAATGTAAATGACACAATAATTTTTATAGAGGTTCAAGATGGGGTAATTCTTCTACTCCTCTCTTCTCCAACTCCTGGAGGAATCCACTAAGTAGTGATCGTACAAAGTGGTTTTCACCCGATACAAGTCTTGATCACACACGACTTGCTCCTTTGGGACTCGATCGAGATGCCTTGGTCACACACCGCTTCTCGTTTGACTCGGCTACTTTACTGGTATGTGCGCTTGCTACTTGACTCACTTTCTCAAGCTTCTTGGATTTGATCACGAAGCCCGCCAATAACTTGAGATTGGTTCGACCTTGAATCTTTGTACAATCCTCCTTGGAAAGTAAACCCCTTTTCTTCAAAAGTTTCCTCTTCAACAGATTTGAAGTTGTCTTTCCTTCACAAAACTTAGTGTTGGATCAATTTCCTTCGAGATTTAGGCTTGAGGATTTTGCTAGAATAACTTGAGAATATTTTCCAGGTTACAATATGAATGATGCTTGTTATCTCAGGTATGCAAGGTTCATGTCCCTTCTTCTCAAATTGATTCCTCAGCCTTTTATAGTGAATTTTCAAAAATCTGCCCGTTGAAGAGATAGACTGATTTTCAAAAATCACTTGAGTTTGTTGGCTTGTCTTGTTGCAGTTCTTTATGTTGACATTTCCTCGTATTAAATGAACGTTCGACTTTTCGAGAATCGACCACGAGGTGCGATCTTCCCATTGGTTTATTCCTTTTGCACGCTTCGGGGCCGAGCACTTTAAGACATGGCAAAGCATGGAAGTATTACTTGTTTAAGTAATATTCTTGACTTTTGTGCAACGGATTCTTTTCAGTTAACTCCTCTTTGCAGCTGCCTTTTCCCAGGTGACTTAAGTCTGCTCCAATGATTGAAAGTCTCATCTGTCACTTCCACTTGACTTGGCTTCATTATGGTTGACTTGACTGACTCTTCATACAGCTGTATCACATCCGATACTCCTTCAGTCAAATTCTTGACATCTCTTCCTTGCCACACTCAAAATGCTTCACAAATGAGTCTTCATTCCCAGTCTTGATTGACTTCTTGTATTCCCAGGCATAGCTGACTTGACTCAGCTTATACAGCCCTATCTATTACAATACGAAATACAAGAAAAATGGGGTGCCAACTTTCTAGTCTAAGTTTTACATGGCATTCATCAAAATCTAAACAATAAATTTCCCAACATATCCAACTGATACATAACTAAGTGCTAAAATAAGTATTTAAAACAAGCTTTAAACCAATCAAAGGGTGTTAAGTCTTCCGCTGTTAAAAACCAAATCAATCAAGTTAAGTATTTGGCTTAAGCAGCTGAGTTATACTATCAACAGCTCTATCGAGTCTGTTGAATGGGTAACTTAGCTGAATAGCCAAATTAGCTGTCCCCCAAGGACACAACTGATTTGAGTCAACTCTGTTGAACTATTTAAAAGGACTAAAATCGAAAATTTGAAAAGGTTTATTCAACCCCCTTCTAAACCTTACATCATACCCCTTGGGATCTACAAATATCGAAAAATTCTTTTAGCGGCACTCATATGAGATTCTTTGGGATGGCTCTGAAAACGAGCATATTGGCATATGACATGAAGAGTATCGGGTCTACTTGCAGTTAAATAAAGTAAACTACCAATCATACCTCGATATTTTGATTCATCAACCGACTTGCTTTTTTCATCCTTGTCGAGCTTGACATTTGTTGCCATAGGAGTAGTGACGGTTCTTCCTTCTTCAATTTCGAACTTCTTTAGAAGCTCTTTGGTATACTTTGATTGTGATATGTATACACCTTCTTGACATTGCTTAATTTGGAGTCCAAAGAAGAAACTGAGCTCCCCAATCATACTCATTTAAAATTCACCTTGCATCAACTTAGAAAGTTTCTTGCAAAGGGATTCATTTGTAGCAACAAAAATAATATCATCAACATATATTTAAACTAGTAAGCAATCTTGCCCTTTTTCAAAAACAAAAATAGTAGTATCAACTTTACCTCTTGTAACACTATTTTGCAAAAGAAAAAGAGCTAAGTCTATCATACTATGCTCGGGTGCTTGTTTTTTAAACCATATAAGGCCTTTTAAGTTTGTAAACATCATTTGGCCTTGAAAAATTTTCAAACCCCGGAGGTTGTTTTACATAGACTTCTTCTTGAATAAAACCATTTAGAAAAGCGGATTTAACATCCATTTGGTAAAGCTTGAAATTTTTAAAACAAGAATAGGCAAGTAAAATACGAATAGCTTCTAAATGTGCAACAGTGCAAAAGTTTCATCATAATTAATACCTTCTTTCTTGACAATACCCTTGTGCTACTAACCTTGCCTTATTCCAAACAATATTGCCTTGGTCATCAAGTTTGTTCCAAAATACCCATTTTATACCAATAATCATTTGTGATGGAGGACAAGGTACCAATTCCCAAACATCATTCATTTCAAATTAATTTAACTCCTCTTACATTTCTAAGAACCAATCCTCATCTTCAATTGCTTCCTTTGCATTTTTAGGCTCTTTTTAGATATAAGAGCTTTTTCGGCAAATTTCCTTCTGTTGAGAATATCCCTTGGTTTCACACAAAACTCTAAATTCACCATCAAATTTTCCACCTCGATCATTGTGAATAGACCTAATGGTATCTTCCTTTTCATTTTCTATAAGTCTACACAACTTAGCAAACTCATTAATGACATTGCTTTTATTAGCAAGAAAAATAGCCGAAGTATATCTAGAATAATCATCGACTATAACGAAAGTGTAATGTTTTCCACTTAGACTAGCCATACCAATATCCCCGTACAAATCAACATGAAGTAATTGTAGAGGTTGGGTTGTGGAAATTTCATTTTTGGTCTTAAAACTACTTTTAACTAATTTGTTCTTTTGGCAAGTGTCACATAAGCCAAGATGTTCAAAACTCAATTTGGGTAGTCTTTTTACATGTTGGTTTTTGTAAATATTTTGCAAATTTTTGTATCCAACATGTCCAAGTCGCCTATGCCATAAACTAGTTAAATCATTATTGGCGACAAGATAAAAAAACATTTTGACTAACCAAATCACTTGTACAAATTTTGTAAAGATTGCCTTTTCTATTTGCTTCACAAATAATTTTATCATTTTTAAGAATAAGGCATTTTTCTTTATGAAAATAACATTGTAATTTGAATCACAAAGTTGGCTAACACTTATTAAATTTAACTTAAGCCCTTCAACTAAAAGAACATTACCAAGAGAGAAATAAGAGTTACCAATTTCTCTATTTCCAAGAATTCTTCCCTTGCCATTCTCGAACATGATCATGCCTTCTTCTTGGAGCTTGATGCTGGTAAAAAGTTATCTCTTTCCGGTCATGTGGAGTGAACACCCGCTGTCCATGAGCTATTTTGAATCTTCTGTAATGGTTATATCCCCTAGCACCTACAAATGAATAAGTTTTAGGTACCCTATAATTTTGGGGTCCATGGGGGTTAGTTTTGAGACCTTTGGGTCTCCAAAAATAACTAAAGTTATTTTTCAATATGCAATTATTGGCATAATGTCCATTTTTACCACAATAAAAATAAATAAGATTATTAGGACTACTAGCACGTATAAAAGTCAGACCTTGGTCATTTTTCTTAGAAACATTTTGAAAAGGTTTATAACCAAGTCCTACTTTGGAATGCTCACTTCTTTGTGCATCAAGAATATTTGTAACCTTATCCGTGCTTATATTAAAACGATGCACATCTTTTTCCAAATTTTTGATTTCTTTTGTGAGCATTTGTTTTTCGGAGTCAAGAGCATGCATTTTAGTAATGTAAAAGAATACCAAGAGCACGATCAAGTGATTCATAAGACGTAAATAATTTTTCTTTTTTCCAATTTGAGCTCTTTAAACTCCTTTTTCAAAACGTTTGTATTTACATATCATATCTCTAAATTCATTTTGGAGTTCATCATAATCACCTTAAAATTCATAAACCAAAGAAGAAGATGAAGAATTAGAGCGTACCTCGTTGTTTTCATCATCTATGGCCATGAAACCATGTTCGACTTCTTCTTCCTCGTCGGATGTGGCAAGTAGCTCATACCATGTTGTTGCTTCGGCATTTAGAGCTTTCTTCTTGGGAAAAGGCTTTTTCTTCTTTTGATCCTCCTCCACTAATTTTGGGCAATCGGCTATGTAGTGCCTGGGTTTCTCGCGTTTAAAACACGAGTTGTCTCTTGATTTTCTTGCCTTATTTTTATTCATAAATTTGGCAAATTTTCAAACAAGAGCGGCCGTCTACTCATCATCTTCATCACTAGCATATATGAAATATTAGAAGAAGATGCGAAGCCTTTAGGAATAATTTGCATACTCGATTAAGAGGTGGATGGTTTGGAATTTTCCTCTCTTTAAGATATACTTATTAGATGAGAAGGTTCTCGATGAGCTCACGAATTTGAGTGTTTCGAGATTTTGAGCTTCCGTGATTGCTGTCACTTTTTCCGACCATGAACGAGGAAGAGCATTTAGAACCTTGGTGACTTTGTCTTCTTCAGATATGACTTTCCCAAGTGCCACAAGAGGATTGACTATGTTATCAAGCCTTTCCACCATCTTTGAATATTTTCTCCATCAAGCATAATGAAGTTTTCAAAGTCTTTAACAAGCATGGTTTTTCTTGCTTGTTTGACTTTCTTTGTATCCTCATAGATGGTTTCCAATTTTTCCTAAAACTCATGTGTGGACCTTATGCCTCTAATGCAATTACACATGGTGGCGGTAAGAGAGCAATGCAAAATATTTAACGCCTTACCATTTAGAAAAAATGACTTCTTGTCATTATTGTCAAATTCCTTGAAGGTCTTGATGCCGTCCTCCAGATTCTTGATTGGTTGTGCTATCCCTTCAATGACCACATTCCATATATCGAACCCGCACCCTTGTAAGAAGCACTTCTTTCGGTCTTTGCATAATTGTTTGCGTAGAATAGAGGTGGCTTGTTGGTGGAGGTGCCAGTGGTGAGGTAGCTTTCACTCGTAGCCATGGATATTTTATCTTTACTCGCAATGAAGAAACAAGCTTGTCAAAGAGTTTAGCTCTGATACCACTTGTTAGTCTAAGTGGCTATGATAATCTAGAGGGGGGTGAATAGATTATGCCGATTTTGCCGATTTGACCCTCTTTTTCAAATGTAGAAACAATAGCAAGAATGTAAGTGTGGGAAAATAAACAACACTCGATGATTTAGAGAAGTTCAACCCACCTAGATCCTAATCTTCTACCACCTCGGTATATCTGAAGTGGATTTCGAAAAAGAAAAAGAAATTTTATTAATAGCACCAAACTATTACACCTTCACCTTGAAGAGCACCACACTCTTCTTACAACACCACCAAGAAGATTACCACAATCTTCTTACACCTATGAAGAGTACAATACTCTTCAACACATAAAATCACCCAAGTGTGCTCTTACCACAAGAACACTAACAAGGATATCTTTCTTTGAATGATAGAAATAAATTCAAGATTACAACTCGATATGAAGTATACAACTTTGAAGTGCAAGTGTAATCAAGAATAAAGCCTAGTACTTAAGATGTGCAAGTGAAAGACTTGGGCTAAAATACAACAAGAATATGAAAGTGAAGAACAATAATTTTTGCTTCTATATAAATTGCTTGTGTTGTTGTATCTTGTTGCTTTAATCCTTCATCTATTTATAGGAGAGGTCTTGGATTTGATTTCCAGACATAGGCTCATCCTTGGGGATTGAAATCTACAAAAAATGCAAATCAAATGAAGATTATAGCTGTTAGAAATCAATCCCTTAAAATCATGAAAAATTACCTGCTGCTCAACGGATAGTTTGTTGATAAAACATTAGGTCGGCCGGTTGAACAATAATGAAAGATTTCGAAATACACATGAAAAATACCCTGTTGGACCGACCTGGTCAACTGGTCCAACTCCTTTGAAAATCAATAAAAAAAGTTTTGTTGCGTTTTGTTTCAACTCAGGGACCGATCAATGTGTAAGTCGACCGGTTGACCTCCTCAAAATATTCAGTGTTCATTCTATTTTAGAAATCAAACTTTTAGACATGAATTTCCCTCTAGGGCGACCGGTTGACTAAGAAATGATGTGTTGTCCAATTTTTGTCAAAAATAAACTTCAAGAAATACTCCGAAAAATTAGTAAAAATATTTTAAATCAATTAAGATTATTTGCACAACATTTAGGGACATCGTTATGGTGAAAACTCTATTAAATAATATCATCAAAATTATGATAAAAATTTTATCTAATAGCGGGTCCAATGCGGAGCGGGGCAGGGCAGGTCCCAAAGCGGGGCAGGGTGGGTCCCGGGTCCATGATTTTCTTTGTAGGGTGGATCCCTAGTTTCGCCAAACCTATCCCAAACCCGCTTCGTTGCAATCCCTAGCAGCAGGGTAAAAGAGATAGATTGGTGTGGCATTTGGAGAAAAAAGGAATTTTTTCTGTAATATCTTCCTATGATGCCTTGGTAGTGGATAAGGTGAGGAGTATGGATCTGCTGAAACCAGTGGTAATCTCCAGGTGCTTAAAGACTGTTAGGAAATTTATTTGTTCGCTTTTGATGATACCATATAAAACTTAAAATAGAAAGTTGGCAACCCATTTTTCTTGTATTTTCTATGGTCTAATAGACATGATTGAAAGAATTGAGTGGAGTCAACAACGTTGAAGGATGCAAGAAGACAACTGAAGGCAAGAGTGAAAACCCAGCTGTGTGGCAGCTGAGTATGGTCAAGATGAAAGGCTATGACTCTACTGAAATAGACTTAGCTGAGGAACAACTAAGTGAAGGATGTTGAAGTGTCAACCAAGTCAATAAAGAGCCTCGACTATCGCTTGAATTATTTGAGAGTCATGTCAAAATGATTGAGCGGACTCAAGTCAAAGGGGTAAAGCGCAAATATCGATCGGTCAAGTCGATCGAGATAAATCATGTGCATAGAATTCAAAGGTATTACTTAATTTAGTAATACCTCCATGCTGCCAGGTCTGAAAATGATCATCCCAGAAGCGTGCAAAAGGATTAAACCCATGGGAAGCACTAAAGCATGTGTCAGGCTCTGAAAAGCTTCAGAGTTCATTAAATATGAGGAAGGGTCCCTATCAAATGCTGAAAATCAAGAAAAGATAAGTCAACGAACAAGAATGTGTCATTTGAAAATATCCTATCTCTTCAACGGGCAAATTTTGAAATGGTCACTATAAAAGGCTGAGAAAGCATTTGAGAAAAATACGATGTTTGCATACCAAGTACAAACGAATCAAACAATAATCAAGCAAGCATAACCTGTAATATTCTCTAAGCTTTCAAAGGAAATTTCTCAAGCCTAAAATCGAAGTAATTCAATCCAACACTCATTGTGAAGGAAACATTACCTCAACCAGTGGAAGAGGAACAACTTTCAAGAACAAAAAAGGGTCTACTCTCCAAATTTAAAGGAGCTGTAGTGAGGTTCAAGTTCAAACCAGAAGCATCAAGTTTGTTGGAGGGCTGTGTGAAAAAATCCAAAGACTTGAAGGGAGCTGAAGTACCAAGACAACTGTCTTGTGAAGAAGCTCAGTCGTAGGATGTTAGGAAATTTAATTGTTAGATTTTGATGATACCATGTAAAACTTAAAATACAAAGTCGGCACCATATTTTTTCCTATATTTTTGTATGTTGTAATACATAGAATTGAAAGATCTGAGTGGAGTCACCTACATCGATGAATGTAAGAAGTCAATTGAAGTCAAGAATGAAGAACCAACAGTGTGTCAGCTGAGTAGAGTCATGATGGAAGACTATGAGTTGATCAAGGTGACTTAGTTGAGGAACAACTCGAGTGAAGGATGTTGAAGTGTCGATCAAGACAATAAAAGAGCCAAGACTATTGGTTGAATTAACAAATGAGTCATGTTCAAATGATTGAGAGTAGACTCAAGTCAAAGGGTAAAGGCATCCGTCGATCAAGTCGATCGAGATAAATCCATTGTCTGAAGTTAAGGTTATTGCTTAATTTCGTAATACCTCCATCTTCTTAGTCTCAAAGTGCTCATCCTAAACCGTGCAAAATGAATAAACCAATAGGAAGCAATCAAGCATGTGCCAGGCTCGAAAAGTCTGCAATTTTCATTAAATATGAGGAAGGGTCTCTATCACATCTCGCAAATCAAGAAAATACAAGCCAACAAACAAGAATGTGTCATTTGAAAATAACTATCTCTTCAATCGGGCAAATTTTCAAATAGTCACTATAGGCTGAGAAAGCATTTGAGAAAGGGATACGAGCGATAAGCAACCAAGAACGAATCAAACAAGCATAACCTGAAATATTCTCTAACCTTTCAAAGAAAATTCCTCAAGCCTAACATCGAAGTAATTCAGTCCAACACTCATTGTGAAGGAAAAATTACCTCAACCAGTTGAAGAGGAACAAGTTTCAAGAACAAAAAGGGGTCTACACTCCAAGTTTGAAGGAGCTGTAGTGAGGTTCAAGTTCGAACCAGAAGCATCAAGTTTGTTGGAGGGCTGTGTGAATAAATCCAAAAAATTGAAGGGAACTGAAGTAGCAAGGCAACTGTCTCGTGAAGAAGCTGAGTCGCAGGAGAATCCAGCTGTGTGATCAAGGCTGTCTCCAGACTGAAGAACCGCTTTGTAAACTGATCTCTTACTTAGTGGATTCCTCCAAGAGTTGGAGAAGAGTGGATTAGAGGAATTACTCCATCCTCGAACCACTATAAATTACTTGTGTCATTTTACTTTCAGCATTTATTTTCTTGCATATTTTCATATCTGCTGATAAGTTATATTGCTATCCAACTGATAATAACAAGTGCTAAAAAAGTGTTAAAAATGTGCTTAAAAATTTAACAAAAGGTGTTAAGTCTTCCACTGTTAAAAACCAAATCATCTCAAAGTTAAGTGTTAGCTGACACAGCCGAGTTATACTATCAATAACTCAGTCAAGTCTATGGAGTGGGTAACTTAGCTGAAGATAGGCAACTTAGCTGTCCCCCAAGGACTTAGCTGATTTGAGTCAACTCTGTTGAAATTCTTAAAAAGACTAAAAAGTGAAAAATTGGTAAGGTTTATTCAACCCCCCCACCTTCTAAACCTTACACCACACCCCTTGGGACCTACAAGTGGTATTATAGCAGTTGGTTCATTGAGCCTTCCGCACTGGTTACTGAACTAGATCTCAATCTTTTTCAAAAGGTTTAACACTTGTTTTTTTAAAGTCTTTCATCTTAAAGCAAAGTTATTATCATGGAAACCAATCTAACTCGTATTTCTATATTCACCGTTGAAGAATTTGATGATTGAAATATTCGTATGCAGGCTCATCTATCAGCCCTACACGATGGATGTGGTTTGTGATAGAAGATGGGCCACTGCAAATACTCAAGGTTAACACTGTTGTAAGAAGAGCACCTCAAGATGGAGAAAAGGATCTTGCAACGAGCTGGGACCAAACATGGTGGAAAAACCTCACTTTGTGAATGGACAAATGATGATAGAAAGAGATTTAAACTGGACAATGTGGCTAAGGACATTCTCTAAAAGATATTGGACAAAGCCATGTTCAATAAGTCAAGTCATGTAAATCAACAAAAGAAATTTGGGACAAGCTAACCTTGATTTGTGAAGGATCAGAACAAATAAAAGAAAATAAACTAACTGTTGCTATTCAAAAATTTGAAAATTTGAAAATGCTTGCAGGTGAAAGTCTGGAACAGCTGGATGCCAGATTTACAGAAATCACTAATGAGCTCTCAGCACATGGGAAAGAGTACACTCAGAAGGAGATGTGCATGAAGATACTAAGAGCCCTCCCAACTGAATGGGAAATGAAAGTCATGGCCCCGAGACATTCAATGTACCTCTCAAAAACATCAAACCATGAGCTATTCTCAGACCTCAAAGCTTATGAGTTTGAGTGAGAAGGAAAGAACAAGAGGAAATGGTTGTGCCTAAGACAACTGCATTGATTGCCAATGAAGGAAAGAAAGTTTAGCCAAAGGAGACCATTGATCAGGAGGAAATTGCTCTCATGGTTAAAAGATTCAACAAGTTCTTTAACAAGAACTAGAAAAGAAACAAAGGAGAGACCTCCAGAAGACATTCCATACCTTCCAAAGCAAGGGAGGATAGGCCACCCAAGAAAGCTGAACATCAAAGAGCTGACTATCAGAGAGCTGATAATCAGAGAACTGAGAGAGATAATCAAAGAGCTGAGAACCTGTGTTGGAATTGCAGACAAACATGACATTTTGCTGTTGACTGTACCTATCCACCAGTCAGCAAATATAGGAATGAAGAAGAAATAAGAGTCTTCAGGGAAAAAAGACAAGAAAGAAGAAAGCCATGTGGGCTGCTGAAACTGCTGAGCCAACCAAGTGTAAAGAACCAGCAGACTTAGATAGTTGTGAAGCTGACTACTCAAGTGATACAGAGGAAGAGGCTTTGATCTGCCTCATGGCCAAAGAACAAGAACAAGAATATGAGGTACAATCTAACTCATCTCATTCCGATTCAAGTGATAGTAACTGTGATACATACACTTCATCACCCACAGACCTTTATGATTCATTAGGCAAAATGATGAAAGATTTTGAGCACATTAAAACCTCACACACACTTCTAAATGAAGAAAACAACCAGCTCAAAAGCCAAACTCACAACTGACTAAAGAGCTGAGTAGTCTAAGTCACATAGCTGATGAGAACATTAAACTGAAGGCTAAAAATGCCAAGATCATAGCAGAGTTAGATGCTATAGAAAAGAGAGAAAATGATCTTAAAAATGTGATTGCCTCATTTACAAAAGCATACAAATCATTGGATGAACTTATAATGAGCCAGAAAGGATGTGGAGATAAAACATGCATTGGATTTAATTCCTTTGTGCATGATAAAACTCCCAGAGTGATTTTGGAAAAAGATCCTCAAGTAATGAGGGAATCCAAAAGACCTAAACACCACATGCTGCACCTACTCCCAGACCAAAACACAATCACAATCATACTGGCCTTGGTTATAAAGGAAAAGGAAAGAAGCCAGTAGAGTATGCTGAAAGAACAACTGAAAAGAAATTCAGACATGTCCATCAGCAGACTCAAAATAGAAAATACATTGTGAAAGCTAAACAGAGCTACCAAAAACCACAGAGATTTCAACAAAGAAATTCATATGATGGGAATGGTAGAAATTATCCAAATCAAGCTGATTGGAATAATCATGTGAAATATCAGCAAAGACCTATGAGATACAAGTCCAGGTGGCAAAGACCTCAACCTCAACAAAGGTCATTCCCAAGGCAAAAGAGCTATTATCAGCACACATACACACCCAATCACTACTCTAAAAAACTCCACAATTACCCTAGAAAAGAAAATGCTCAAACAAAAACAAAGGCATACAAACAAAAGAGACAGTTGTATGATCCTAAAACCCCTAAGCAATTTGCTAATGTGAACTATTATTATGTAACTGATAGATGGCAACCTGTTAGAGCCAGATCATCTGGATATAGCTTGGATGGAACATCTTACAGCACTAACCCCCTAGGACTCAAGCAAGTGTGGGTACCTAAAAACTGATTTCCTTAATTGCAGGTTCAAGAAACAACTGATCGCCATGGAACCTAGTACATGGATAGTGGCTGTTCCAAACATATGACAGGAAACAAGAAAAATCTGTCAAGATTCAAAGAGATCAAAGGTGCAAAAGTCATATTTAGAGGAAATGAAGCTCCAAAAGAAATCAAAGGTACATGATATATCAATAAAAATGGATTGGAGGTCACATATGTTGCATATGTTGAAGGCCTCAACTTCAACCTGTTAAGAATCAACCAACTCTGTGACAAAGGCTACAATGTTGGATTCAACATGGGAGTATGCTAGATCAAGGATGCTGAAACATATGAGACAGTGCTGCAAGGAACAAGACAGAAGAACATGTACGTAGTAGACTGGTCAACTGCTACACCAAGCACATGTCTGCTAGCCAAGAGTACAACCGAATCCAGTTGGCTGTGGCATAAGAAGCTGTGTTGGGAAATTTATTGTTTAGATTTTGATGAATGCCATGTAAAACTTAGACTAGAAAGTTGGCACCCCATTTTCCTTGTAATTTGTATTGTAATAGATAGGGCTGTATAAGCTGAGTCAAGTCAGCTATGCCTGGGAATACAAGAAGTCAACTGAAGACTAGAATGAAGACTCTGCTGTGAAGCAGCTGAGTGTGGCAAGGAAGAGATGTCAAGAACTCGACTGAAGGAGTATCGGTACGTGAGACAATTTGTGAGAAGAGTCGATTAAGTCAACCCAAGAAGCGAAGTCAAGTTGAAGTAGTGACAGATGAGTCTTTCAATCATTGGAGCGACTCAAGTCACCTGGGGAAAAAGGCATTCAAGAAAGAGTTAATCGAAAAGAATCCGTTGCAAGAAAGTCAAGAATATTACTTAAACAAGTAATACTTCCATGCGGCCATGTCTTAAAGTGCTCGATCCCGAGAAGCGTGCAAAAGAATAAACCAATGGGAAAGATTCGCACCTCGTGTCGGTTAAAAAAGTGATCATTCATTTAATACGAGGAAATGTCAACATCAAGGATCGCAACAAGGCAAGCCAACGAACACAAGTGATTTTTAAAAATCAGCCTATCTGTTCAACGGGCAGATTTTTAAAAATTCACTATAAAAGGTGAGAATCACTTTGAGAAAAGGTCACCAACCTTGCATACACGAGATAACAAGCATTATTCATATTGTAACCTGCAAAATATTCTCAAGTTATTCTAGCAAAATCCTCAAGCCTAAATCTCGAAGAAATCGATCCAACACTAAGTCATGAAGAAAGACCACTTCAAACCTGTTGAAGAGGAAACTTTTGAAGAAGCAAAGGGCTCTACTTTCCAAGGAGGATTGTAGAAAGGTTGAAGGTCGAAACAATCTCAAGTTATTGGAGGGCTTCGTGATCAAATCCAAGAAGCTTGAGAAAGTGAGTCAAGTAGCAAAGCGTATACCTGCCTGAAGTAATGGCGAGTCGGGCGAGAAGCTAAGCTGTGACCAAGGCATCTCTGGGGCGAGTCCCAAAGGAGCAAGCCAGCTGTGTGATCAAGACTTGTATCTGGACGTAAAACCACTTTGTACTCTGATCATTACTTAGCGGATTCCTCCAGGAGTTGGAGAAGAGAGGAGTAGAAGAATTACCCCATCTTCGAACCTCTATAAAAATTATTGTGTCATTTACATTTCAGCATTTTATTTCTGTATATCACTTTATATCTGCGATAATTTGCTATCCAACCGATCGATAACTAAGTGCTAAAATCAAGTGTTTAAAACAAATTAAATCAAATTAAAGGGTGTTAAGTCTTCCATTAAAATCTCATCACACCCAAGTTAAGGTTTAGACTAAACAGATGAGTTATTCTATCAATAGCTCAATCGAGTCTGTTGAGTGGCTAACTCTACTGGTTAACTAACTTAGCTGCCCCCCATGGACTTAGCTGTGTATTTAACTCTGTAATATTTTAAAAGGACTAAAATCGAAAAGTTGGTAAGGTTTATTCAACCCCCCTCTTCTAAACCTTACTCACACCCCTCGGGACCTACAAGTGGTATCGAGTGGTTGGTTCATTGAGCCTTCCGCATCTGGTTCTTGAACTAGATCTCCAATCTTTCAAAGAAGTTTTTAACACTTGCTCTTTCAAAAGCTATTTTTATTCAAAGAAAGTTATTATCATGGAAGCAAATTTGACACGCATTCCTATGTTCACTATTGAGAATTTGATGACCGTGAAAAAATTCGTATGCGAGCTCATGTATCTCGCTTTACATGATGAAATGTGGATAGTGATAGAGGATAGGCGCCGCAAATAATGAAAGTGAACACATTTGTCTGAAGCGACGCGGCTAAAGGAGAAGAAGGCTGCTGGCGAAGCAAGACCAACCTTGGTTGAGAAACCAAGGACTGAATGGACAAACGAGGACGGAAGAAGATACAACTTGGACAATGTGGCCAAGGACATACTTTACAAAACTTTGGACAAAGCAATGTTCAATAAAGTCAAATCTTGTCAAATTGCAAAACAAATCTGGGATAAATTAACTTTAATTTGTGAAGGATCGAGCAAATTAAAGAAAACAAATTGTCCGTTCTTTTAATAAATTTGAAAATTTGAAAATGCTTGCAGGTGAAACCTTGGATTAGCTGGATGCTCGATTCACTGAGATCACAAATGAATTATCCGCACTTGGGAAAGAATATACGAGAAGAAATGTGTATGAAGATTAAGAAGCCTCCCGGTGAATGGGAAATGAAGGTCATGGCCCCGAGACATTCAATGAACCTCACAACAACATCCAACCATGAGCTATTCTCGGATCTCAAAGCCTACGAGTTTGAGTGAGAAGAAAAGATCAAGAGGAGACAATTGTACCCAAAAAGCAGTGCACTTATAGTCGAGGATGGGAAGAGAGGTGGTCAAGGAAGCCATTGACCAGGAGGAAATTTCCTTGATGGTTAAAAGATTCAACAAGTTCTTCAACAAGAACTATAAAAGAAAGAAGGGTGAATCCTCCAGGAGACATTCAGCTCCCTCCAAGTCAAGGGAAGATATGCCACCCAAGAGAGCTGAGCATCAAAAAGTTGAATATCAAAGAACTGATAATCCAAGAACGGAAAGAGTTGACCAAAGAGCTGAGAATTTGTGTTGGAAATCTGACAACCAGGACACTTTGCTATTATTTGTCCATATCTTGTAGTCTATAAATACATGAATGAAGAAGAAAGAAGAGTCTTCAGAGAAAGAAGACAGGAAAAGAAAAAGGCAATGTTGGCTGCAGAGACTGCTGAGACAACTAAGTCAAAATAAGAAGCAGACTCAGAGAGTAGTGAAACTGACTACTCAAGTGATTCCGAAGAAGAAGCAATGATATGTCTAATGGCTAAAGAACAAGATCAACCTGACCAAGAAGATGAGGTACACTCTAAGTCATCTCACTCATATTCTAGTGATAGTGATTGTGACACACACACATCATCACCCACTGATCTTTATGATTCATTAGGCAAAATGATGAAAGACTTTGAGCATATTAAATCCTCACACACACTATTAAATGAGGAAAACAACCAGCTCAAAAGCCAAAACTCACAGCTGACTAAGGAGTTGAGTACTCTAAGTCACATAGCTATTGAGAACAAAGAGTTGAAGGCTGAGATTGCTAAACTAATAACAGAGATAACTGCTATAGAAAAGAGGGAAAATGATCTCAAAAATGTGATTGCATCATTTACAAAGGCATCTAAATCATTGGATGACCTTATAATGAGCCAAAAAGAGTGTGGAGATAAAACTGGCATATGATTCAATTCCTTTGCATAGAGTCAAACTCCCAGAGTGATTTTGGAAAAAGGATCTTCAAGTAATGAAGCATCTCAAAAATCTAAGACACCAAATGCTACACCCACATTCACCACAAAGCACAATCACAAACAAACTGGCCTTGGATATAAAGGAAAAGGAAAAGCGACCGATTGAGTATCTTTGAGAGATAACGAGAAGAAATCCAGCAAAGTTCCTTAGCAAACTCCAAATAGGAAGTACTCTGTGAAGAATAAACAGAGCTACCAGAAACCTCAGAAGTTCTATCAAAAAAACACATATGATGGGAATGGTAGAAATTACCCAAGCCAAGCTGATTGGAATAATGTGAAATATCAGCAAAGACCTATGGAATAAAAGCCTAAATGGCAAAGACCTAGAACTCAGCAAAGGCCATTCCAAAGGCAAAAGATCTATCATTAGCACACATATGAACCCAAGCACTACACTCAGAAATATCACAACTACCCAAAGAAGGCAATCGCTAAAACATACACAGGCATACAGACAAAAGAGACAGCTGTATGAACCTAATGCCCCCAAGCAATTTGCCAAAGTGAGTTATGATTATGGCACAGATAGATGGCAACCTCTTAGAGTCAAATCATTTGGCTATAGGTTGGTTGGATCATCTTAAAGCATTAACCCCTCAGGACCCAGGCAAGCATGGGTACCTAAAAACTAATTTCCTTGATCGCAGGTTCGAGGAACAGCTGAGTGCTAAGGAACCTGGTACATGGATAGCGGTTGTTCCAGACACATGACAGGAAATAAGAAAAATCTGTCAAAATTCAAGGAGGTTAGAGGCGCAAAAGTCATATTTGGAGGAAATGAAGCTATAGGGGAAATAAGAGGCACTTGATCCATCAAGAAAAATGGTTTAGAAATCACAGATGTTGCATATGTTGAAGGCAGTAACTTCAACGTGTTAAGCATTAGCCAACTCTGTGACAAGGGCTATAATGTTGGATTGATATGGGAGTGTGCCAAATTAAAGACATCAATCAAATGAAATAGTGTTGCAAGGATCCGAAGAACATGTATGTGGTAGACATCAAGCGATTGCCACACCAAGCACTTGTCTGTTAGCAAAGAGTAAGACAATTAACAATCAAGTTGGTACGGCACAAGAAAAAAGTGTATGAGTCATCCCAATTTCAAGAAAATTAACAAGCATGCAAGGAGTCATCTTGTGGAAGGACAATCGCCAGACTTTCGGTGTACAAGAAAGAAAGTGTATGTGATGCATGCGGATGGGAAATCGAGATCAAATCATCATTCAAAGAGAAGTCTAGTCCATCTTCAACAAGGATATTGCATATGTTGCATATGGATTTATTTGGTCCATTGAGCCAACTAGCATAAGTGGAAAGAAATACACCTTAGTAGTGGTGGATGATTATTCAAGATATACATGGACAATCTTCATGTGTAAAAAGAAGGAAACTTTGCGATACTTTTGAAGTTACCTCAACGCATCTTACTCATGAGAAGAGTTCCAAATGAGAAGAGTCAAACCATTATAAAGAAAGAGCTAAATGATAATGAAAAAAGATGTTTTTGGGATACTCAAGAAAACACAAGAGGACTATGATACAAGAAGCGACTAAACCCGAAGATTTACTCCAACTTGGATGTGAGATGGCCGAGAGACCATCCACGAGCTAGTCATTGGAAATGTGAGAGATGGTGTAAGAACCAGATCCGGGAGCTCAAGAAGAAGCAATGTTCACTTGTTTTATTTCCCAAATAGAGCCAAAAGATGTGTTCCAAGCATTAGATGATGACACACATTGGATTCAAGCCATGCAAGAAGAGTGAATCAGTTTGAAAGGAACAAAGTGTGGGAATTGGTGCAAAGACCAACCCATAAAAATGTTATTGGCACAAAATGGACATGGATGCAGATGGCAAGGCTGTGGATCAAACAAGATACAGAGCACTTATTGGATCACTACTCTATCTAACAGCAAGTAGGCCAGGCATCACCTTTGCAGTAGGAGTATGTGCAAGATTCCAATCTGCTCCAAAGAAAAGTCATATGACTGAAGCTAAGAGAATCCTAAGATATTTGAAGGGATGCCAAGAAGTTGGCTTATGGTATCCAAAGGAAGGTGGATTCAAGCTTACTGGTTATTCAGACTCTGACTATGCTGGATGTAGAGTTGACAGGAAAAGTACTACAGGCACATGTCAAATACTTGGAAACAGATTGGTTTCCTGGTATAGCAAGAAACAAAACTCAATAGCCACATCCACAGTTGAAGCAGAGTACATAGCTGCGGCAGCTGTTGTGCCCAAGTCATATGGATAAGACAACAACTGAGAGATTATGAAATTGAAGAAAAAGAGATTCCAATTATGTGTTATAACACAAGTGCTATTGCAATCACTCAGAATCCTGTGTTGCATTCGAGAACAAAGCACATTGATGTCAGATATCATTTTATAAGAGATCATGTTGAAAAGAAAGACATCACTTTGGAATACATCTCAACTGATAAACAGTTAGCTGACATATAATCACCAAACCCCTATGTGAATCAAGATTTGAAAAGCTTAAGCATGAGCTAGGGCTAATTGAGCTGAGTTGACACTCAAAAGACTCAATGAGAAGAGATGAAACATGAAAAGATGAAAATAGAGCAAATCTCATGAATCAGCTAAGTGAATCAGCCGCATCGGAAAGTTAACTGTATCGAGTTGGCTAACAGCTGAGTCACTATACGAATAAAGATAAGAAGAGTTGAGTCATTTAAGGAGTAAGCTGAGTCATTTATGAGCTAAGTGACAAAAACGCAGTCATTTTTAATGAGCGGGAATGTTTTTAAGGATGACGTCAGCGTAATTATGACGGGTACAGTCAAAAGCTGCACAGTAAGCATATGATTGGATATAAATGCTCACACATTAAATGCGAGCAATTAAATGCAATGAGACGTGCTAAATCTGAGCCGTTGATCTCGATCAAAATTCAAAAACCAAAAACACGTCCTTTCATAACCCATATATACTCATTCTTTCAGTTTTCTCTCTCGCATTGAAAACTGTTCATCTTCAAAAATAAGAAAGCAAGTCTCTTTTCTCTCTCGAAACCCTACCTGTTCTCAAAGCAAGTTCGTCAAGATTTAATCGGTAAAATTCTCTAGAAATGGCACCAAAGACAGATTTCGTCAAGTTATCAAAGCAAATCCACTCAGGTTCCTCAGTGGATTTTGAAGGTATGATTAAGCAGGGTTCGGATGCAACCCTTGTGAAGAAATTAGCAGATATGTTGGAAATATCTGGGCTTAAGGCCTTTTTGACGATAGAATACTCGCACACCTACCGGAAGAGGTGGCGCGATTCTATGTGAACGCCGAGGTGCGAGAAAGAAGGGATTAAGTCCTCCGTCCACCGCAAGGACATCATGATCACTGCTAAAGACCTTGCGGAGCACTACTTATTACCGTCAGAGGGTGTGACGGAGATATACAAAGCTGATGTGGACTTGGCTGCTGCATGAAAAGAAGTAGCCAAACCTGAGTGTCTTTGCGAAAGTAGTCTACACAAATGAAAAGAAATTCTTGAAGGATGACTATCACAAGTCGATGGATGTCGTCTCAAAATACATGGACATGAAGTTTGGAAGCTTCAATCACCGTCAGACTGGTGATCGTCATGGATGCGATCATGCAAGGAAGAAAGTTAAGCTGGGCGAGTTCGTATACATCGACTCTGCGAGCGTTGCAAATAAGTCATTCAAGGAAGATGGATCCTTTGGAGGATCACTCGGCTATGGCCTAGTTATTGGCCACTTGATGGAAGTGAAGGGCTTTCCCCCTTCAAAGATGGAAAGTCCTTCCATGTAAACAAGAAGATGTTTAGGGCTAACCTCTCGGGGCCCGAGAAGAGAACCCATGCGAAGAGGGACACGGTGAGGGGAATCACCACCTCGAGAAACAAGCGTTGCCTCCCCTCCGAAAAAGAAAGTCGCCCATGCGGATGGAAAGAATATAGTCCCTGCAAAAGAAAGACAAAAAGACACACCTACCCCGGCCCAAGTCACTGCGCTCGAGCAGTGTCTCCTTCCCATGTACGAGGCGGAGAAGGAACCCCAAATACCTTCTCCGACCATCAAAAAGAAGAGGATCGCCAAGCCAAGAAAGGCTCCTCGGTCAAAGAAAATATCTGCACGCCCCCGCCGCCAAGGAAGCCGAGGAAGATGTATCCGAACCGAACTTCCTCTCGTAAGGACAAAAAGAAGAAGAAGAATCACCAAGATCTCGAAGCTTGAGAAGACAACAGTCTGCTACTCACTGAAAAAGTCTCACGAGACCGCCAAGAAGTGCGATCTCGAGTTGTTGATGAAACGACCCAAATCTGTGAGGCCGATCGGTAGAGGCAAAATGAAGACCCACCGGATAGAACAATGAGGAAGAAGAGCAACAAGACAACAAAATCTCCCGATGACAGGCGTTATGTCTCCACCGCCCCGATCTTTCTTGAAGGAGCTTAGCAGAGTATGTTGCCTTCTATTCCCGAAAAGGAAAGGCAACAAGAAGAGGATGAAGATGATGATGTGATAGTAGTTTCTCTTGTGTACCCGGACATGCGGCGTCGTCTATGTGAATGCGAGCATGGAAGCGAGTCACTCGAGGTGCAGTTTGAACGCATACTGAATTCATTGAGGAAGAGGAAGAATTCTTGAATTTCCTAGGATTTACCACCGTGATTCGAGCACTTGATGAAGATAACTACCTGGACATCTTGCATATCTTCAAAGAAAAAAAGAAAAGGAGAGACTAGCGAGGAAGTCAAGCTCGTGAGAAAGCCAAAGATTTGTCCTCTCACTGGAACCAGCGACCATTCTCATCCTCACCTTAACATGCTCTCAGGCAGTGATGAGGAGGACATGGACCCTATTCTTTTGCATAGGAAAAGTTGGATATGCGGCAAGCCATGCGGAATCCACATTGATGCATGAGCAAGAGTGATGGAAGGACCAGGAGAGTTCCAAATCACGGTGAAATTGATCCGTTGGGAGTGGTGCAATGATTTCCACATTTATTGCTTTGCAACCATTTCCCAGCTCACTCGGAGGGGACGAATCTAAGGGAATTGGCGATGACACTGGGAATTTGGGCACCCAAGTTGAGCCAACCCCTGTTGAAGGTGTCTTAGCACCTGCCCCATGGCTGAGCACTCAAAGGAAGCAGCCGGGAGTCTGGAGCAGAGTGACCCCAACATAAGTCACTCAGCTGGTGCGCTAGCTGAGGGGGAAACTCACTCCACTGCAGCTAGGTCGGAGGATACTGTTGATGACTCGACAATGCATAAAGGAGGCGAAGTGGAGAAGGAAAAAGAAAAAGAACAACAGCAAGTTGTCACTGACGAAGCTCCGACAATTAAGTCTATCTCAGCTGAAGTGCCAACAACTTTGCAGGCTGAGGATGCTGCTGATGCAGTCGAGGCACAAGATGGATCTGCCCCGGGAGTTAACACTCTGGGCAATGAAAGTGCAATCTAGGGAGTTGAAACTACTGTGGATGCCACTGCAGAAGACCCTAAGACAGCTGCATCTGTCGAAGGGAATGTGCAAGGCCTTACTGCAGTTGAGACTGCAGGCAGTGATGAAGGCCCAAGGGAGGTTGAGACTTCCCTGGGTAAAGAGACGGAAATGCAGAACATCCCTCCTGTTCACATTGAAGAAATTGAGAAGTAGATAAGTGCTCTTCATGATTCCCAAGACAACCCTGACATATCTTTTCTGGGATCTGAAGATGAAGCTGAGTCCACCCCTGCTGCACATCAAAAAGACTTAGCTGAGGATGTTCTTCCAAGTACGAGTAAGCCAGATTTCAAAGATGCTCGACAAACGTTAAATTTTGATGATGAGCCAAGCCCTAAAGTCTCATCATCTTCTGATGACGCTACTGATATGGCCGAGGAACAGCAAACTCAAAAGGACAAACCAGTGAGACCGAAGAAAGCTGTTAAGACATTGAGGCTCACCAATTGGGTCAATACCATCAAAGGCCCCAAATGATTCCACGAATCAATCAACGCAGCTTCCGAGTCCGCAATGAAATGACTTCTTGTGCGATTTCACATGTACGAGACGATGCATTTGAAGAGACCTTCCTATTCTCAATTGAGCTACCTACACTAGAAGAAGAAATCGCTAAAGAAAAGAAGAAGTACTATGCACGCGAAGAACCCATCATCCCTACGACTCCATTGTGCCGGCGAGAATTCGATTTTGATGTTGAATGGCCGCCAACCGAATCGGAAGTGTGAAATCCGTGAAGTGTTCAAGAAAATCTGCGAGAGAGATTGAGAGGATCGAACGGCATCATGCCTCATTGGACATGCGGTGGACAATCGAGATGCTACCCTCACAAATTAGACTTGAGAGGGATAGTGATAAGAATCGGGAGTGGTGTCGGCGGAATCGCTATGCGTCTCGAACAAGTTCGTTACTTCAAGGCACTTTATAACAGGATGCTTGTTTGGAGCGCAGAACAATCTTGATATGAAGCGAGAAATGCAGAGTACATTGAGAGGTTGCATGCCTCTCACGAAACCGAAATGCACTTCTGGAGTTTGAGAAGAAAGAAATTCTACGACTTGAGGAGACTATGAATGCCAAATTCAGCCTCCTCATGGATGAAATGAAATCCCAAGTTCTGGTGAGTCGAAGGCCACCCATTCTCGAGTTTCAGATAGCTTTATGCTGCGACCCGATTCAAAGCAGAATTCAGCCATCACCCGACTGGAATTCATGCTTGCTGAGATGTTTCCAGGAGTTCCTCTCTCCTTTGATGATGCCAAAAAGGGGGAAGAGGAATACCTAAAGAGTTTGAAGGAGACAGCTGTTGTGGAAAGGAAAGATGCAGCTGTTGAGAAAGAGGGAAGAAAAAGGAAAAGTCATGTTGAGGGGGAAAGGTCAAAGGATGTGACCTTAATGCTTCTTTGAAACCCCTCGGCAAGGTCATGTCACGGCTTGATAATCATCAAACTTCCGAACTCTGCGCTCTATCACTCTGTTGTGCCCATGTCTCATTAGAAAAAGATTGTAGAAGCACGAGATGGAGGATTTCGACAAGAGAACGGATGTCCGTGTTGAAGAAATGTTGAAACAATTTGGAGGCATTCTGGCAGGAAAAGATACAGATGCCATTCCAGATGACGAACAAGAGCCAAGATCTGTTGAAGAATTCAAAACGCTCGAGTCCGAAGGATATTTCAAAAACATGCCCATAGCCCAAGCCTGACTTGTCTTTGGGAGAAAGGTCTGAAGTTGTGCGAAGAAGGCGACAGCAAAGAAAACTACTAGCGATCCTCTCACTTGGTAAGAAGAAGACTCCGGTACAATATACGCCCAGAAAAGAAGGAAAAAGTGGTGGAGGTGGAGGTTTTAAACCTAGACCTCTAGCCAAAAATATTGAATATATAGATCCAGGCAAGAAAGGAAGGATCTACTGGGCCGGATATGATGCTATAGCCAATCTGGAAGTGGAAAGTAAAAATGCTGAGTATGTCAAAAGAATTGAAGAGGAAAACAAAAGGCAAGATCAGTTGTGGCAAGAAAGACAAGAAAGAAAAAGAAGAGATGAAGCTGCAAAGAGAGCTTACGAGAAGAAGAAGTAGTTGAAGAGGAAAAGAAAAGAAAGAGAGCTGATGAAGACAGAGTCAAGAAGAAAAGAAAGAAAAGCGGCGAAGCGATGAAGTGTTCTTTGCCAACCCTTCATGTATTTTACTTTTGTAAATACATATGTATGTAAGTCTTCTATACATTTGATGAAAAAATCTGTAATTTGCGTAGATACAGTATATGCTCTGATTGCTCTGATACACATTGTAAACACCTGTGTAAAGAACAATAATGATACGATCAATAAAACGATCTATTCAACACATACATTCTTTGTTTCTACATTGTCTGTATGTATCTGTCCTGTTTACATTTTACTCGATTTTGTTAAGTTTTGGCATCATCAAAAAGGGGGAAATTGTTGGGAAATTTATTGTTTAGATTTTGATGAATGCCATGTAAAACTTAGACTAGAAAGTTGGCACCCCATTTTCCTTGTAATTTGTATTGTAATAGATAGGGCTGAAGTAGCTGAGTCGGACGAGAAGCCAGCTGTGTGACCAAGGCATCTCCAGACTTAGTCCCAAAGGAGCAAGTCAGCTGTGTGATCAAGACTTGTATCTGGACTGAAAACCACTTTGTACTATGATCATTACTTAGTGGATTCCTCCGGGAGTTGGAGAAAAGAGGAGTAGAAGAATTACCCCATCTTCAACCTCTATAAAAAGTATTGTGTTATTTACATTTCAAAGATTTTATTTCGCATATCACTTTATATCTGCTGATAATTTGCTATCCAACTGATAAGTAACTAAGTGCTAAAATCAAGTATTTAAAACAAATTAAATCAAATTAAAGGGTGTTAAGTCTTCCGCTGAAAATCCCATCACAGCCAAGCTAAGGTTTAGACTAAACAGCTGAGTTATTCTATCAACGGCTCAATCGAGTCTGCTTGAGTGGCTAACTCTATTTGGTTAACTAACTTAGTCCCCCAAGGACTTAGTGTATTTTACTCTGTAATATTTTAAAAGGACTAATGTTAGGAAATTTATTGTTTAGATTTTGATGAATGCCATGTAAAACTTAGAATAGGAAGTTGGCACCCCAATTCTTGTTGTAAAATGCATTGTAATAAATAGAGCTAGCCAAGCCGAGTTAAGTCACTACGCCCAACATGCAAGAAGACAATCAAGACTAGAAGGAAGACTCCGCCGAGACAATTTGAGTATGGCAAAGAAGAGTAGACGGGAACTCTCTTCAAGAAGCGAGATGCAGATGAGTGGAGCATCGATCAAGTAAACTCGAGGAAAGCCAAGTCTCAAGTTGAAGTGATGAAGAGTCATCCATGATTGGAAGTCGACTCTAAGTCACCTGGGAAAGCAAAAAATGCGGTCAAGTCGAGATAATCGTTAAAGATCCGTTGCACGAAATCAAGAGAATTACTTAAACAAGTAATATCTCCATATCACCTTTCTCGGAGTGCTCACCCCGAGCGTGCAAAAGGAATGAACCAATGGGAAGCACTACACCGTGTTAGAACTCGAAAAGGTGAAAGAACAATTCATACGAGGAAATGGCAATTCCAAGGACTGCAACAAGACAAGCCAACAACTACAAGTGACTTTAAAAAATAAGCCTATCTCTTCAACGGGCAAATTTTTGAAAGATCACTATAAAAGGCTGAGGAGTTCATTTGAGAAGGAGGGACACAAGTGTGACACAAGTTACAGACCTGAACCAAAGACGTTCAAGCAATTATTAGAAAGTCTGAAACATTCTCAATTCTCAAGCCTACACTACGAAGAACATCAATCCAACACTTTCCTGTGAAGGAAAGATAACTTCAATCAGTTGAAGAGGAACATACAAAAAAACAAGGGGTCTACATTCCACGAAGGATTGTCGGAAGGTTCACCGAGGCGGTCAATCACGTATTGAATGGTATGTCAACTCCAGACGAAGAGGCCACCAATCAATTCAAAAATCTATTCGAGGAGTGTAATGATGAAATCGAGACGATGTCTATTTGTTAGCCTGAAAATACTCTTGGAAATTCTGAATCCACAAAGAATAACTCGGGTCATAAAAGAAACTCTGCTGACTCCGAAGATCCTTTTGTCGAGCTCATGGGCACTTATTTTTGGAATAATGACGCAAGGTTAGGAGAAATAGCCAAACGCATTGGTTATGAGTATGACATTTCTATGGCCCGGAAGGAAGTTTTTGGAATTGTTGGCACTATTCAAGGGCTAAACTTGCAAGAGAAACTATTAGTTTCAAAGCTTTTGGTGAAGAATACAGAGGATCTAGTGTTATTCTTCTCATTTACTTATGAAGCAAAAGCTGAGTTTGCAAGGATGAAACTGGCAGGGAATAAAAAGAGTCGACAAACTCTTCTTTTGTCAACTTCATGATTTTCTGATGAACCTACTTTTGGATGTGCTTGTTTCGAATCCAATGTAACATTTATTTTTGATCAACAATTATAATGTTTACATTGTCGAATTTGTGACCAAATACTAGTCTTGTATCTTTTGGATGAACCAAAAATAGTTTACCAGTTTTTTGAAGCACTCGAAAAGCATTTGATGGTTGTTCTTTTTATTATTGATGAAATGTTCATTTGATCCTTTTTTATTATTGAGACATTTTCATTTGCTCAGTTTATTTGGTCCTTTTTGGAATCATATTGTGAGTTTTGATAATGTTATTCTTGGTCATGTATTTAATGGTAGATTTCTCATAAGTGCTCAATTTATTTTGCTCAGTTCATTTACTGCAGTTTGGATGGTCCTTTTTGGAATCATATTGTGAATTTTGACAATGTTATGTTGGTCATGTTATGTTGGTAGATTTCTCATAAGTGCTCAAATTATTTTGCTCAGTTCATTTGTTGTAGTTTGGATGGTCCTTTTTGGAATCATATTGTGAGTTTTGATAATGTTATATTGGTCATGTTATGTGCGTAGATTATAAGTGCTCAATTTATTTAACTCAGTTCATTTGCTTCAGTTTATTTGGTCCTTATTGACAGATTTCTTATAAGTGCTTAATTATGTATGAATTTTAAGTTGGTCCTATTAAAAATAGGTTGTAGTGTATCAATTACCATCCAATTCGAACAAAGTGCTCAATTTAAACTCAGAAGATTGGAACCAATATGGGTAAAATTGTTTCCAAGTAGGTTATGAAGTATAATGACTACCATACATTCGTATCCTAATATGCAATGTCCTAGCGAATAATCGCAACTGCAAAGACAGTTTAACACGACAAAGGCACGACTAAGTGAGACAAAGACCAACCAATACACTACAAATTAGCGACAGAGTGAGACAAAGACACGACAAACTGAGACACTGAAACTGACAAAGACAATCAACTTAAAAAGACAACATACCATACAATATAACAGACCAAACAAGATAACACCAACTCAGAGGTTCTAGATGAAGTGCATATGATCATAGCTTCTTCATTGGAGAGTTTGAACCACTCGAGCTAAACCATTTAGGCGAGAGCGGTGGACGGGCACTTGAAGATGGTTGATCCCAATATTTCTTCATTTTGCTCAAAATCTCCTCAGTTGAAGACAACCTTGATGGAGGGTTGTTTGGGTCCGGAATTGATGATTCGCTAGCCGAGTCAGACTGGTACCACGCCAATTCATCCCAAAAGGAGTTGTTAGTATTGTCAGAATTACTTTCCAATCCAACTATCCACTGCTTGTAATCATCATCCTCTCGTTCCACATTTTGCTCATGATCGTTTGATATCTCAATAATTTCCTTCCTAAATTTCTCAAAGTCATCATCTCCCGGGACTGCACTTTCTGAGTCACTTCCTACTTGGAATATGCGACGAAGTCCATCAAAGCTAGATTCTCCTTCTATCATGTAAGCCATTCCAAGCTTCTCTTCCTAAAATTTGACAATAAATATTGGATAGTCTATTCTCAGTTTCGAAGAAGAACAATAAGCGACATATATGAAATAATACAATTTGATTGAACATGTACCCTGATGATGCAGTCCCACATGGCTTGATCACAATCAACTTTGTTCGAGGAAGGATTATAAGTGACACTGCTAAGATGGATGATCCAATGGAAAACTTGGTATCGCTTACGCAGTTTTTTGGTCTTTTGAACACAATAGGCATAGTCAAAATTGGTTCCAAAATGCTTATTGATAATCGCCATTCCTCTAAAAATGGCCACGGTGTTTCTTCCCCAGGTTTGAAGTTTCCCTCAGCAGTTTGCTAAACCAAGGATTTGATAAATTTTTTGTCAACATCCTTAGTCCATGTCACATTGTAAAAGACTTTAGCCTGAGAGATGTCCCCTTTTGGTGCATTTTTTTGGTGGCATTGTGTTAAAGCTTAGAAATGTGTTGCACCAACTTACTATTTTGTAGTGTATAAATAGGGGACGGAAACATTGGAGTGATTTCTGCACACTTTCAAGCTAAATGAGATGCATGTGACCAAGCTCACGGGAATCACATGCATTACTGATGAACTCATTTCAAAGTATGCATACTAACAAAATATTTTGATTCCAAAGTGGGTCTTTCAATCATGGAAATAGAAAATTGATTTACATGTCAATGAAAAGCATTTGATTCTAGTTTCCTAAATGGTGTTCAAATGCCTGTAAAACAATCTTTTGATCCTGTTTCATTTTGATTTACTGATATATGTGAACAAAGTAAGTAGATTTTTTTATGTTTAAAATTCCAACATGTTTGATGTATTTTTCATAAAGATTGATTCTATGTATCCTCTAAAGCCAATCTCATTGGAGAGATGGGTCAAAAATATTGCATGCATGTGACCGTCGTCAAAGTTTCTTTATCTATTTTCCAAGTGAATCTGAGTAGCATTACCAGTCACTTTTTGTAGGTTAGTCATTTGTGAATATATTTTTTGATTCTTGTTCAATAATTGTGACTGCAATTTTTAAGAAATGTATGAACAAGGTTAAATAATGATTATTAAACGTATGAACAAGGTTCATATGTTTAACTAGGAACCTAAGTCACTTCAAAGGTGCAAAACAGAGAGGCACCAAATAGTAGTTCAAAACAAGAACCGTTTAGATATAAACAACTTCAAAACATGGATGCAAAATAGTTTTCTTTTTTCCCAATCAGAGGTGCAAAATAGAGAGGCATTCTATGCAAACAAGAACAATCTTCCAAACCAAACTACGTATCTATGAAACTATTGAACATGGATAATCTATTTAAAAACTTAAGAAACTTCAAAACAAGGATAATCTATTTAATAAGCCAACTGGTTCCAAACTACATAGGTAGATTTAGTCTATTACATCCACTTAGTTCAAAACAAAGATAATCATCATCCGACAAGCCAACTTAATATACTACGAGGTGCAAATAGTTCAACCAAATAGTCTATTACAACCAAATAATACATAGGTGGAAAAAGACTATTACATAAGTTTTCAACAACTACCAACAGATGCCTCATCATTTGTTCCTCCGTCGACGCCCTAGTCTACTTCATCGTCATCATCGATCAAAAGTGGATGTTCAGGATGATAGCCAGGTTCATTTGAGATATCAATCTGAGCCGTGTTTCCTATTTTAAAGACTTTGAATGCCATTTCATAGTATTTAAAACCATTAGTCCGAAAGTATTGTTGTTCAGAGTTTTCCTGCAAATGAACAACAAATTAGACTGTACAAAAGTAAATTCAGAGGCAACAAATTTAGTGAACAATGCTCTATTTAGTTTCCAATATCTTCACCTTTCCAATCAATTTCCAGTAATTTCCATCCACGTGTGTGATGTTTTTTCTCATCAAATTCATCCCCAGATTCCTCAATATATCTTAAAAATGCATCAAACCGGTTCTGGAATAGTTGAATTTGATTTTTCACCTAGACGACACAAAACTCTTTTTCAAATTGTCTTTGAGGTTGCCAAGGTATTAAACGGATGAGCGAGTGCCACTCAGAAGGGTCATCCACACGGAACACTCGAGCGGAACTAGCCAACAGTTTGTCTATGTAGTCTTATTCTTCAGGTTTCCAATTCGGTGATTGGTACATATTCCTAATTATTTGATTTCTTGTCCGATGCATTGCTAAGAGTACAATAATTTAAATACAGTTCAATTAACAATTGTAGCCAGAATAATACACATCAACCAATTCCAATATTAACATTTAAATTATTAAAGATAAACAAAAGCAAATTGGGTATATAACATAATATACTCAAATAATCCAATTCAAACATGTCATAAGATCTCAGATAAGTACTTAGTACAATGTAAACAACAACTGCATGGAAAGCTGCAAATACTTAATTAAAGCATACAAGAACTAACAACAACTACAATGGCTTAATCATTCCATTACAATCAAAGATCCCAAAAAGAATTGCATACAACTAAGAGACAGCTTTCATTTCAATCCAAATGAAGTCAAGTTGCAAAGAATATGACAACAACGAGGACAATCCAAGAAACTATGAAAGTGATGATATATTTTTGTTCATGGGGCTTCATTTGATTAATGTGTCTTGACGCTGGTTTATTATGCTTATCAGTCCTAGGATGATTTGAGTAGATCGTATGCACATCATTGGGTCATACCACTCAAAGAAACGACACCTACGGATTAATTTACAACATAGTATCTATAACATTGTTCAGTTATTTTAGTTTATATCTAATAATATGTATGTTAATCGCAAAATATCAACGTACAAGACAACTGTAAAATCTACGACCAGGATTTTTCTCAGTCCATGATGTCTTTAATTGTACTTCAATGCCACAGTCACAAAACTTTAAAACAGGAAGAGTTTCTCGGTATCACTGACCAATTGAGAAAGAGTTGCTTGGGGACACTACTCATACCACAAATATTAAAAACAGAAATTTAGTATTCTAACAACACTTGAATCATCTTAGGAACACAACATCTCACAAACATATATTTGTAGAAAACACATATTTTACTGAAGCATACAAACATCAATGTAACATACAATATCACATTACATAATTTTACATAATTATGAACAGGACATAAATAAGACACAAAATAAAAGATGCAGTTCTTACTCCTGCCAAGAACTAAAATTACGTTATCAAACACCAAACTGTGAAAACTGGGTATCTGCATCACCAAACAAAAAATATATAATGGCAGTTTAAACACAACAAATTACGCAATTGCAGTAGCATAGAAAATTACAGATGAATTGAAAATTTTCTATTAAAAATTAAGCTTTGGTGAAACAAAGAACTATTTTGGCTAATTGGTGGAATACAAATTAGGATTTGTTCAAGAACTAAACCTTACCTGAGTAATGCCTTGGAAACTGAATGAACTAACCGGATTTCTAAACATAGAGACGGCAAGCTTGAAAACACAGTCGGGGCGGTGGTGGTGGTGTCCGATGGCTTATGAAAAACTCAAGAAAGAAGTGTTTTTTTTTTGGCGCAAAGGAAAAGGGGAAAAGGGTGTTTGCTGAAGCATAAAACTAGATTGGTAAAGGATGAAATGGGAAAGACAAAAAAAAGTAAATTCTCACATTGTTGGCTATTATAACCCTTCTTGAATCAAACACTTTAGTCCAAAACCAACTCATTCCAAAAGCCTTATCTAGTAATCAAACAAGTTACTGGGCTTGATTATATCAATGGGATAAGCCCAAAAAAGGAGATGGGAATTAAAGAGCATGAATATTCTGTTTTATATCAGCAGTAGGTTATGTTCATAATATACTAGTAGACTTGAAAAAACAACCACATATCTACTGTCTATCACAAGTTCATTCAGAATATACCAGTAGACTAACCAAAGATGTATCAGCTATCACAAGAGTTCAGAATAATTTCCTAATAATATATTTTGAAAGATAACTAGATTTTTTTTCATAATTAGACTAAACCTCAATGGTATTGAAACAAAACAATAAAATAACGAAAACAAAAGTGTATGAGATTTGGATCAAATTAGCAACAAAAGCAGCAATAGCGAGAAAGAAGAACATTTAGGGAATCCGATTATAAAATTGAAGAATCAAATTAATAACAAAAAAAATGGTGTGGAAGATTTAGATCAAATTAGCAACAAAAGTAGCAAAAGCGAGCAAGAAGAACAGTTAGGGAATCTGATTATAAAATGAAGAATCAATTTAATAACCAAAACAAAATTGGGAGATTTGGATCAAATTAGCAACGAAAGTGGCGGGAGCGGGCAAGAAGAACAGTTAGAGAATCCGATTATAAAATTGAAGAATCAAATTAATAACCAAAAAAATGTGGGAGATTTGGATCAAATTAGCAACAAAAGCAGCGAGTGATTGTGCGAGAAAAACAGTTAGAGAATCCGATTGTAAAATTGAAGAATCAAATTAATAACCAAAAAAAAGTGTGGGAGATTTGGATCAAATTAGGAACAAAAGCGGCAAGAGCGAGCAATAAGAATAGTTAGGGAATCTAATTATAAATTGAAGAATCAAATTAATAACCCAAAAAAAAGTATGGGAGATTAGGATCAAATTACCAACAAAAGCAGCGAGAGTGAGTAAGAAGAACAGTTAGGGAATCCGATTATAAAATTCAAGATCAAATTAATAACAAAAAAATGTGTGGGATATTTTGATCTAATTACCCAATAAAGCGGTAGGCGAGAGAGCGAGAAGAATAGTTAGGGAATCCAATTAAAAAATTGAAGAATCAAATTAATAACAAAAAAAAACGTGTGGGAAATTTGGGTCAAATTAGCAACAAAAACGGCGAGAGCGAGCAAGAAGAATGTAGGTCCCAAGGGGTGTGAGTGTAAGGTTTAGAAAGGGGGGTTGAATAAACCTTACCAACTTTTCGATTTAGTCCTTTTAAAATGTTCAGAGTTAATATTTCACAATTTGAGTCCTTGATGGACACTAAGTTAGTTAATCAAAGAGTTAGTCACTCAACAGGCTCGATTGAGTGTTGATAGAATAACTCGATTGTTTTGACTAAAGACTTAACTCAACTTGTGATATATTTTTCAGCTAAGACTTAACACCCTTGAATTTTGTTAAGTTTGTTTTAATACTTGGTTTTAGCACTTTGTTGATTATCAATTGGATAGCAAATTTATCGAGAGATACTAAAGTAATATGCGAAATTAAAATCTTTGAAATGTAAATGACACAATAAGTTTTTATAGAGGTTCAAGATAGGGTAATTCTTCTACTCCTCTCTTCTCCACTCTGGAGGAATCCACTAAGTATTGATCAATATACAAAGTGGTTAACGATCCAGATACAAGTCTTGATCACACAAATGACTTGAGCCTTTGGGACTCGATGTCTGGAGATGCCTTGGTCACACACGGTGGCTTCTCGTGCGACTCGGCTTCTTCACCGGGAAGGCTTTGCTACTACTACTACAGCCCACTTGCTCAAGCTTCTTGGATTTGATCACGAAGCCATCCAAAAACTTAAGACCCAGTTCGACCTTGAACCTTCCTACAATCTTCCGTGGAATGTAGACCCCTTGATTCTTCAAATGTTTCCTCTTCAACTGATTGAAGTCGTCTTTCCTTCACATGTGAGTGTTGGATTGATTTCCTTCGTAATGTAGGCTTGAGGATTGAATTTGAATGACTTGAGAGTAATTTTTGGTTACAGTTCGAATGTTAGCTTGAATGTTCGTGGTTCAGGTAACCTTCTCTCAGAGTGATTCCTCGGCCTTTTATAGTGATCTTTCAAAAATCTGCCCGTTGAAGAGATAGGCTTATTTTTAAAGGACACTTGTGGTCGTTGGCTTGTCTTGTTGCAGTCCTTGGAATTGACAATTCCTCGTATGAATGATTTTTTAGCTTTTCAGAGTTCTGACACAGGTGCAGTGCTTCCCATTGCTTGATTCCTTTTGCACGCTTCTTGGACTGAGCACTTTAAGAAAGGCGATATGGAAGTATTACTTGTTTAAGTAATTTCCTTGACTTACGTAACGATTCTCTTTCGATTATCTCGACTTGATTGCATTTTCTTAACTTCCCCAGGTGACTTGCGAGTCGACTTTCCAATCATGGATGACTCTTCCGTCACTTCAACTTGAGACTTGGTTGTCTTGAGTTGACTTGACCGATACTTCACTCACCGAATCTCACCGCACCTTCATCGAGTTTACTGTCTTCTCTTCTTTGCCACACTCAATTTTGCCTCTCGCGTGAGCGGAGACTTCCTTCAAGTCTCCAGTTGTCTTCTTGCATGTTCAGGCATAGCTGACTTGACTCAGCTCGACCAGCCCTATCTATTACAATGCAATTTACAACAAAAATAGGGTGCCAACTTTCTATTCTAAGTTTTACATGGCATTCATCAAAATCTAAAAATAATTTCCCAACAATTTCCCCCTTTTTGATGATGCCAAAACTTAAAACATTCATACAATGATTAAACAGCAAAGATACGTACAGACAATGTAGAATCACAGAATGTATGCGTAGAATCAATCTTTTATTGATCATAACATTCTTGTTCTTTACACAGCTGTTTACAGAGTGTATCAATGCTTAAACAGAACTTAAGGTAATCATGCTATTCTATATCTACGCAAGTATGGAAATTATATAATTTTTATTCGATGTACAGAAGACTTACATAAAGATGTATTTACATAGTAAAATACATGAAGGGTGGAGCAGAACACTTCATCTCCTTCACGCCTCCTTCTTTCCTCTTCTTCACTCTGCCATCTTCCTCGACCTTTTTCTCTTCTCATCTTGACCGCCTTCTTTTTCTCATAAGCCTTTCTCGGCGACTTCATCTCTTCTTTTTCTTTCTTGTCTTTCCTCCCATAGCCGAGTTTGTTTTCTATTTTCTTCTTCAATCCTCTTCACATACTCGGCATTGTTTTTAGCCACTTGCTTGCGGGTTAGCTACTTCGTCGAATCCGGCCCAATAGATCCCTCCTTTCATGCCTGGATCTATGTACTCAATGTTTTTGGGTAGAGGTCTGGTCCAAAACCACTTCCTCCACCACTGCTTCTTCCTTCCTGGGGCGTGTATTGTCTTTGGGGCCTTCTTTTTCCCGGTGAGTGACTAGCGAGTGACCAGCAGAGTGACCGCGAGCTTTGTTGCTGTCGCTTCTTCTTCACATAGTTTGAGACCTTTTTCCCAAGACAAATCCCGGCTTGAGCCATGGACATATTTGCGAAGTAACCTTCGATGCGGCGTCTTGAATTCATCAATAGATCTTGGCTCAGTTCCAACATCTAAAATGGCATAGGTGTCTCTGTCTGTTGGAATGCCTCCATGTTGTTTCAGAATATCCATAACTTGGGCATCCATCTTTCCTTCCACTTCCTTCATCACTAATTCAACTATCTTTCTCTTTTTAGCCATGGGTACTGCAGAGTGTTGGAGTGGCAGAGTCACTGGGAGTTTGCTGATGATATCTACTGTGACAAGACCTTGTTGGGGGGTTCTAGCAATCATCAAGGTCATATCTTTTGAACCTTCCCCCTCAACAGATTTTCCTTTCTTCTCTCTTCTCTCTTCCTCAGCTGTCTTTCCCTTCACAGCTGCATCCTCCTTTTCAGCTTCAGATCCTTTCAACGCCTTTAGGTATTCCTCTTCCCCCTTTTTGGCATCATCAAAGGAGAGAGGAACCTCTGGAAACAAGCTAGCAATCATGAAGTCTAAGCGGCTGATAGGCGAGTTATCTTCTTGAATCACCGCAGACTATCTTTGCACGAATTCGAAGCGGGTGGCGTTGGATTCAGCTGTTACCAGCTTCATCTCAGCCATGAGGAGGCTAAACTTCCGATCCATGTTTTCCTCTACGCGCAAGAGCTCTTGTTTATTATATTCACGCAGCAGCTGCATATCATGTCCAGCCCGCCAGCATTCGTTCGATGTTCTCCTGCATTTGTTCGATGTTCTCTTGCATTCTTGTCTTCGCATCAGCATTCTCAGCCCGCCAGACTAGCAATTTATTGAACAATGTCCTGAAATATCGATCTTGTTCTACGCGCATTGTCTGCTGTTGTTGCCACCATTCCCGGACCCTGACAATTATGCCTCGCAGATCGATAGTAAGGTTTGCGTCTCTGTTATCCAGCCTCATGTCCAGTGAGGCCTGGTGCCTCTCCATCTTTTCTATCTCTGCAAATATGGCCTTGAAAACTTCCCGAACCTCAGCTGTCACTTCTGTCTCAGCTGGCGGCCAAGCAGCGTCAAAGTCAAAGTCTGCTGGGACGATGGTGTCTGTTGGAATAACAGGATCAGGTTTATGGAAGCGTTCTTAATCTCTAGCTGATTCTTCAGGAAGCTCAGGTACTTCCAGAGAGAATGGAAATGATTCTACAAAAGGATCATCACGGGCAACGGGAATCTGCTTAATGACAACTTGTGCTCGTGAAGTTCCCAGTGGAGTTGATCCTGCTGCAGCTTGAGGAGCCTGCGCAGTTGACTTTGTTTCAGCTGTGGTCTGTTGTGAAGTTGACCCAGCTTGTTGAGCCTCAGCTGTCTTAACAACTTCATCGGTCTCAGCTGGTTTTTCCACATGAGTTGACTGGTCCTCGGCCATATCAGAAGCATCATCGGATGATGATGAGATTTCCATGGGTGGCTCATCATCAAAATTAAATGTTGGGCGAGTAGCCTTAAGGTCAGACTTACTCGTGCTTGGAAGAACATCCTCAGCTGAGTCTTTTGGATCGACAATAGGGGATGACTCAGCTTCGTCTTCACCTTCTGATCCCAGAAAGGTTACATCAGGGTTGTCTTGGGAATCGTGAAGAGCACTTATCTCCTTTTCAGATGGATCAATGATAGTAGGAGGGATGTTCTGTGCATCCGTCTCTTTACCCCGAGAAGTCTCAACCTCCCATTGGCCTTCATTACCTCCTGCAGTCTCAATCTGCAATGGCGAGGCACTGGACGATCCCTTCGACGGCCCTCTCACTGTCTTGGGGTCTTCGAGGTGGCATCCACCGAGTCTCAACTCCATGCATTGCACTTTCGGTGCCCAGTGTTAACTCCCGGGCGCTTCCTTCCTCGTGCCTCGACCGCATCGCGGCGTCATTGGCTCGCGAGAGCGATTGGCACTTCACCGAGACGATCTTAACTTTCGAGCAGCCTCGTCGGTGACAACTTGATGTGTGTTCGATTGTTGTTCCTTCTCCACTTTGCCTCCGAGATTCGTTGTGAAGGCAAACAGTAGCATCCTCCGACCTTCCTTTGCTGCGGTGGAGGAGTTTCCCCTTCACCGGCACACCCCGAGTGACTTGGAATGTGGTCACTCGTCTCCGGACTTCCGTCTTCCCTTTGAGTATTCGGTCGTTGGAAAGGTGGTAAGGCACCTTCATTAGGGGTTGGCTCGATGGGGTCCCCACAATCCCGGTTTCATCGCCGGTTCCTTATCACATTCTTCGAGTGAGTCAGGGAAGTGGTGGCGGCGACAACGATGGCAATATGCTGCACCACTCCCATCGGATCAATCTCCAATTGTGATGTGGAAGATTCCCCTGGTCCTTCCAACAATCGTTGCTCATGTAGGGCCCTGGATTCCCGCATGGCTTGCTGCATCTCCAATTCTTCAGAGCGGCGGCGGGTCCGATCCTCATCACTCCCGGAGAGAACGTCGAGATGAGGATGTGTATGATCAGTGGTTCCAGTAAAGGGACAAATACTGGCCTCAACTTCCTCTACCAGTCTCTCCTTCTCCTTGTCCTTGAAGATCTGCAAGATATTTATGCAGTTTTCTTCATCCAGTGCTTGGACCACATTGGTCAATCCAAGAAAGTTCAATAGTTCGTCTTCTTCTTCAATGAATTCCGGTCTTTGGAACTGTTCCCTGGATCAACTCAGTTTCCATTTCCTCCAGTCTCGCAGACGATTTTGGATGTCTAGATATGGTGGGGATAGGATCATCACATCATCATCCTTGTCATCTTCTCCCTGCTGTCCCTCGTGCTCAGGGATTGAGGGTAGCAAACTTTAATGCTCCACACCCTAAGTAGCGTCTGTTGCAGGAGGGGATACAACCCTGTCAACAGGAGAGTTTGCTTTCTCAGCTGCCTTTTGTGTCTCAAATTGTTCGGACTACTGTTGTGTCTTGATTTGCCTCTGACGGGCTTGAAAGAGACTTGGTTGTTTCATCTATAATTTCGGAGACTCTACTTCTTCAGGCAGTCTCCAGTATTTGTTTCAATTTGAGTGGTGACTCATTTTTTCTCAAGCTCGGAACACTTGATGATTCTTCTTTTTTTAGTCCTTACAAGAGGGATTTCTGGCTCGGATATGGTTTCTTCCGAGTCCTGGGTGGCGGGGGCCGGTGTTGTCGTCTTCTTCTGAGGAGCTGGCCGTCTCGGCTTATCGGTTCTCCTTTTCTTGACAATCGGAGAAGGTATTTGAGGTTCCTTCTCCGCTGCGGCTGCAGGGGCAGGAGACACGGTTGTGGGGGCAGGTGACTCGGTTGCAGGGATAGGGGCATCTTTTGTTTTCTTCTTCTTTCTTTGCGGGGCAAGTCTTCTTAGCACTACGGGGCGACTTCTTCTTCCTGGGGAGAGGAGGAGACAGCTGTTTCTTTAGGACCAGCTGATTCCCCCTCACTCGTATCAGCTCTCTTTGCATATGCTCTCTTCTGTGCTCCAGAAAGGTTAGATCGAAACATCTTCTTGTTTACATAGAACGCCTTTCCATGTCGAAGAGGAACTCCTTTTGCTTCCATCATCCGGCCAATCACCAGGCCGTACCCCAGGGAACCTCCAAACGTACCATCCTCCTTGAAGGAATTATTCCCAATATTCTGGCAGAGTCTGCTGTATACAAACTCAACCAGTTCATCTTATTTTCTTCAATGAAACCATTACGATCAGCTTACCTTTGGACAGCTGGTCAAAGCTTCCAAATTTGATGTCTATGCATTTGGCAACAATGTCCAGCAATTTGTGGTAGTCCTCTTTCAACAGCTTCTTGTTAGCTGTGTAGACCACCTTCGCAGCACAGTCGGATTTGGCTACTTCCTTCCAAGTAGCAGCCAGGTTAACATCAGCTTCATAAATCTCCGGCACTCCTTCCGCCGGCAACAAACAGTGTTCTGCCAGATCCTTGGCAGTAATGGTGAAAGCTTTTCCGTGAACAGAGGACTTGATGCCCTCATCGTGAACTTCAGCATTCACGTAGAACTGCGCGACCTCTTCCACGTAAGTCATCGGAAACTCCATCGTCAAAAATGGTTTCAGCCCAGACTTTTCCAACTTATGTGCTATCTTCTTCACAAGGGTGTAGTCAGACCCCTGTTTGATCATTCCGTCGAAGTCCACAGTAGACCAAGTGTGGATTTGCTTTCCTAGTTTGACGAAGTCATGAGTAGATGCCATTTCTCGATGTTTTACCGAACGAAACTTTGAAAATGAACTTAAGGATTTGTTAGGGTTTTGAGAGAAAATTTCTTTCTTTGCCTTCGAGAGAGATGAACAGTTTTGGTAAAGTGAGAGAAAATCGGACGAAATGGTATAAGTATGGGTTATGAAAGGACGTGCGGGTGGTTTTTGAAATTTGATCAAGATCAACGACTCAGATTTTGCACGCCAATTTACACTTAATTTCTCGTATTTAATGCGGCAGCATTTATATCCAATCATAAGCTTTGTGTGCAACTTTTGACTGTACACGTCATAATTATACTGACGTCATTCTTAAAAACATTCCCGCTTAGTAAAAACGACTGCGTTTTTGTCACTTTGCTCATAAATGACTCAGCTTATTCCTTAGCCGATTTAACTCTTCTCTCTTTGCACATAGATACTCATATGTCAGCCAACTCAGTGCAGTTGATTCTCCGATACGGCTGATTCACTTAGTTGATTCAAGAGTTCAGCCCTTTTCATCTTTTCATGTTCCATCTCATTTTTTTGAGTCTTCTGAATGTCAACTCAGCTCAATTAACCCCAATTCATGTTTGAGTTCTTCAAATCTAGATTCACATAATGGTTTTGTGAATATGTCAGCTAATTGCTTATCAGTTGAGATATATTCCAAGGTGATGTCCTTCTTTTCAACATGATCTCTTATGAAGTGATATCTGACATCAATGTGCTTTGTTCTTAAATGCAACACAGGATTTTGAGTGATTGCAATTGCACTTGTGTTATCACACATAATTGGAATTTCCTTTTCTTCAACCTCATAGTCTCTCGAGCTTTGTCTCATCCATAAGACTTGGGCACAATAGCGCCCGCAGACTATGTATTCTCCGCAATGTGTGGAGGCGACTATTGAATTTTGCTTCTTGCTAAACCAGAAATTAGCCTATTTCCAAGCATTTGACATGTGCCTGAGGTACTCTTCCTATCAACTCTACATCCAGCATAGTCAGAGTCTGAGTAACCAATTAGCTTGAATCCACCTTCCTTTGGATACCACAAGCTAACTTCTTGGCTTCCTTTCAAATATCTCAAGATTCTCTTGTTGCTATCATGTGGCTTTCTTATGGTGCGATTGAAATCTTGCACATACACCTACAAAAAAGGTGATGTCCGGCCCGCTTGCTATGAGATAGAGCAATGATCCAATAAGTGCTCAGATCCGGTTTGATCTACTGAGGCTTGCCATTTGCATCCATGTCCATTTTGATGATGTATTCATTGGTATTTTCACGAGAAGACTTCTCTTCCATGCCAAATTTCTTCATTAAATCTCTGGTGTATTTTGTCTGACTTATGAAGGTTCCATCCTTCAGCTGTTTCACTTGGAGTCCAAGGAAGAATGTCAGCTCTCCCATTATGCTCATTTCAAATTTGCTTTGCATAAGATTTGAGAATTTATCACACAACTCTTTGTTTGTGGATCCAAAGATGATGTCATCCACATATATTTGAACAAGCGATACTCTTCCCATCTTGAATTATGAAGAGTGTTCTATCCACTTTGCCTTTTGTGAATCCGTTCTCAGTCAGGAATTGTGATAATGTATCATACCATGCTCTGGGTGCCTGTTTCAATCCATATAAAGCTTTCTTGAGTTTGTATACCTTATCTCCAAGAGTCTTCTGCTCAAATCCTGGAGGTTGTTCAACATATACTTCTTCTTCCAATAATCCATTAAGGAATGCACTCTTTACATCCATTTGATATACAATAAAGTTCTTGTGAGTTGCATAGGCAAGAAACATCCTTATGGCTTCCAATCTTGCCACATGAGCAAAAGTTTCATCAAAATCTATTCCTTCATCAGCTATCTCATCTTCATCTGGACTTATAAATCCAGCTTCAGCTTCAACATAGGGACTCTTCTGCATCGTTGGTTGATTCAGCTTATCAGCTGACTCTTCAATGTCTTCTCCATTTACATTTGGTTCATCAAACACCACATGGATGGATTCTTCTGTAACCATTGTCCACTTGTTGAGCACTCTGTAGGCTTTGCTTTCAGCTGAGTATCCTAAGAAGATACCTTCATCAGCTTTAGCATCAAAAGCTTTTAAATTATCTTTGCAATTGTTATGGATGAAGCATTTGCATCCAAATATTCTAAAATATGCAACATTTGGCTTTCTCCCTGTCCAAATTTCATAGGGAGTCTTTGTCAGCTGTCTGTTTATCATGCATCTATTTTGAGTATAGCATGCTATGTTTATTACTTGACCCAAAATCTTTTAGCGACCTGCTTGACTAACATGGTCCTTGCTGCTTCTTTGACATTCTATTCCTTTTTTCTCGCAACTCCATTCTGTGGAGTCCTTGTCAGTAGAAAATTCATGACCAATACCATTTTCAACACAAGATTAAGTTATTATACCATTGACAAACTCGGTTCCTCTGTCGGATCTTATTTTGATAATGGTTTGACTCTTCTCATTTTGGATTCTCTTCATCGGTGTGGTAGTTTCTAGTAGAGTTTCTTTCTTTTTACACATGAATATTGTCCATGTATATCTTGAGTAGTCATCTACTACCACCAAGGTGTATTTCTTTCCACTTATGCTAGCTTTGGTTCTCTTGGGCCAAATAGATCCATATGTAGCGGTGCAATACTCTTGTTGAAGATGGGCATGTCTTTTCTTTGAATGAAGATTTGATTTGTTTTCCTTTCGACATGCATCACATATACTCTCCTTCTTGTATCTTGAGTCTAGAAGTCCTTCCACAAGATTACATCTTGCAAGTTTGTTAATCGTTTTGAAATTTAGGTGACTCGGCTTTTTGTGCCACGACCAACTTGATTCAAATTTGTGCTCTTTGCTAATAGACAAGTGTTGTGTGTAGCGGTTGACCAATCTACTACGTACATGTTCTTATGTCTGCATCCTTGCAACACAACTTCATTAGATTCACTGTCCTTGATTTGGCATATACCCATGTTAAATCCAACATTATAGCCCTTGTCACGAGTTGACTGATGCTTAGTAAGTTGAAGTTGAGTCCTTCGACATATGCAACATCTGTGATTTCTAATCCGTTTTTTGATGGATCCAATGCCTCTTAATTTCACCTGGAGCTTCATTTCCTCCAAATATGACTTTTGCTCCTTTAACTTCTTTGAATTTTGACAAAATTTTCTTGTTTCTGTCATGTGTCCGGAAATGTACCATTGTCCATGTACCAGGTTCCTTGGCACTCACTTCCTTGAACTCGCAATCAAGGAAATTAAGTTTTAGGTACCCATATTTGTCCTGGGTCTGAGGGGTTAGTAGTTGTAAGATGATCCAACCAACTTATAGCCAAATGATTTAACTTTAAGGGTTGCCATCTATCGTTGCCATAATCATAATTAATCTTGGCAAATTGCTTGGGGATTTTAGGTTCATACAATTTTGTCTCTTTTGTCTGTATGCATGTGTATGAGTTTTAGCAATCGCCTTCTTTGGGTAATTGTGGTGTCTCCGAGCGTAGTGCCTAGGTGCATATTTGTCTTTGATGAAAGCTCTTATACTTTTGGAATGGCCTTTCTTTGAGTTCTGGCCTTTGCCACTTAGGCTTATATTCCACAGGTCTTTGCTGATAGTTCACATTATTCCAATCAGCTTGGCTTGGGTACTTTCTACCATTCCCATCATATGTGTTTCTTTTATAGACCTTTTGGGGCTTTTGGTAGCTCTGTTTCTTCTTTACAGAGTATCTCCTGTTTGGAGTTTCTTTGAGGAACATGGTGGATTTTTCTCACTGTCCTCTCAAAGATACTCAATGGTTGTTTTCCTTTTCCTTTATAACCAAGGCCGTTTGCTTGTGATTGTGCTTTGGAATCAATGTGTGTGCACCATTTGGAGTTTTGGATTTTAGAGATGCTTCATTACTTGAAGATCCTTTTTCCAAAATCACTTTTGGAGCTTGACATAGTACAGAGGAATTAAATCCTAAGCCTGTCTTATCTTCGCATTCTCTTTGACTCATAATAAGATCATCCAAGGATTTAGATGCCTTAGTGAATGAGGCAATCACATTTTTGATGTCATTCTCCCTCTTTTCTATAGCAGCTATCTTTGCTATTAACTTGGCATTTTCAGCCTTTAGACTTTTATTCTCATCAGCTATTTGACTTAGAGTACTCAACTCCTTAGTCAGCTGTGAGTTTTAGCTCTTGAGTAGGTTGTTTTCCTCATTTAGTAGTGTGTGTGAGGATTTAATGTATTCAAAATCTTTCATCATTTTGCCTAATGAATCATAAAGATCAGTGGGTGATGAAGTGTGTGTGTCACAATCACTATCACTAGTATCTGAGTGTGATGAGTTAGAGTGTACCTCATCTTCTTGGTCAGGTTGTTAGACAGATCAAGGCTTCTTCTTCAGAGTCACTTGAGTAGTCAGCTTCACTACTCTCCGAGTCTGATGTGTCTTTTGACTTGATTGTCTCAGTAGTTTTTGTAGCCAACTTTGTCTTTCTCTTTTCCTATCTTCTTTCTCTGAAGACTTTTCTTTCCTCTTCATTCATGTATTTGTTGACTATAGGATATGGGCATTCAATGGCATAGTGACCGGGTTGCCTACAGTTCCAGCATAGATTTTCAACTTTTTGATCAGTTCTTTCCATCCTTGGATTGTCATCTCTTTGATATTCAACTTTTTGATTCTCTGCTCTCTTGGGTGGTCTTCTTCCCTTGACTTGGAAGGAGCTGAGTGTCTTCTGGAGGATTCACCTTTGCTTCTTTTGTAATTCTTATTGAAGAACTTGTTAAACCTTTTAACCATCAGTGCGATCTCCTCTTGGTCAATGACTTCTTTGACCTCAGCTCTTTTGCCATATTTAACAATTAGAGCAGCTGTTTTGGGCACAACTGTTTCCTCTTGGTCTTTTCTTCTCAGCTCAAATTCGTAGGCTTTGAGATATGAGAATAGCTCATGGTTGGATGTCTTTGATAGGTCCATGGAATGTCTCATGGCCATGACTTTCATATCCCACTTAGTTGGGAGACTTCTTAGAATCTTCTTACACATTTCCTTTTGTGTATATTCTTTTCCAAGTGCAGATAGCTCATTGGTAATTTTTGTGAACCGAGCATCCAGTTGATCCAAGGTTTCTCCTGCAAACATCTTAAAGTTTTCAAATTTTTGTACAACAACAGATAGTTTATTTTCCTTGATTTGCTCTGAGCCTTCACAAGTCAAGGTTATCTTGTCCTCGATTTCATTTGCCGTTTTGCATGATTTGACTTTGTTGAACATGGCTTTGTCCAAAGTTTTGTAAAGAATGTCCTTGGCCACATTGTCCAACTTATATCTTTTCCTGTCATCATTTGTCCATTCACTCTTGGTTTTCAACCATCGCTGTCCAGGAGCAACATTCTCTTCTCTTTTAGCCGCAGCTCTCCTTGCAATGTGTGTTCACTTTTAGATTTGGAGTGGCCCATCTTCTATTACTATCCACATTTCATCGTGTAATCTTTGATAGATGAGCACGCATACGAATTTTCCAATCATCAAATTCTTCAATTGTGAACATAGGGATGCGTGTCAAATTTGCTTCCATGATAATAACTTTCTTTGAATAAAAGAGTTTTGAAAGATCAAGTGCTAAAACAACCTTTGAAAAATTTGGAGATCTAGTTCATGACCGATCTGGGAAGGCTCAATGAACCAACCGCTTTGATACCACTTGTAGGTCCCAAGGGGTATGAGTGTAAGGTTTAGAGGGGGGGTTGAATAAACCTTACCAACTTTTCGATTTAGTCCTTTTAAAACGTTCAGAGTTAATATTTCACAGCTCAGTCCTTGATGGACAGCTAAGTTAGTTAATCAGCAGAGTTAGTCACTCAACAAACTCGACTGAGCTATTGATAAAATAACTCAGCTATTTTGACTAAAGACTTAACTCGACTGTGATATATTTTCAGCGGAATACTTAACACCCTTGAATTTGGTTAAGTTTGTTTTAATACTTGGTTTTAGCACATTGTTGATTATCAATTAGATAGCAAATTTATCAGCAGATATTAAAGTAATATGCAGAAATTAAAATGCTGAAATGTAAATGACACAATAAGTTTTTATAGAGGTTCGAAGATGGGGTAATTCTTCTACTCCTCTCTTCTCCTACTCCTGGAGGAATCTACTAAGTATTGATCAATATACAAAGTGGTTAACGGATCCCGGATACAAGTCTTGATCACACACGGTAACTTGATCCTTTGGGACTCGATGCCTGAGACCTTGGTCACACAGTTGGCTTCTCGTGACTCGAGCTTCTTCTTCACGGGCGTTTGCCTTGCTACTACAGCCCACTTGCTCAAGCTTCTTGGATTTGATCACGAAGCCCTCCAAAAACTTAAGAATGGTTCGACCTTGAACCTTCCTACAATCCTCCGTGGAATGTAGACCCCTTGATTCTTCAAATGTTTCCTCTTCAACTGATTGAAGTCGTCTTTCCTTCACAGGTGAGTGTTGGATTGATTTCCTTCGTAATGTAGGCTTGAGGATTGAATTTGAATGACTTGAGAGTAATTTTTTGTTACAGTTCGAATGTTAGGTTGAATGTTCGTGGTTCAGGTAACCTTCTCTCAGAGTGATTCCTCAGCCTTTTATAGTGATGTTTCAAAAATCTGCCCGTTGAAGAGATATGCTTATTTTTAAAAGACACTTGTGGTCGTTGGCTTGTCTTGTTGCAGTCCTTGGAATTGACATTTCCTCGTATGAATGATTCTTCAGCTTTTCATAGTTCGACACGGTGCGATGCTTCCCATTGGTTTATTCCTTTTGCACGCTTCTGGGACTGAGCACTTTGAGAAAGGCAGTATGGAAGTATTACTTGTTTAAGTAATTTCCTTGACTTCTGTGTAACGGATTGTAAGTCCAAGCGGCTACGATAATCTAGAGGGGGGGTGAATAGATTATCTCCATCTTTTCGATTTTACCCTCTTTTTCAAACCGAATGCTCAAAGACAATAATAAAGGTGCGGAATGTAAACCACACAGATCGATTTATAGAGGTTCAACCCACCTAGGGCCTAATCCTCTACCACCCCAGTATATCCGGGATGGATTTCAAAAAGAAAAAAAGATTTTATTAATTACCAAAATTAATACAACACCAACTTACAACAACACCTTGAAGAGCACCACACTCTTCTTCAACAACACCTTTGAGATTACCACAATCTCTTCTTGAAGATTACAACAATCTCCAACGGCACCTTGTGAAGATTACCACAATCTTCAACCTTGAAGAATACCAAATTCTTCAACACCTCAACAAGAAGATTACCACAATCTTCTTACACCTAACACCTAGATCACCCAAGTGTGTTCTTACCACAATAACACTCACAAGGATATCTTGTGTTAAATGATAACCCAAAAATTCAAGATTACAACTCGATAATGAATAATACAATTGTGTGCAAGTGTAATCAAGAATAGCCTAGACCTCAAGGATGTGAAAGTGATAAGCTAGGAAATTTACAACAAGAATAATGACAATTGAAGACCAAGTGTTTGCTTGAGAATATCTTGTTGTGTTGTGTTGTTCTCTCTTATTGTGTTGCTTCAATTCTTCCTCTATTTATAGAAGATATCTTGTGCATGATAGGCTCCTCTTGGGGACATGAATTCCGTAAAAAATTGCAAGACAATTGAAGAAAAGAGCTGTTAGAAATCCATCCACAAATTAAGGGAAAGTTGTCTGCTGTCAAACGGTCAGATTTTTGCTGTCAAACTAGAGGGCGACCGGTCGCGCAGGAATAGAAGTTCAAAAAATGACACAACATTTTTACATAGGGCGACCGGTCGACGTGGGGTTCGACCGGTCACCCCATGCCTCAACCGGTCCATGTCTCAAAGAAGTGAAGAATATGAGTTTATGTTTCAACAAAAACTTGCAGGCACCGATCGCACCCTGGGCGACCGGTCGACTTGACCGGTCGATGCCAGGGGCGACCGGTCGACCTGCTGTTTTTCACTCCAGGCTCAAATTTTGTTTCAACGTACTCTTCAGGTACGGGTTGCCCTATAGGGCGACCGGTTGGCCTCAAAACAAAAGTGTTGTCCAATATTTTATCAAAAATAAACTCCAAGAAATACTCCGAAAAATAGTAAAAACATTTTAGAACAATCAGAAGTATTAGGACAACATTTAGAAACAAGGTTTGGATGTGAAAACACATAGACACAGAATCATTAAAAGTGTTGTCCAATTTTGTCGAAAATAAACTTGAAGAAATACTCCGGAAAATATTAAAATCATTTTAAATCATTTAGGAGTATTTGGACAACCTTTAAAAACATTGTTTTGGTATAAAAACAAAATCATCAAAATCATGATAAAACCATTTAGCAAACAATCTCCCCCTTTTTGATGATTACAAACCAAAACAATTCAACAAGGCCGTTTTTGAAAACAAAACTATTTTGAGAGGCGATTTTGAAAACAAAACAAGTTTTCCGGTAAAAAATAAATATATGTTGAGAGCGACAATATTCCGTGCAATATAAACACAAGGAAGGGAGTAGAGATATTCAAACACATATTATAAATGCTCCCCCTATCAACATGCACAACAAGAGTTATATAGAAGCAACTTAAACATAAGCTACAATCTTAGCTTTTCGATATTGAGCTTAAGTATTAAAAACTTAAAAGCTCCCCCTGTCAAAGAGACATCATTAGAAACGTATATAAGTCCATACTACAACCAATGGACCAAGAATCATACATAACCATAATACATCAAGTGGACATAAATATGATCCCACAACATATGGCTTTTAAAAGCCAAAGCTTATAGCTTCTTTTTCGTTTGAGCTTATCTTAGCTTCTTTGAGCTAAAGAGCTCATAACCTATTTCTCCCCCTTTGGAATCATCAAAAAGAATGTTAGCACGATAAATACATCATATATTCATATCAAAGTGCGCAAGTAAACCGATGTATCGAGCTATTTGGACATTGAAGCTTTTAAACCAAATAGGAGGGAAGAGTCGAATCATACGACTGGTAGAAGCTTATGGAAGATCATTTGATAAGCAAAACATGATCTCTATAAATATATAAGACTTTTGAAATCAAGAGAAACATGTAGGTGATGAATTTTTCATTGAAACGTTTTATCGAACACTTGGCGGGCGTCAAAAATTGAAAACGATATATATAGCCCTTGTAAATAAAGTCAAGCCAAGTTTTTCATCACCAAATGCAATTTAATAAATATCATTCATCAACAATCAATAAGCTCATCACAAACATATATAATTTTCATCAAGAAATACACATTTAAACCAAGTTCTCAAGGGTTCAACCCAATTGAGCTAAAGAGAGTGAAATTCTTACCATTCGATCGGTAAAGACGAGCAATGATGATGATAGTCGAGTTAGACAATCCCCAAAATATATAATTTATGCAACAAAACACATTTGAAGTGAAATGTGTGTGAAAATGACAAAGGGGACGAAAATAGGGTTAAAAGGCCAAAATGCCAAAGTCTGGAAAACAGAAACATTTTAAGCCAAAAACAGGCATAGGGCGACCGGTCCTAGGTGAGGGCGGCCGGTCCGACCGGGGGGCTACCCTTGCCCTCACCCCACATCCAGCCATGTCTCTGTTTTATATAAAATCCGAATTTTGATTCAAAAATCCGATTTTTCGCCCCTAAGTTTTAAAAACGTGCAAAATGCAAACGTAGACCTCATTTAATATACATTATGTCATAATCAAGCTCGAAATGAGGTAAAATACTCAGCGGTTAACGATTAAAAAGTCCGTGAGTTATCTTTGAGACATAATTAAACACATCTCAAGTTTTTGTTAAAAACTCAATTCCTTTTAAAAAAATATCGAATCTCAATATGTTTAGTTCGATTATGACGAACTATATTTTGAATACGAAAAACCGTATAATAAATACCGGACTTGATATCCCGAAAACTAAGAATGTTTTAAAGCTATGGATATACAAGTTATAAGAAGAAGTGCCTTTCAAATATTTGAAAATTTCTTTTAACGGCACTTTAATGAGATTCGTTGGAATAGTTTTTGAAGTCGAGCATATAGACATAAGGCATATGGAATGTCGAGTCTATAGGAATAATACAAGAAAAACATACCTCGAATTTGTTTGTCGGCCGATATGCTTTTCTCAACCTTTGTCAATCTTTAGCCATAGAGGTTGAGATGGTTCTTGTTCACTTGGTTTTATACCATTGATTTGGGCTTCCGATACTAGAGTTTTGTGTTGTTTTTGAGTATTTTGAGTCATTTTTGTTATATCTCATAGGTTAGGCATTAATTTCCATTGTTTCTAGTCATTTGAGGAGTCAAGCCATGTTGAGAGCCAATTATATTGAGTTTATAGTCATATTAATGAATCGTGTATCAAAAGAAGTATAAACGATCAAACAACGAGAGATTGATTTGAAGAAACGTCCAAATGCGTCTGAAATTTCCATCACTGGCAGGGTTTCGTATTTTGGCCATAACTCTCTCTACAAAATTGATATTGAGATGATTCAAGTGGCTATGGAAAGCTAAGAGATAGAGCTACAACGTTGATGAAGGGCTCAAAACCAAATTCGGACATTTGGTGGGCGAACAAAGCGGACTGGCGCTGCAGCGCTCGTCCACGGGCGCTGCAGCGCCCAAGACAGGGCAAAACAATCCAAAATTCACGTGGGGGCGCTGCAGCGCCCAACGCCCGGCGCTGCAGCGCCCGGGCGGCATTTTTTTGGGAAATTGTTGGGCGCCGCAGCGCCCGGGGCGGAAATTTCTATGTTCACCTACCCTCTTTCTTGGACTTTAGTGGGACTATAAATAGAAGCTTTGAGGCTTGAAATGGGGGATCTTGGAACCCTTGGGAAGAGAATAAACACAGCTACAAGACAAGGAAGAAGGATTTGGGCATCTTGAGAAGAATTTGGAGAAGAAGATTGGAGGCTTCTATCATCTAGAAATAGAGAAGATCCCTCTACTCTTGTTCTTATTTTTGTTGCTTTCTTCATATCTTGTAAGATGTATTATTGTATTTTCATGGATTTATTTTCTTTAATCATGAGCTAAACTCTATAATTCTAGAGGAATGATGTAATCTATGTTTGAACTTATGTTTTGAGATTGTGGTTTGTCAATCTAGATCTATCAATTTATTTGTGCTATTTGGATCTATTGCTTCTAAATTACTTGATCAATAATTTAGATTGTTTGTGTATTTGATTTGACACTTGAGAAAGGTAATTGAATACATGACCTTGGAATAGCATAACCTAGGATTTCATAGAATTGAGAGATTTGTGAATCCTTTGAAGTCTTTTATCAAGATTCATAGTTTTTATTGAGATTTTAATTGGTGATTTTTATAGAGATATTGATTTCCCAATTGAATCTAAAATCATTTGGCACTTGAGAGAGGGAATGATTATTGTAGAAATCTTGACTTATAAATTGGTAATTGATGATTGATAAACCATATTGACAACATAATGGATAACTAGATTCATCATACCTCTAGAATTCATTTAATCATTTGGATAAACTCATTAATATTTTCATATTCTTGATTTATTTTTAGTATTTTTAGTATAATCACTCCATCATATATTGAATTTCTAAATAAAGTTAGACTACTATATTATAGTACTTAGCAATAATTCGATAATTATTCCCTGTGGATTCGACAACCTTACTACTCTATATTAAAACTTGACACCGTAGACTTGCGGTTAGAAAAATCTCTAACAAGTTTTTGGCGCCGTTGCCGGGAATAATTCATCTTATTTGCGCTAATATTATTACTTAGTAGTTTTACTTTAATTTAGATTGGTATTTTTTTTTTAGTTACAATAGGGTCATTGTCATTTTTGTGTTTTCTTGTTGATGCGAAAAAATAAAAGTGCTAATTTAATCTTATTTGATCCAGAAATTGAAAGAACGCTTCGAAAGATTAGAGCCGCACGAAGAATCGAATTCACAAAAATGGCAGGAATTGGTGATGATGAAGACCGCATACCTATTTTGCACCACCGGAAAGGGCCATTCGTGACTATTTTCGACCAACCACGAATCAAAACTATTCGGGCATTGTTCGCCAACCTATCAATGCGAATAATTTTGAATTGAAGTCGGCCCTAATAAACATGGTGCAACAAAATCAGTTTGGGGGTAGTGCGTAGACGACCCGAATGCTCATTTGGCTATTTTTCTTGAGATATGTGACACTATCAAAATGAATGGGGTTCCCGATGAAGCTATTCGGTTGAGGTTATTTCCGTTTTCACTTCATGATAAAGCTAGACAGTGGCTTCAAACCTTTCCACCTGGAAGTATCACTAGTTGGAATGATCTCACTGAAAAATTCATGGCAAAATTCTTTCCACCTAGTAAGACACTTCAACTGAAAAGTGAGATTGCTCAATTCCATCAACTCGACTTTGAGCCACTCTACGAAGCTTGGGAGCGATTCAAAGAATTATTGAGGAGGTGTCCACAACACGGGTATGCATTGGCAAAAGGTTCAGATTTCTACAATGGTATGAATGGGCATTCAAGAACTATTATAGATCTTTGCAATGGAGGCACATTGATGGCTAAAACTCCAAGTGAAGCCATGCTTTTACTCGAAGAAATGGCTGCCAATAGTTATCAATGACCTTCTGAAGATCTACGCCAAGAAAAGTTGTCGGTGTTCTTGAACTTGATACTATGTCCGCATTGGCCTCTCAAATTTCCGCTTTGTCAAAGCAAATTGCTACTCTAAATTCGGGTGGAAAACAACAACCGAGAAAGCGATCATGGAGATAAGTCAAGAAATTGTGAATCCCGATACGGAGCAAGCGAATTATGTGAACAATTGGGGTTTCAACAATCGAGGGAATCAATTGCCGACGCATTATCATCCGGGACTTCGAAATCATGAAAATTTCTCGTATAGCAATACGAGAAATGTGTTGCAACCGCCTCTGGGATTTCAAAACCAAGCAAGTACGAGTACACACGTGGGAGAACAAAATTTGTCTTTGGAAGAATTACTTAGTTCATTCCTTGTAGAAACACGAGCAAGGATGAACATGACTGATTCTAACATGGACAAGCTCAGCTCGAGAGTTACAACAATAGAAGGTCACATCAACTCCTTGGTGACACAAGTAGGGCAGTTAGCAACAACAGTGAATTCATTGCAGCAGAGAGGGAAATTTCCGAGTGATACAGAGGTTAATCCAAGGGAGCATTGCAATGCAATTTATGTAAGATCGGAGGTAGAAATTCAGCTTGCACCCGAACAATCGCCCATTTATGTGAAACCAGTGGAATCCAAGAAAATGAAGTTGGAGGAATTTGAGACTGTCTACTTGACAGAGGAATGTAGTGCAATAGTCCAGAGTAAACTACCTCAGAAAATGAAGGATCCAGGGAGTTTCACTATTCTTTGTACTATTGGAGGAGTTTTCTTTGAGAAACCACTTTGTGAGCTTGAGTCCAGTGTGAATCTTATATCTCTTTCTGATGTGATGAAGTTTGGGCTCGGGGAGGTGAAGTCGTCCAATATCACTTTGCAGTTTGCTGATCGATCCATCGCCTATCCGTGGGGAATCATTGAAGATGTATTGGTAAAAATTAATAAATTTGTTTTTCCCGTGGATTTTGTAGTGTTGGATGCGAATGAGGACAAGAAAATACCTATCATCTTTGGGCGACCATTTTTAGCTACATCACGAGCTTTGATCGATGTAGAAACAGGGGAGCTAACTCTGCGGGTAAATCAGGAGAAAGTTGTATTCACTATTCATCCAACCAATATGCTAAAATTTGAATTAAATGATGGTAAGCAGATTGTTGGGAATATAGCTGAAGATATTGGAGGATGGGGAGTTTCTAAGGGCAATGTGGATAACATGCCTATTGGAGCTCCAACTTGAGTAGAATCTGACAAAGTCTGGCTGAAGACTGTAAACTTAGCGCTTCTTGGGAGGCAACCCAAGCCCCTTTTATTGCTTTCTTAGTTTTAATTTAGTTAAGTAGTTGTTTTTGTTTTTTCTAAGTTTTTGCATTATTAGTAGTAAGTTGCATCACATTTCACCCCTCTTATTTGTGCAAATCCCACATATCTCACTCCATCGTCACAACGGAGCACTTTAACACCACACACACATTCTTCATCTCATTCACTCATTATTTGGTAAGTTTGCACCTTCCAAAAACCACCCCATGGTTTTCCCCATCTTGTGATTTTTGGTGTGTAGAAGTGCTAGGATAATTGTGTTGATGTATGGATTGTGGATTGGTTGATCATGCTAGACTTAGGTTTGGTGTTGAATTTTGGGATTGAATTGAGTTATCCATTGCATTTACTATCTTTGCCCAAATTCATGCATATGAGGTGTTTGATGAAATGCCCCAATGACAGTTTCACATTATTTAGTGCTATTTTGCATCTCCATGCTTATCTTTTTGACATGGCACTATATTTTCTACTTGGGTGCATTTTGTATGTGCTGTGATTTTTGATTTCTCACCCATAACCAAGTTCCTTGGTTCCACAAGTTTTGTTTTCTTGTCTACCTTGCTAGGTTGCAAAGATGTGAAGCCAAAAAGGGGTCGGGCCAAGGCGAAGGGAAAGAACAAGACCACACCTCGGAGCATACAACGCCCACGGGCTTGTGCGCTAGGATGCATTTTGAGCTTATACGGGACACCTCATACACGTAGTGGTATCACATGACTTAAGGAGCCTTCGCTCCTGGCTACCAGGAAAGTCCTTTTTCCCACCTCTCCATTGGGGACAATGTCGTTTTAAGTTTGGGGGGTGCAGTCTGTTTTTATTCATCGAGTCGGGTCTTGAGTAAAAAAAAAAAAAAGAGTCTAGAGTTGAGTCGGGGTGTTTATTAAACTGTGAAACTGCATGACTAAGTGAATTTGTTGAATATGAGTTGAACGGTCAAAAGAGCATGTGTTTGAAATGTGATTTAATCTTCTTTCCATTAATTCCATCTACATGCTTAACTCTGATGATTTATTTGGGGATGATTTATGCAATTGAGTGGTTCCTTTATGATCCCACCGATGCTAGAACTTGTCGATCACTAGTCGAGGCAAAATCCTGGCGAAGTAACCATGAGGAAGTGATTTAGGCCATCTTTGAACAAGCTAGAGCCTAAAATGCCTACCTTTGCATTATAGTTTTCCTAGTGTCCCCCTTTGAGCCTTATAAACCCGTTTCTTTGGCAACCAATCGAATACCCAGAGCCTAAATGTGAAAATCCTAATTACCCATCACTCATACATACACACATAATATAGAAAAATGTTGAAGGTTGAGGAAGGGATGATTAGAAGGGTATGTGTTTAATTGAATGAAGTTGCCCGAGAAAAGAAAAAACGAAACCCCATGTACGCAAAAGAATAAGTTTGGGGGTTCCTAAAAAAAAGAGAAAATAAAAAAAAAAGAAAAAAAAAATCAACGGGATTGAAAGTTCATAAACATTGGGGATGCCAAAAAAAAATGAAGGGTAGTGCCTATTGATAATTTGAAGTGTTAATTGTGTGTTTGGGTGATTTGAGCCGCTTATTCGTGTATTTTCTTACCTTACCCTAAACCCACATTACAAGCTTTAAAAGTCCTATTGATCCTTGTGTTACATTAGCCTACATTAGTGGAGATTAGTGTGAAAGACAAGCCTATGGAGTCTGGTAAACATCTTATCTCTATATTCAAAAAGTGGATCATCTTGAAAACACTTGATTGCGTGAATCTATCTGGATAATGAAAACGGGGTTGGCATGACCATTCCACCATCATGATCACATTGTGAAAATACGCGCTTGATTGATAGTGAAACAAAATTTGACGAATGAGTTTGGTTGTGAAGTTTTGCGCTTTGTTTGTATTGTTTCTGTCTTGTATTTTTCATTTTAGAGTTGTAATTGCTTGAGGACAAGCAATATTCTAAGTTTGGGGGTATTTGTTCACTTGGTTTATACCATTGATTTGGGCTTCCGATACTAGAGTTTTGTGTTGTTTTTGAGTATTTTGAGTCATTTTTGTTATATCTCATAGGTTAGGCATTAATTTCCATTATTTCTAGTCATTTGAGGAGTTAAGCCATGTTGAGAGCCAATTATATTGAGTTTATTGTCATATTAATGAATCGTGTATCAAAAGAAGTATAAACGAACAAACAACGAGAGATTGATTTGAAGAAACGTCCAAATGCGTCTGAAATTTCCATCACTGCAGGGTTTCGTATTTTGGCCATAACTCTCTCTACAAAATTGATATTGAGGTGATTCAAGTGGATATGGAAAGCTAAGAGATAGGGCTACAACTTTGATGAAGGGCTCAAAACCAAATTCGGACATTTGGTGGGCGAAAAAAGCGGACGGGCGCTGCAGCGCTCGTCCACGGGCGCTGCAGCGCCCAAGACAGGGCAAAACAATCCAAAATTCACGTGGCGGCGCCCGGCGCTGCAGCGCCCGGGCGACATTTTTTTGGGAAATTGCTGGGCGCCGCAGCACCCAGCTCGGGCGCCGCAGCGCCCGGGGCGGAAATTTCTATGTTCACCTACCCTCTTTCTTGGACTTTAGTGGGACTATAAATAGAAGCTTTGAGGCTTGAAATGGAGGATCTTGGAACCCTTGGGAAGAGAATAAACACAGCTACAAGACAAGGAAGAAGGATTTGGGCATCTTGAGAAGAATTTGGAGAAGAAGATTGGAGGCTTCTATCATCTAGAAATAGAGAAGATCCCTCTACTCTTGTTCTTATTTTTGTTGTTTTCTTCATATCTTGTAAGATGTATTATTGTATTTTCATGGATTCATTTTCTTTAATCATGAGCTAAACTCTATAATTCTAGAGGAATGATGTAATCTATGTTTGAACTTATGTTTTGAGATTGTGGTTTGTCAATCTAGATCTATCAATTTATTTGTGCTATTTGGATCTATTGCTTCTAAATTACTTGATCAATAATTTAGATTGTTTGGTGTATTTGATTTGACACTTGAGAAAGGTAATTGAATACATGACCTTGGAATAGAATAACCTAGGATTTCATAGAATTGAGAGATTTGTGAATCCTTTGAAGTCTTTTATCAAGATTCATAGTTTTTATTGAGATTTTAATTGGTGATTTTTATAGAGATATTGATTTCCCAATTGAATCTAAAATCATTTGGCACTTGAGAGAGGGAATGATTATTGTAGAAATCTTGACTTATAAATTGGTAATTGATGATTGATAAACCATATTGATAACATAATGGATAACTAGATTCATCATACCTCTAGAATTCATTTAATCATTTGGATAAACTCATTAATATTTTCATATTCTTGATTTATTTTTAGTATTTTTAGTATAATCACTCCATCATATATTGAATTTCTAAATAAAGTTAGACTACTATATTATAGTACTTAGCAATAATTCGATAATTATTCCCTGTGGATTCGACAACCTTACTACTCTATATTAAAACTTGACACCGTAGACTTGCGGTTAGAAAAATCTCTAACAGTTCTTCTTTCTTCAATGCTTAACTCCTTCAAGAATTCTTTTTGAAATATAACCATCTTCTTGGCATTGAATAATTTGTAGTCCAAGCAAGAAATTGAGCTCCCCCATCATGCTCATCTCAAGCTCACCTAGTATCAACTTAGAAAAACATATCTTGCACAAATATTCATTAGTAGCACCAAAAATATTCTCATAAAAATGCACAAGTAAACAATCTTGCCCTTTTTCAAAAACAAAGAGAGTAGTATCAACTTTCCCTCTTGTAAAATCATTTAGCAAAAATAGCTAAATCTATCATACCATACATGGGGTACTTGTTTTAAACCATACAAGGCCTTTTATAAAAATCATTTGGCCTAAAATAATTTTTAAACCCCGGAGGTTGTTTTACAAAGATTTCTTCTTGAATAAAACCATTGAGAAAATTGGATTTAACATCCATTTGGTAAAGCTTGAAAGTAAAATGCAAATAGCTACTAAATGTGCTATGAGTCCAAATGTTACATCAAAATCAATTACCTTCTTCTTCAAAATACATTCGTGCTACTAACCTCGCCTTAGTTCGACCAATGTTGCCTTGGTCATCGAGTTTGTTCCGGATCATCATAGGGCATCCAATTGATCTAAGGAGTTCATAATAGAACATTTACATCCAAATATTTTGAGGTAACTAATATTTGGAGTACTTCATTTCTCATCTACACAACTTAACAAACTCATTACCGGCATCACTTATATAAGCAAGAAAAAATAGCTCAAGTGTAAAAACATGCCTCAATCATCAATCACAAAATATATTGCATAAGAACATAGTAGAAATAGACACTATATATAGACTATGAAGCAAGAAACACATACTATGCATTTAGAAGACCATCAAGAGTCTAATAAATCATGCAAGTTCAAATAAGCTTAAGAAAGCTACAAATGGTCTCTTTTGAAATTTGAAAATCCGATAGCATATAGTTGAGACCTCATTTAAAAGAAGTATTTGAACAAAGCAAATATGTGCAATCAAATATCGAATAGTGCCTCTAAAAATCTAAAAATCCTCTTAATGGCACTTGTATGAAATACTATGAAAAACGAGCACATAGGCACATGGCAAAACATATATCGAGTCTATAAGAGTAAAATGTACCTTGATAATTTATGCCTTTCTTGACAAATAATGACGTAAATGGCCATTTGTGAAAATATGTAAATCCTACACAATTCTTAAAACAAATCTAGCACAAATCATAATGATAAAAGTGTAGGCTAAGAGATATCACAAGTAAGCTCATGCCATAAAAATCCATAAGAGATGATAACACACTTTAGTCTACAAAAGTGCACAAGAGTTTTAAAAACATCATATAAGGTCTTCTTTTTCAAAAACAATTTTAAAAGCACAAATATATATTGAAGACCATAATTAAAAAATAAATACTTGAAACTCATTTTGCAATTAAGACACAAATAAAAGCATGCATAATAACAAAATAAAATGCATATTTAACTAGGGAGATACGGGTTACCAATTACGCCATTTCCATGGCTTGTGCCGTTCCCATTGTTGATGATATATTCCCGTTTGAAAATCTTCATGTTGATGATGGTTTCTCCAATTTCTCCATTTCCAAGCATTGTGGCCTTCCCATTTTTGAAAGTGTCTTTCTCTTGAAAAATCATCTTGTTGATGATGTCTTTGCCATTTCCAAGGATTGTGTTCTTCCCATTTTTGATTATATCCTCTTCTTGGAAATTGACTTTGTTTTCTCCTTCTTTGATCAAATGAGATGTTCATTTGATGTTTCCTTGGCGGCATGAATTTTCTTCGATTATTAATCCACCGGGTACCTAAAATGACATTGTTTTGTGGTACCCTCAAGTGCTTGGGTCCTTTGGGATTAGTCTTGAGACTTTTAGGTCTCCAACAATAATTAGAGTTATTTCTAGCCCGACAAGTATTTACCGTATGACCCTTCTTACCGCAATAAAAGCAAGTAACATCACTAATATGCATAGAAACTCGATTCTTGTTCATATGCTTGACAATATTAGGCTCATGATCAAGTTCACTATTCAAATTATCACAACTATTAACAATTTCATCGGTACTGAAGTTGGATTTAGATAAATCCTTTTTCATTCAATTAATATCCTCAACAAGAGTACTATTTTCTTTTTCAAGGTTTCTAACCTTGTCAAGTGTGGTGGTGTGAGCACATGAAAGTGATTAATAGGAAGTAAATAAATTATCCTTTTCATTTTTCAAAACATTGAATTCCTTTTTCAAGTTTTTGTATTTAACAAGTAAGTCTTGGAATTCATTTTGAAGATCATCAAAATCATTTTGCAAATCACTATAATCATTTTGAATAACAATATCATAGGAAGTAGAGGTTTTAAGACATACCTCATTTTATTCTTCGATGCCCATAAAACATTGTTCGACTACTTCATAGTTGGAAGTTGTAAAAGGCTTGTTCCTTAGATTTGAACTTGTATCCCTTTGAGAAGTAGATGCTTTTGTTTGACTCCTTTCATTTGCAAATACTCCATAGATGGCTTCTAATTTTTGCCATACTTCATGTACCGATCGAATTCCTACAATATGTTCATATTCCAAATTAGTAAATGAACAATACAAAATATTGAGAGCTTTACCGTTTAAGGAGATCATTTTCTTCTCTTCATCATTGAGCTCCTTGAGAGCTTTGGAGGTGTATGGTGTGTCTTTCATTGGAATGGATTCTCCATTGATGATGATGTTCCAAATATCGAACCCGCAACCTTGTAAATAGCATTCCATTCTTTATTTCCAAAATATATAATTTTTGGAATCAAATAGATGTGGCTTGGTGGTGGAGGTGCCGGAAAGTTGAGCTTCGTTCGTAGCCGACGATCGTTCCTCTTCACTCGCGATGTGAAACAAACTTGCCAAAGAGTTTGGCTCTGATACCACTTGTAAGTCCAAGTGGCTACGATAATCTAGAGGGGGGTGAATAGATTATCTCCATCTTTTCGATTTTACCCTCTTTTTCAAACCGAATGCTCAAAGACAATAATAAAGGTGCGGAATGTAAACAACACACGTCGATTTATAGAGGTTCACCCACCTAGGGCCTAATCCTCTACCACCCCAGTATATCCGGGATGGATTTCAAAAAGAAAAAAAGATTTTATTAATTACCAAAATTAATACAACACCTTGAAAAGCACCATACTCTTCTTCAACACCACCTTTGAGATTACCACAATCTCTTCTTGAAGATTACCACAATCTCCAACGGCACCTTGTGAATATTACCACAATCTTCAACCTTGAAGAATACCAAATTCTTCAACACCTCAACAAGAAGATTACCACAATCTTCTTACACCTAACACCTAGATCACCCAAGTGTGTTCTTACCACAAGAACACTCACAAGAATATCTTGTGTTAAATGATAACCCAAAAATTCAAGATTACAACTCGATAATGAATAATACAACTGAGTGCAAGTGTACTCAAGAATAGCCTAGACCTCAAGGATGTGAAAGTGATAAGCTAGGCAATTTACAACAAGAATAATGACAATAGAAGACCAAGTGTTTGCTTGAGAATATCTTGTTGTGTTGTGTTGTTCTCTCTTATTGTGTTGCTTCAATTCTTCCTCTATTTATAGAAGATATCTTGTACATGATAGGCTCCTCTTGGGGACATGAATTCTGTAAAAAATTGCAAGACAATTGAAGAAACGAGCTGTTAGAAATCCATCCCACAAATTAAGGTAAAGTTGTCTGCTGTCAAACGGTCAGATTTTTGCTGTCAAACTAGAGGGCGACCGGTCGCGCAGGAATAGAAGTTCAAAAAATGACACAGCATTTTTACATAGTGTGACCGGTCGACGTGGGGTTCGACCGGTCACCCCATGCCTCAACCGGTCCATGTCTCAAAGAAGTGAAGAATATGAGTTTCTGTTTCAACAAAAACTTGCAGGCACCATCGCACCACCCTGGCGACGGTCGACCCGACGACGCCAGGGGCAACCGGTCGACCTACTATTTTTCACTCCAGGCTCAAATTCTGTTTCAACGTACTCTTCAGGTACGGGTTGCCCTATAGTGCGACCGGTTGGCCTCAAAACAAAAGTGTTGTCCAATATTTTATCGAAAATAAACTCCAAGAAATACTCCAAAAATAGTAAAAATATTTTAGAACAATCGGAAGTATTAGGACAACATTTAGAAACAAGGTTTGGATGTGAAAACACATAAACACAGAATCATTAAAAGTGTTGTCCAATTTTGTCGAAAATAAACTTGAAGAAATACTCCGGAAAATATTAAAATCATTTTAAATCATTTAGGAGTATTTGGACAACCTTTAAAAACATTGTTTTGGTATAAAAACAAAATCATCAAAATCATGATAAAACCATTTAGCAAACACGGATCTCTTTCAGTTATCTCGACTTGACTGCATTTTCTTAACTTCCCCAGGTGACTTGCGAGTCAGCTTCCAATCATTGGATGACTCTTCCATCACTTCAACTTGAGACTTGGCTATCTTTAGTTGACTTGACTGATACTTCACTCAGCTGAATCTCAGTTGCACCTTCAGTCGAGTTCCTGTCTTCTATTCTTTGCCACACTCAGCTGCCTCGCAGCGGAGTCTTCCTTCAAGTCTCCAGTTGTCTTCTTGCATGTTCAGGCATAGCTGACTTGACTCAGCTCGACCAGCCCTATCTATTAAAATGCAATTTACAACAAAAATGGGGTGCCAACTTTCTATTCTAAGTTTTACATGACATTCATCAAAATCTAAAAATAATTTCCCAACAAAGAATAGTTATGGAATTCTATTATAAAATTGAAGAATCAAATTAATAACAAAAAAAAGTATGGGAAATTTGGATAAAATTACCAACAAAAGCGGCGAGAACGAGTAAGAATAACAATTACATAATCCTATTATAAAATTGAAGAATTAAATTAATAACCAAAAAAAAAGTGTGCGAGATTTGGATCAAATTAGCAACAAAAGCGGCGAGAGCGAGCAAACAGAACAATTAGGGAATCCGATCATAAAATTGAAGAATCAAATTAATAACAAAAAAAAAGTGTGGGAGATTTTGTCACGCCCCAAACGGGACGCGACGACGATCCACAACTTAAATACAAGTAACCAAACAGTCTAGACGAATATCATCGAGAACCCAATGGAACAGAGTCTGAATAGCAGCGGAAATAAAATAACAAGTACAACTTACAGTCCACAACATCCACAATCCAAATTACATCCTCGAAAATCAGCCAAAGATAACAACTTAAAAGTCAAAGGGTCCTACGCCCTTCAATTAAAGACCGAATGAAAAGAAAAATAAAATAGTCCAACAGCCATCAAAAGAAATGAGTCCATCAATAACAACAAGAAGTAGAAATCCAACAAGCGGAGTACAAGGGCTCAATCCAAGGCCGGTTCAGCGTCTTCAACGAAGTCCTCATCTAAAGGTTAGAAAACAGGTGGGGATGAGACATAAATCTCAGTGGATGGGGTGATCATGTGCAAGTGTGGCGATATATAGTTAATGCGAGAAAATAGTTATATGAAAACGCGTGAGTATGATGCATGGATTCACACACAGTCCACAAGCGTCGTGATAAATATATTTAAGTAATATACTTATTCAATACATGGTCACACAGGCACTATGTGATTCAGTCAAGACAGGTAGGATTGCGTACGGAAATGTAACGCCAATCCCATGCAAGGCAGATAATGGTTGCGTACGGATTTGTAGCACCAACCAATGCAAAACAAGTAAGCGGTTGCGTGCGGATTTGTAGCGCCAACCAAACGGGTCCGATAACTCCGGAATCGTGTGGATAAAACAAATGATTCCTTTGTTCTTCCTTGTAACTCCCGAGCAAGATGGTCAAGACCTGTCACCTTATCGCTCCATAGGCAAAGACAAATCCACAGTAGAGCTAGCTAGGCCCGGATTGTCATAATCATGATTATACCTCAAGTACTACGACCCGCTTCCCTTGGACAAACTCCGTCCCTCAGTTGCGGGATTAGGACGATGGGGCCGGAAGAGTAGAATAGCAGCCGAGCTGCCCGGTTCCATCCCCGACGTATCCATTCCGACTGTGAGCTCGACACACCAAGTTGACTCAACAAAGTAAATACAAGTACATGCAAAACAACCAGCAATGAGTATGATTGATTCAGGGAAGCAGTTCAGGAAAATTTTTGAAATTTCACGAGTAGCAATATGGCGTTGGTGGAGTTATTTGGATGAAGATGATTATCGGAAGGATAAGCAATCTTTGATATCTTGAAAGATTTGGTGGAACATAAGTCCCGTTATAGATTCAAACCGCAAGATGAGGAAGTCGCCCCACGATCGGGTATTAATCGGTCGAATCGGTTCGATAAGTCAAGGGTTTTTGAGAAAATAAAATACTTTAATTAAATCTCCAAGTCAGAGGGTCCAGGGCTATTTTAGTAAAAGAGAAATAATTTGGGTCAGGTCCTTTATAAAAGAAAAATTACAATTTAGCCCCATTTTGTAAAAACCAAAATGTTTGGGTTAAAAATTGAATAAATAAATATCCCGACCTTGAAAAATTATGAAGTTAGTTCCCAAATTCTCCAAATTGTCCAGAGATTCATGTTTTTAAAGTTTTGAGGTCGAGTGTTTATAAATTCTTACATTGGCCCCAAATTTGTAAAAATTGTCATTTCGGACCTTAAGTTTAAAATAATCGGAACTCACAAACCGAAAGGGCTTTTAATGTGATTCCAGTTGGAAAATGTCACTAAGGTTAGTAGGATATTGGGACAAAAGCAGTTTTTAGAAGAAATAAGTGTAGGTCCTTTAACTTTTGAAAATATCATTTTTTGTCCCATTTTGAAATAATTGCCTTTAAGGCTTTTAGGGGTCCAATTGTTATGCAATTTGAACCTTGGGTCCAAAATATAATTAAGTTAAAGTTAAGTTAGTATTTCCAGGTGCATGGGCTGCATAAGTCTTGAAAATTTCATTTGGGTCCTCAAGTTTAGTATTTTACACATTAGTCCCTCAATTTTAGAAAATTTACTTTCCAAGCCCTAAACACTTGGATTTTTGGAATACATTTAAAATATGTCATTTCCAGTACCTTAAGAATAAAAATTTCAAAATTTAAAGTTAAGGTCTGGTATAGTTTTAAAATTTGCAAAGTAGCCCTTAAACTTTCAAAATTTTACAATCTAGTCCTTGGGCTTTTAAAGATTGATTTTATTTATCTTAAAACTCTTCTTGAACCTGAGTACAGTCCCAAATTTAACTGTTCTTTTTGTATGAGGTCATTTTTGAACCAGAGTACAGTCCAAAAAATCGAAATTTGCAGAGGGGTCCTTTAACTTTCATTTTCTTGCAATTTAGTCCACCAACTTTCCATTTTTACATTTTTAAGTCAAAAATTGAAATTTAATCAATTATGCTCGACTTGTCCAGGTTATAAGTCATCCAAAACATGGATTTCAAAGATCATACACATGCATGTCCAATACATACAAGAATTCATCAAATAAAACATTAAATTGTACATGCATGCACCTAAAATTCAATAAATAGCAATTTTTGAGCAACTCTTGAAAATTTTCATGATTTTGATACATAAAATTGACATGCATTACATAGATTATATATCTTAAGATCTCATGTTCAAAATTCTACATGCATTTTAATAAAAACACCTAGAAGTTGGAAAGTATTTTTCCACCCACCTTAAAATTGGAAAATTGTGAAATAAAAGGATAAATTTCACAATTTTTGGATGAGGTCACCTAGGTCAGCCCCTAAGTCAAGAAATATCAAAAATTTGGAGTTAGAAAAATGAGAGAAAAATTAAGGAGAAAAAGAAGGAGATAAGAAAATGAGAAAGACTACAATTTACCTTGTGTAGTAGGTGATTGGAGACTAGTTGAAGATTTAAATTTGGAATTTTTGGTTCAACTCCAAAATCACCTAAGGTCAGACCTTATTTCTCAAAAATGAAAAAGGGGTGTTAAAATTTGAAAAAAATAGAAAGAAGAGGAAAGAAGGGTTCTAGTGTCCAATTCTTACCTTGTAGTCCAAATTTCTCTACTAGTTCTTATTCAAGTCTTCAAGTTTCACCACCATGCATGCATGTCTCCAAGTGGTCTTCTAAGTACCTCAAAATCCAAAATATAAACTTAAGTTAAAAGAAGAAGGTGATGAGTAGAAAGAATTTAAGTTGAATTGAGGAGTGAAATTTCTTACCTTGAGAAAAGGGGGTGTTCGAATTTTTGGTGTTTAAGTGGTAAGATTGTTTGTTTTGGTTTAGATGTTTGAAGAAAGAAAGTATGTTTGATGTTAGGAAGAAGATGTTCTTGAAGTTATGAAGATGGGTTTGAAGATGTGAAGGACTTGTGTTTGAATATTTAAAGATATGAAGAAGTGGTACTTGAAGATATGAGGAACTTATGTTGAAGATTTGAAGATGTGAAGAGTTGGTGTTTGAAGGTTTGAAGATATGAATGAATTTTGTTTGAATGTTTGAAGATGTGAATGAATACTTAGAGAGAGGTTAGAGAGAAGGAGGAGAATTAGCTTGAGAGATTAAAATGTTGGATGAAAATGAACAAAATTGGTTCATTTTTGGGCATAATTGCCGTCCACTATGGAGGGAGGGGGAGAAAATTTTGATTAATTTGTGTCTTGCATTTTGCCTCCTGCATGGGAGACATTTTGGAGGTCAAAGGTATGGGCATGAGATGGTTTGAATGGAATGTTGGAAGACTTCCAACATGTTGGCAAAATTAATAATAAAGAATTAATGTATGAGATGATGTGTATAATGTTTGAATTAATGGTATAATTATACACAAGATGACTAATATAAGGTGTAAGTGTACAAGAGTTGGATGATATTTCTACTCCAAATCATCACCATGGCCGTCCATACTAAGGGCATTATGGTAATTCCATATATTTTTTTTTGTCCCAAATTTGATGATAATAGATGAAATATATCAATCTCCAAATTAATTAGTGATTTCCTTGATCACTTATAAGTCTCATGATCACTTAATCTAAATCAAAATCTTAATTCTATAAGGTAAAAGTCTCTAAAACAAATAGTCTCTTAAAATTCTAAGGTGACTAACAAATACAAAAATAGTAATGATGATCAATCAAGTGATCATAAATGAGAAATAGAATTAATGATGATCATGATCACAAGTAATAAATGAAATGAAATAAAATACAAAATATATATATTATTAATAATTACCCGTCAAAGTGACGCGGTAAAATAGTCGATCAAATACATAGACGACAATAAGAATCAATTATAAGCTCGGAAAAATCGGGGCTTCACATCCTCCCCTCCTTAAAAGAATTTGGTCCCCAAATTCTCTTCAGAATAGTTCTGGATATTGATTCCTCATGTCTTCTTCCATCTCCCACGTTGAGTCTTCGTCTCGGTTGTGGTTCTGCCACACCACTTTAACCATCGGAATTTCTCTTTTACGCAACTGTCGTATCTGCTGATCAATGATCCGGATCGGCCTCTCGGTGTAGGATAGATTTTCCATTAGAGGAGGAGTATCACGAGTGATGATATGTTCGGGATCTGGTTGATACTTCTTCAATCTCGACACATGGAATACATCATGCATTCCCGCATATGGTGCTGGTAACTCGAGTCGGTAGGCTAACTTCCCGATCCTTTGTAAAATCTTGTAAGGTCCAACGTATCTCGGACTCAACTTGCCTCCTTTCTTCGGATTGATCAATCCTTTCCGTGGTGAGAGTCTGAGAAATACTTCATCTCCGACTTCAAATTCCAAATCCTTTTTTCTCTTGTCCGCATAACTCTTTTGGCAGCTCTGAGCTGTGCGAATCCTCTCCTTGATCAGCTTGACCTTCTCCATGGCCTCCTGAGCTAAGTCGACCTTTGGAATCGAGGGCGACTTTCGTTTCTCTTTCGGAGTCCATTGGTCGTCAATCTCCCAGTGTAGTGGGGATCTACATTTTTGCCCATATAATGCCTCGTAGGTGCCATCCCAATCGTGGCACGATAAGCTGTTATTGTAGGCGAACTCGGCTAAGGGTAAGTCACGAATCCCAACTTCCTTGAAAATTCAATGCGCGGAGGCTCGCAAAGATATCTTCAAGGGTTTGAATTGTTCGCTCGGTTGTCCATCGGTTTGTGGATGTCTTCTTTGTCTTTGAAACTTAGCGAGGTCTTGTTCACTTGGTTTTATATCCAATGATTTGGGCTTCCTATACTTGAGTTTTGTGTTGTTTTTGAGTATTTTGAGTAGCCAAGCCATGTTGAGAGCCAATTATATTGAGTTTATAGTCATAGTAATGAATCGTGTATCAAAAGAAGTACAAACGAGCAAACAACGAGAGATTGATTTGAAGAAACGTCCAAACGCGTCTCCCAAATTTCCATCACTGGCAGCATTTTGTATTTTGGCCATAACTCTCTACAAAATTGATATTGATATGATTCAAGTGGATATGGAAAGCTAAGAGATAGGGCTACAACTTTGAAGAAGGGCTCAAAAGTAAATTCCAACATTTGGTTGGTGAAAAACTTCGGGCGAGTGCTGCAGGCATCAAAGACAGAAAAGATACTCCAAAATCACGTGGGGGTCTTTGCGGCGCCGTGCCCGGCGCCCAGTGGTTCATATGTGGGAAATTGTTGGGCGCCACAGCGCCCATCCCGGGCGCCGCAGCGACCCGGGGCGGAAATTACTATGTTTCTCCACCTTTTTCTTGAACTTTTGAGGGTATATAAATAGAAGATGGGAGCCTTGATCTAGGGTATGGAGGAAAGGCTGGGAATACACCCAAGAACACAAGAAACACATCAATTTCATCAAGGAAGAATCAAGGGAAGAATCGGGTCGAATCGGAGCTTGAGGATTGAAGATTAATCGAGAGATTATCCATTTACCTAAGTTTTCTCATTCTTTATGCTTTAATCTTTCATTTTAGTTTCTTATGAAGATGAACAATTTGTCTATGAATTGTTTATTTATAATGGGTAGCTAAATTTCTTGTGATTTCCGGGTTTTGGAAGTAGATTAATTGAACTCTTGTTGATTGTTTTAATCTTAATTGAAGTTATTGTCTTGAAGCCTATTTGAGTACTTTGTTCTTATTCTTGTCTTATCATTTGGCCAATGATTTAACATGTTTGATATATTGATTCATAATTCTAGAGATGAGTTTCAATATTAGATCTTGAGTACTTGACATGAATATTTGCATAATCGAGAGGTTTGTGAATATTTGTGAGGATATTTGATCTTTTGTGCATTTGGAAGTTGTGTATCTTATGTTGAGTAGAGATACTAGCATAGATATTTCAATCTACACTTTATATACATCTCGAGATGGTGGATAAAATACCGCTGTGATCGTCTTATAGGTGTATTGATAATAACTTTGGCTTTGATTAAATCGTAAAACAAGAGGAATATTAATTGAAACCATAACCCGGGAATCCATTTCATTTCCCTTGATAATTCCACTATTATTTTCATCTTGTGTTTTTGTGGTTATTCTTGTCTTTTCTTCCACAACAATCATTCAATTTTGATCGTCTAAATAAAAATAAGGCTATCTTAGTTCAATACTTAGCGCATTAATTTATTAGTCTCCGTGGATACGACCTTGCTTACCCTATTCTATAAACTACACCGTACACTTGCGGTGAAGCTAAAAATAAGGCGAATAGGTACCCAATTCCTCGTGCAAGCACTTCCAAAATCTGGAGACAAACCTCGGTTCTCTGTCGGATACTATGTCAACTGGTACTCCATGCAGTCGAATGATTTCTCGGATATAAGTCTGTGCAAGTTTCTGCAAGCTATCAGTTTTCTTGATGGGTAAAAAGTGTGCAGATTTCGTGAGTCGGTCTACAACTACCCAAATGGCATTATGGCCTCCTCTGGTCCTTGGTAGATCCGTCACGAAGTCCATCGTTATGTGTTCCCATTTCCACTCGGGAATTCTCAACGGTTGTAGTAAACCGGCGGTCGTTGGTGTTCTTTTTTACTCGTTTACAAGTCAAACATCTCGCAATGAATTCCGCTACCTGGTTCTTCATGTTTACCCACCAATAACTCCGTTTCAAATCCTTATACATCTTGTTTCCTCCAGGATGTATAGTGTATTTTGAACGGTGTGCCTCTGCTAGGATTCTATTCCTAATCTGCTCGTCATTCGATACACAAACTCGATTCCGAAATCTGATAACTCCATCTTCAGGTACCGAGAATTCTGATCTTTTTTCTTTAAGTATCTTATCCTTCAGTTTTTGAAGATGTGCATCTTTCTCTTGTGCTTCCTTGATCTCATTCAGTAGATCGGGTTTAACCGAAATATTAGCACATGAAATCTGAGTATTGGTTCTCGTCAGATTCCAATTGCTCAGCTCTTTTAACGATTCCCACTCTCGAATCATAAGTCTGGCTAAGATCGCCTTTCTACTTAGAGTGTCTGCTATGACGTTAGCTTTCCCGGGATGGTATTGAATATCAAAGTGATAGTCCTCAATCAATTCCATCCATCTCTGTTGCCTCAGATTGAGGTCTTTCTGGGAGAATAGGTACTTCAAGCTCTTATGATCCGTGAAAACTCTGAATGTTGCTCCGTAGAGATAGTGTCTCCATTTCTTCAACGCGAACACTATCGCTGGCAATTCCAAGTCATACGTTGGATAATTGGCTTCATACAGCTTGATTTTTCGGGATGCATAAGCGATAACCTTTCCTTCCTGCATGATCACTGCTCCTAGTCCTTCTTTTGATGCATCACTGTAGACGACAAAGTTTTATGTTCCCTTTGGAAGGGCTAAGACTGGAGCTATAGTAAGTCGTTTCTTCAGATCTTGGAAACTCGCCTCGCATTTGTCATTCCACTCAAACTTGACTTGCTTCTGGGTTAGTCGAGTGAGTGGTCCGGCTATCTTGGAGAAATCCTGGATAAATCTTCGATAATATCCAACTAGTGTTAGGAAACTCCTGATTTTCGTTACAGACTCGGGTTGTTTCCATTCAACCACTGTCTGTACCTTCGAAGAATCTACGGCAATCCCAGTGCCAGATACTATGTGTCCCAAGAACGCGACTTCACTAAGCAAAAATTCACACTTGCTAAATTTGGCATATAGCTTATGCTCTCGTAGTGTCTCCAAAAAGATTTTGAGTTGACGTTCGTGTTCTTCTCTAGACTTAGAGTATACGAGTATGTCATCAATGAATATCACTACGAATTGATCCAAATAAGGTTGAAAGACTCGATGCATTAGGTCCATAAAATGCTGCTGGTGCATTCGTCAGACCAAAAGGCATCACTACAAACTCGTAGTGTCCATATCGGGTTTGAAATGCAGTTTTGGAAATGTCTTCTTCGCACATCTTCAGTTGGTAATATCCTTGTTGTAAATCAAACTTCGAGTACGCCGTCGCTCCTTGAAGTTGATCAAATAGTTCGTCTATCCTCGGGAGGGGATATTTGTTCTTGATGGTCACGCTATTAAGACCACGATAATCTATACATAGTCTTAATGTGCCATCCTTCTTTTTGACGAACATCACAGGTGCTCCCCACGGAGACGTACTCGGTCGGATAAATCCAACATCCATCTGTTTCTGTAATTGTGTTTCCAGCTCTTGTAACTCAAGAGGAGCCATTCTATACGGTGTTCTGGCAATCGGGACAGTCCCTGGTAACACCTCGATGGTGAACTCGCCTTCCCTATCTGGAGGGACAATGGTGAGTTCTTGTGGAAATACATCCGTGTATTCTGATACTACAGGTACTTGGTTGATTTGTGTCTCAACCTTGGGTTTGTTAATTACAAACGCCAAGTACCCTCGAGCTCCTCTAGTGATCGCCTTCCTCGCTTTCATTCTTTGAAATGATTGGGGCAAGCTTAACTTCGTACCCTTCCCGAAATTTCCACTTCGGGTTTTCCGGTTCACATAGCTTAATGGACTTGTTATGGCAGTCCATTTGTGCATGGTGTGCGACAACGATTCATTCCCAATATCACGTCGTATTTGGATATAGGTAATAAGATCAAATCGGCGGAAAAATTTATCTCAAAAATCTTAACCGCATGCATTATAGATAATATCATTATCGACTTGCACCCATAGGAGTTGACACTTCTAGACATATAGGCATATGTTCCATGCATGCATGCGGTTTGTGTACAAAATGCGGTGCAACAAATGAATCGTTGATCCAGGGGTCGAACAATATTTTAGCGTAGTGGTTAAATACTAGAAGCGTACCTTCCACCATATCTTGTTGCCTCCCGGAGCCTCCCGTCCGGCTAGTGCAAACGCCGAGGCGGGCATCCTTGCCCGATTACCCTGGCCATTTCCCGGCTTCTACACGGCTGCGTCTATTTGGTTCGGTCCTCGTGATTGGGCAATCTTTCACCGGTCTTTGATACCACCAGGCGCAAACACCTTCCTTGTTTACGCCAACTTGATCGTGCGATATGTCCCGATTTACGCAATATGCACACAATTGACCCGGCTTTCCTTGTATCGGTCCCTTTCCCTTATCTCGCCCTATTAATCGGTCCCTTCAAACTTAGCAAAGGTTTAGATGGCTGTCCCATAGCTGTCCTCTTAAGACTGTTCGATGGCCTACTCTCTAATCATCCCAATACGGTTCCATCCCGACTCAATGCGGAGAGCTGCCTTTACCGCGGGTGAGTAGGTTGTCGATTCAATAGTCAACGATTGTTGTTTCAAGTTCCGCTTTCAATCCTCGAGTGAACTTGTAAGCTTATCCTCTTGATCGATTGTCGCCAGAGCATACTTGGACAATCGGTGAAATTCGACTTCATCTTGAGCTACGATCATGTTCCCCGCCTCAACTGTGGAATTCATCTCGGCGTGCCTCTCACAAACCTCGTGGAATATACTGCTCATTGAACTCGGCCAAGAAATTTCCCCATGTTCTGCTACCCGATCCTGTTCCCATCTTCTTTCAACTGCCCTCCACCAGTCTCTAGCAGCCGATTCCAGATGAAATACGGCGAGTGTGACTTTTTGCTCATCTGAGTATTGGAGAGCATTGAAGATATTCTCCAATTTCTCTACCCATTCTTTTGCCTTCAAATCGTTCGGCTCTCCTAAGAAGGTTGGTGGGTCGAATCGTAGAAATCGCTCCAACGTGCGATCGTTCGCCTCTCTGGCGGGTTCGGGAGCACGGGGTTGAGGCTCTGCCTGTTGCCTCATGAAAACCAGTATTTGTTGTAAGGCTTGTGCGGTCAAATTGTCTCCTGCAACAGGTGGAGGAGGCGGTGGTAATTCAGGGGAGGGTACCCGGTCCCTGGGTACGTCATCATCCCCTCGTGGAATGCGGCGAGGTCTCCCACGTCCTCGATGTTCGGCCATTCTGTATCTTGAAGCGTTAGTTGCGATTCACGAGTAAATGAATACAATAATTATTCGCGTAAAGCAAGTATCGTAGGGAAAGTAACAACAAACTAAGACGGATCAGTCAAATGTAAAGGAAAGATAAGAAGAGAATAAGGAAAGAATGAATAAAGAAAGTCAGTCAAAAATCAACTAAGTCAAGACAAGTATGACTATGGAACCTCAAAATATGCGTTCTAACTTAGTTTAAACATCAATAAGACATATGCCAATTTGAAATCGATTTCACACTTAATTGGTCAAGTCGCGGTACTACCCAAAACACAAACCGAGGGTCCTATCCTGGGTCGGCTCGGTGTAAGTTTCCATCTTACTAGCCGAGCTCTGATACCACTCTAACTGTCACGCCCCAAATGGGACGCGACGATGATCCACAACTTAAATACAAGTAACCAAACAGTCTAGACGAATATCATCGAGAACCCAATGGAACAGAGTCTAAATAGCAGCGGAAATAAAATAACAAGTACAACTTACAGTCCACAACATCCACAATCCAAATTACATCCTCGAAAATCAGCCAAAGATAACAACTTAAAAGTCAAAGGGTCCTACGCCCTTTGTTCACTTGGTTTTATACCATTGATTTGGGCTTCCAAGACTTGAGTTTTGTGTTGTTTTTGAGTATTTTGAGTCATTTGAGTAGCCAAGACATGTTGAGAGCCAATTATATTGAGTTTATAGTCATAGTAATGAATCGTGTATCAAAAGAAGTACAAACGAACAAACAAAGAGAGATTGATTTGAAGAAACGTCCAAACGCGTCTGAAATTTCCATCACTGGCAGCGTTTCGTATTTTGGCCATAACTCTCTCTACAAAATTGATATTGAGATGATTCAAGTGGCTATGGAAAGCTAAGAGATAGAGCTACAACTTTGAAGAAGGGCTCAAAAGCAAATTCCAACATTTGGTGGGTGAAAAACTCGGGCGGGCGCTGCAGCGCTGTCCACGGCGCTGCAGCGCCCAAGACAGCAAATTCACTCGCATTCACGTCCCGGGCGCCGCAGCCCATCCCGAAGCGCCCGGCGGAAATTACTATGTTTCTCCACCTTTTTCTTGAACTTTTGAGGGGTTATAAATAGATAAATGGGAGACTTGATCTAGGGTATGGAGAAAAGGCTGGGAATACACCCAAGAACACAAGAAACACATCAATTTCATCAAGGAAGAATCAAGGGAAGAATCGGGTCGAATCGGAGCTTGAGGATTGAAGATTAATCGAGAGATTATCCATTTCCCTAAGTTTTCTCATTCTTTGTGCTTTAATCTTTCATTTTAGTTTCTTATGAAGATGAACAATTTGTCTATGAGTTGTTTATTTATAATGGGTAGCTAAATTTCTTGTGATTTCCGGGTTTTGGAAGTAGATTAATTGAACTCTTGTTGATTGTTTTAATCTTAATTGAAGTTATTGTCTTGAAGCCTATTTGAGTACTTTGTTCTTATTCTTGTTTTATCATTTGGCCAATGATTTAACATGTTTGATATATTGATTCATAATTCGATAGATGAGTTTCAATATTAGATCTTGAGTACTTGACATGAATATTTGCATAATCGAGAGGCTTGTGAATATTTGTGAGGATATTTGATCTTTTGTACATTTGGGAGTTGTGTATCTTATGTTGAGTAGAGATACTAGCATAGATATTCCAATCTACACTTTATATACATCTCGAGATGGAGGATAAAATACCGATGTGATCGTCTTATAGGTGTATTGATAATAACTTTGGCTTTGATTAAATCGTAAAACAAGAGGAATATTAATTGAAACCATAACCCGAATCCATTTCATTTCCTTGGTAATTCCACTATTATTTTCATCTTGTGTTTTTGTGGTTATTCTTATCTTTTCTTCCACAACAATCATTCAATTTCGATCGTCTAAATAAAAATAAGGCTATCTTAGTTCAATACTTAGCGCATTAATTTATTAGTCCACAACATTCACAACCTTACTTCTCTATATTAAAACTTGACAAAGATAACACTTGCGGTAAGAAAAATCTCTAACACCCTTCAATTACAGACCGGAATGAAAAGAAAAATAAAATAGTCCAACAGCCATCAAAAGAAATGAGTCCATCAATAACAACAAGAAGTAGAAATCCAACAAGCGGAGTACAAGGGCTCAATCCAAGGCCGGTTCAGCATGTTCAACGAAGTCCTCATCTAAAGGTTAGAAAACAGGTGGGGATGAGACAGAAATCTCAGTGGATGGGGTGATCATGTACAAGTGTGGCGATATATAGTTAATGCGAGAAAACAGTTATATGAAAACGCGTGAGTATGATGCATGGATTCACACACAATCCACAAGCGTCGTGATAAATATATTTAAGTAATATAGTTATACAGTTTAAGAAAACAGTTCATGGTCACACAGGCACTATGTGATTAAGTCAAGACAGGTAGGATTGCGTACGGAAATGTAACGTCAATCCCATGCAAGGCAGATAATGGTTGCATACGGATTTGTAGCACCAACCAATGCAAAACAAGTAGCGTTTGCGTAAGGATTTGTAGCGCCAACCAAACGGGTCCGATAACTCCGGAATCGCGTGGATCAGACAACGATTCCTTCGTTCTTCCTTGTAACTCCCCGAGCAAGATGGTCCAAGACCTATCACCTTATCGCTCCATAGGCAAAGACAAATCCACAAAGAGAGCTAGCTAGGCCCGAATTGTCATAATCATGATTATACCTCAAGTACTACGACCCGCTTCCCTTAGACAAACTCCGTCCCTCAATTGCGGGATTAGGACGATGGGGCCGGAAGAGTAGAATAGCAGCCGAGCTACCCAGTTCCATCCCCGACGTATCCATTCCGACTGTGAGCTCGACACACCAAGTTGACTCAACAGGAAAGTAAATACAAGTACAATGCAATAACCAGCAATGAGTATGATTGATTCAGTAAACGATTCAGAAAATTTTTGAAAATTCACGAGTAGCAATATGGCGTTGGTGGAGTTATTTGGATGAAGATGATTATCGGAAGGATAAGCAATCTTTGATATCTTGAAAGATTAGGTGGAACATAAGTCTCGTTATAGATTCAAAACCACAAGACGAGGAAGTCGCCCCGCGATCGGGTATTAATCGGTCGAATCGGTCCAATAAGTCAAGGGTTTTTGAAAAAATAAAATACTTTAATTAAATCTCCAAGTCAGAGGGTCCAAGGCTATTTTAGTAAAAGAGAAAATAATTTGGGTTAGGTCCTTTATAAAAGAAAAGTTACAATTTAGCCCCATTTTGTAAAAACCAAAACGTTTGGGGTTAAAAATTGAATAAATAAATATCCCGACCTTGAAAAATTATGAAGTCAGTTCCTAAATTCTCCAAATTGTCCAGAGATTTAGGTTTTTAAAGTTTTGAGGTCGAGTTTTTATAAATTGTTACATTGGCCCCAAATTTGTAAAAATTGTCATTTCGGACCTTAAGTTTAAAATAATCGGAACTCACAAACCGGAAGGATTTTAATGTGATTCCAGTTGGAAAATGTCACTAAGGTTAGTAGAATATTGGGACAAAAACATTTTTTAAAAGTAATAAGTGTAGGTCCTTTAACCTTTGAAAATATCATTTTTGTCCCATTTTGAAATAATTGCCTTTAAGGCTTTTAGGGGTCCAATTGTTATGAAATTTGAACCTTGGGTCCAAAATATAATTAAGTTATATTTAAGTTAGTATTTACAGGTGCATGGGCTGCATAAGTCCTGGAAATTTCATTTGGGTCCTCAAGTTTAGTATTTTACACATTAGTCCCTCAATTTTAGAAAATTTACTTTCCAAGCCCTAAACACTTGGATTTTTGGAATACCTTTAAAATATGTCATTTACAGTACCTTAAGAATAAAAATTTCAAAATTTAAAATTAAGGTCTGGTACAGTTTTAAAATTTGCAAAGTAGCCCTTAAACTTTCAAAATTTTACAATCTAGTCCTTGGGCTTTTAAATGTTGATTTTATTTATCTTAAAACTCTTAAAACTTTACTAAAATGTCCAAAATTCATTTTTGAACCTGAGTACATTCCCAAAAATCAAACTTTGCAGAGGGGTCCTTTAACTTTCATTTTCTTGCAATTTAGTCCACCAACTTTCCATTTTTACATTTTTAAGCCAAAAATTGAAATTTAATCAGTTATGCTCGACTTGTCCATGTTATAAGTCATCCAAAACATGGATTTCAAAGATCATACACATGCATGTCCAATACATACAAGAATTCATCAAATAAAACATTAAATTGTACATGCATGCACCTAAAATTCAATAAATAGCAATTTTTGAGCAACTCTTGAGAATTTTCATGATTTTGATACATAAAATTGACATGCAATACATAGATTATATATCTCAAGAGCTCATGTTCAAAATTCTACATGCATTTTAATAAAAACACCTAGAAGTTGGAAAGTATTTTTCCACCCACCTTAAAATTGGAAAATTGTGAAATAAAAGGATAAATTTCACAATTTTTGGATGAGGTCACTTAGGTCAGCCCCTAAGTCAAGAAATATCAAAAATTTGGAGTTATAAAAATGAAAGAAAAATTAAGGAGAAAAAGAAGGAGATAAGAAAATGAGAAAGACTACACTTTACCTTGTGTAGTAGGTGATTGGAGACTAGTTGAAGATTTAAATTTGGAATTTTTGGTTCAACTCCAAAATCACCTAAGGTCAGCCCCTATTTCTCAAAAATGAAAAAGGGGTGTTAAAATTTGAAAAAAAATGGAAAGAAGATGAAAGAAGGGTTCTAGTGTCCAATTCTTACCTTGTAGTCCAAATTTCTCTACTAGTTCTTCTTCAAGTCTTCAAGTTTCACCACCATGCATGCATGTCTCCAAGTGGTCTTCTAAGTACCTCAAAATCCAAAATATAAACTTAAGTTAAAAGAAGAAGGTGATGAGTAGAAAGAATTTAAGTTGAATTGAGGAGTGAAATTTCTTACCAAGTGGTAATTCCATATATATTTTTTTTTGTCCCAAATTTGATGATAATAGATGAAATATATCAATCTCCAAATTAATTAGTGATTTCCTTGATCACTTATAAGTCTCATGATCACTTAATCTAAATCAAAATCTTAATTCTATAAGGTAAAAGTCTCTAAAATAAATAGTCTCTTAAAATTCTAAGGTGACTAATAAATACAAAAATAGTAATGATGATCAATCAAGTGATCATAAATGAGAAATAGACTTAATGATGATCATGATCACAAGTAATAAATGAAATGAAATAAAATACAAAATATATATATTATTAATAATTACCCGTCAAAGTGACGGGGTAAAATAGTCGATCAAATACATAGACGACAATAAGAATCAATTATAAGCTCGGAAAAATCGGGGCTTCACAGATTTGGATCAAATTAGCAACAAAAGCGGCTAGAGCGAGCAAGAAGAACAGTTAGGGAATCTGATTATAAAATTAAAGAATCAAATTAATAACCAAAAACAAAGTGTGGGAGATTTGGATCAAATTACCAACAAAAGCATCGACTGATAAAGCATGAAGAACAGTTAAGGAATCCGATTATAAAATTCAAGAATCAAATTATTAACCAAAAAAAAGTGTGGGAGATTTGGATCAAATTAGCAACAAAAGCGACAAATGCGAGGAAGAAGAACAATTAAGGAATCCGATTATAAAATTGAAGAATCAAATTAATAACCAAAAAAAAGTATGGGGGATTTGGATCAAATTACCAACAAAAGTGGCAAGAGCGAGCAAGAAAAATAGTTAGGGAATCCAATTATAAAATTGAAGAATCAATATAATAACCAAAACAAATTGTGGGAGATTTGGATCATTAGCAACAAAAGCGGCAAGAACGAGCAAGAAGAACCATTTGGGAATCCAATAATAAAATTGAAGAATGAAATTAATAACCAAAAAAAATGTGTGGGAGATTTGGATAAAACTAGCAACAAAAGCGGCGAGAGCGATCAAGAAGAATAATTAGGGAATCCGATTATAAAATTGAAGAATTAAATTAATAACCTAAAAGTATGTGTGGGAGAATTTGATCAAATTACCAACAAAAGCGGCGATCGAGAGAGTATGGCGAACAGTTAGGGAATCCGATTATAAAATTGAAGAATCAAATTAATAACCAAAAAAAAAGTGTTGGAGATTTTGATCAAATTAGCAACAAAAGCCGCAAGAGCGAGGAAGAAGAACAATTAAGGAATCTGATTATAAAATTGAAGAATCAAATTAAGGTAAAATTACAAAATTAGTCCTATAACTATAGAGCAATAGCAAAAAAGTCCTGTAAAAATCACATTTTGCAAAAAGGTCCTGTAACTATATAAACGTCTCAATTTTGGTCCTGCAAAATGCAAGTTTTGCAAAATATTCCTGGAACTGTATGAAAATCTCCAATTTTGTCCTAATTTTACTGGTAATTGGGAACTACATTGGGAACCAACAAAAGCGTCGACTGAGAAAGCATGAAGAACAGTTAGGGAATCCGATTATAAAATTGAAAAATCAAATTAATAAGAAAAAACAAAGTATGGGAGAATTGGATCAAATTACCAACAAAAGTGGCGAGAGCGAGCAAGAAGAACAGTTAGGGAATCCATTTATAAAATTAAAGAATCAAATTAATAACCAAAAAAAAGTATGGGAGATTTGGATCAAATTACCAACAAAAGCGGCAAGAGCGAGCAAGAAAAATAGTTAGGGAATCCAATGATAAAATTGAAAAATCAATATAATAACCAAAAAAAATTATGGGAGATTTGGATCATTAGCAACAAAAGCGGCAAGAGCGAGCAAGAAGAACAATTAGGGAATCCGATTAACAAAAAAGTGTGGGAGATTTGGATCAAATTAGAAACATAAGCAGCGAGAGCGAGCAAGAAGAACAATTAGGGAATTCGATTATAACATTAAAGAATCAAATTAATAACCAAAAAAAAAGCGTAGGAGATTTGGATCAAATTTTCAACAAAAGCGGCGAAAGCGAGCAAGAAGAACATTTAGGGAATCCGATTATAAAAATGAAAAATCAAATTAATAAGAAAAAACAAAGTATGGGAGATTTGGATCAAATTACCAACAAAAGTGGCGAGAGCGAGCAAGAAGAACAGTTAGGGAATCCATTTATAAAATTGAAGAATCAAATTAATAACAAAAAAAAAGTATGGGAGATTTGGATCAAATTACCAACAAAAGCGGCAAGAGCGAGCAAGAAAAATAGTTAGGGAATCCAATGATAAAATTGAAAAATCAATATAATAACCAAAAAAAATTATGGGAGATTTGGATCATTAGCAACAAAAGCGGCAAGAGCGAGCAAGAAGAACAATTAGGGAATCCGATTAACAAAAAAAAGTGTGGGAGATTTGGATCAAATTAGCAACATAAGCAGAGAGAGCGAGCAAGAAGAACAATTAGGGAATTCGATTATAACATTAAAGAATCAAATTAATAACCAAAAAAAAGCGTAGGAGATTTGGATCAAATTTTCAACAAAAGCGGCGAAAGCGAGCAAGAAGAACATTTAGGGAATCCGATTATAAAATTGAAAAATCAAATTAATAAGAAAAAACAAAGTATGGGAGAATTGGATCAAATTACCAACAAAAGTGGCGAGAGCGAGCAAGAAGAACAGTTAGGGAATCCAATTATAAAATTGAAGAATCAAATTAATAACCAAAAACAATTATGGGAGATTTGGATCAAATTACAACGAAAGCGGCGAGAGAGGGAGAAGAACAGTTAGGGAATACGATTATAAAATTGAAGAATAATAAAATTTATGACCAAAAAAAAAGTGTGCGAGATTTGGATCAAATTACCAACAAAAGCGGCGAGAGCGAGCAAGAAGAACAGTTAGGGAATACGATTATAAAATTGAATAATCAAATTTATAACAAAAAAAAGTGTACGAGATTTGGATCAAATTAGCAACAAAAGCGGCAAGAGCGAGCAGGAAGAGCAATTAGGGAATTCGATGATAAAATTGAAGAATCAAATTAATAACCAAAAAAAAAGTGTGGTGGATTTGGATCAAATTAGCAACAAAAGCGGCGAGAGCGAGCAAGAAGAACAGTTACAGAATCTGATTATAAAATTGAAGAATCAAATTAATAACCAAAAACAAAGTGTGGGAGATTTGGATCAAATTACCAACAAAAGCGTCGACTGAGAAAAATTAATAACCAAAGAAAGTTAGGGAATTTTCAACGATTATAAAAAATTGAAGAATCAAATTAATAACAAAAAAAGTGTGGGAGATTTGGATCAAATTAGCTAACAAAAGCGGCAAGAGAGCGAGGAAAAAGAATGATTATGGAATCAAATTATAAAATTGAAGAATCAAATTAATAACCAAAAAAAGTATGGGAGATTTGGATCAAATTACCAACAAAAGCTGCAAGAGCGAGCAAGAAAAATAGTTAGGGAATCCAATGATAAAATTGAAAAATCAATATAATAACCAAAAACAATTGTGGGAGATTTGGATCATTAGCAACAAAAGCGGCGAGAGTGAGCAAGAAGAACAATTAGGGAATCCGATTAACAAAAAAAGTGTAGGAGATTGGGATCAAATTAGTAACATAAGCAGCGAGAGCGAGCAAGAAGAACAGTTAGGGAATTCGATTATAACATTAAAGAATCAAATTAATAACCAAAAAAAAGCGTAGGAGATTTGGATCAAATTTTCAACAAAAGCGGCGAAAGCGAGCAAGAAGAACATTTAGGGAATCCGATTATAAAATTGAAAAATCAAAATAATAAGAAAAAAAAAAGTAAGGGAGAATTGGATCAAATTACCAACAATAGTGGCGAGAGCGAGCAAGAAGAACAATTAGGGAATCCAATTATAAAATTGAAGAATCAGATTAATAACCAAAAACAATTATGGGAGATTTGGATCAAATTACCAACGAAAGCGGCGAGCGAGAGAGTGAGAAGAACAGTTATGGAATACGATTATAAAATTGAAGAATAATAAAATTTATGACCAAAAAAACAACTGTGCGAGATTTGGATCAAATTACCAACAAAAGCGGCGACAGCGAGCAAGAAGAACAGTTCGGGAATACGATTATAAAATTGAATAATCAAATTAATAACCAAAAAAATAGTGTACGAGATTTGGATCAAATTAGCAAGCGGCAAGAGCGAGCAGGAAGAGCAATTAGGGAATTCGATGATAAAATTGAAGAATCAAATTAATAACCAAAAAAAAAGTGTGGTAGATTTGGATCAAATTAGCAACAAAAGCGGCGAGAGCGAGCAAGAAAGAAGAATCACGATTAAAATAATAAAATTGAAGAATCAAATTAATAACCAAAAACAAAGTGTGGGAGATTTGGATCAAATTACCAACAAAAGCGTCGACTGAGAAAGCATGAAGAACAGTTAGGGAATTCGATTATAAAATTGAAGAATCAAATTAATAACAAAAAAAAAGTGTGGGAGATTTGGATCAAATTAGCAACAAAAGCGGCAAGAGCGAGGAAAAAGAACAGTTATGGAATCAAATTATAAAATTGAAGAATCAAATTAATAACCAAAAAAAGTATGGGAGATTTGGATCAAATTACCAACAAAAGCTGCAAGAGCGAGCAAGAAAAATAGTTAGGGAATCCAATGATAAAATTGAAAAATCAATATAATAACCAAAAACAATTGTGGGAGATTTGGATCATTAGCAACAAAAGCGGCGAGAGTGAGCAAGAAGAACAATTAGGGAATCCGATTAACAAAAAAAGTGTAGGAGATTTGGATCAAATTAGTAACATAAGCAGCGAGAGCGAGCAAGAAGAACAGTTAGGGAATTCGATTATAACATTAAAGAATCAAATTAATAACCAAAAAAAAGCGTAGGAGATTGTTTGATAAATGGTTTTATCATGATTTTGATGATTTTGATTTTACACCAAAACAATGTTTTTAAAGGTTGTCCAAATACTCCTAAATGATTTAAAATGATTTTAATATTTTTCGGAGTATTTCCTCAAGTTTATTTTCGATACAAAATTGGACAATTCATTTAATGTTTTTAAGTCAATGGGTTTTTACATTGAAACTATGTTGTCCTAATACTCCCAATTGATCTAAAATGTTTCTACTATTTTTCTGGAGTATTTATTGGAATTTATATCGGACAACACTTTGTGTGTAAATGTTTTATTTCTTCAAAACTATATTTCTAATGTTGTCCTAAATACTCCCGATCGGTTTAAAATGTTTTTACGAATTTTTCGAGTATTTCTTGAGGTTTATTTTTGATAAAAATCGGACAACTTGTCATTGAGGAGGTCGACCAGGTCGTGGCGACCGGCGAGCGACCGTACTGGGAACAAGTTTCGTGAAACAAAACTTGAGAACTCTCAAATTGATCAGTCTGCAACCGGTCGCACATAGGCTCGACCGGTCGAGGTGCCCTCGACCGGCCGCCCGTGTTAATTTGGTGCTATATGTTTCAAACTTCTATTTCTCGGCGACCGGTCGCCTATGCTTTGACAAACAAAATTCTAACCGTTGTGCAGCAGACAACTTTTCCCTAAATTGTGGGATTGATTTCTAACAGCTATAATCTTGATTTTAATTGCAATTTTTTTGTAGAAATCAGATTCCAAGAGGAGCCTATCAAGTATCAATTATCTCCTATAAATAGAGGAAGAATTGAAGCAACACAAAAAGAGAGAAAACAAGAACACAACAAGATACACTCAAGAATACACTTGTTCTTACATTGTCTTATTTCTTGTTGTAATTTGCCTAGCTATTCACTTTCACATTCTTGAGGTCTAGGCTATTCTTGATTACACTTGCACTCTATTGTATTATCAATTATCGAGTTGTAATCTTGAATTTGGGTAATCATTCAACACAAGATATCCTTGTGAGTGTTCTTGTGGTAAGAACACACTTGGGTGATCTAGGTGTTAGGTGTAAGAAGATTGTGGTAATCTTCTTGTTGAGGTGTTGAAGAGTGTGGTGCTCTTCAAGGGTGAAGATTGTGGTAATCTTCACAAGGTGCCGTTTGGAGATTGTGGTAATCTTCAAGTGAGATTGTGGTAATCTCAAAAGTGGTGTTGAAGAAGAGTGTGGTGCTCTTCAAGGTGTTGTAGGTGTTGTAAGTTGAATTTGTATTAATTTTGGTAATTAATAAAATTCTTTTTCTTTTCGAAATCCATTCCGGATATACTGGGGTGGTAGAGGATTAGGCCCTAGGTGGGTTGAACCTCTTTAAATCGACGTGTGTTGTTTACATTCCGCACCTTTATTATTTTGTTTGAGCATTTGATTGTTAAAAGAGGGCGAAATCGAAAAGATGGAGATAATCTATTCACCCCCCCTCTAGATTATCGTAGCCGCTTGGACTTACAAGTGGTATCGAGCCAAACTTCTTTGGCAAGCTCGTTTCACATCGCGAGTAAAGAGAAACGATCGTCGGCTACTGAACGAAGCTCAACTTTCCGCACCTCCACCACCAAGCCACCACTATTTGATTCCAAGAATTTTAATTTTTGGAAAGAAAGAATGGAATGCTATCTACAAGGTTGCGGGTTCGACATTTGGAACACCGTCATTAATGGAGAATCCATTCCGACGAAAGATACACCATACACCCCAAAAGGCTTCAAAAAGCTCAATGATGAAGAAAAGAAAATCATCTCCTTAAATGGTAAGGCTTTAAATATTTTATATTGTTCATTTACTAACTTAGAATATGAACATATTGTAGGAATAAAGTCGGCACATGGAGTATGGCAAAAATTAGAAGCCATCTATGGAGTATTTGCAAATGAAAGGAGTCAAACAAAAGCATCTACTTCTCAAGATCATACAAGCTCAAATCTAAGGAATAAGCCTCCTACAACTTCCAATTATGAAGAAGTTGAATATTGTTTTATGGGCATCAATGAAGAAAATGAGGTATGTCTTAAGCCCTCTACTTCTTATGATATTGTTATTCAAAATGATTATAGTGATTTGCAAAATGATTTTGATGATCTTCAAGATGAATTCCAAAGCTTGCTTGTTAAGTATAAAAATTTGAAAAAGGAATTCAATATTTTGAAAAATGATAAGGATAGTTTATTTACTTCCTATGAATCACTATCATGTGCTCACACCACCACTCTTGATAAGGTTAGAAATCTTGAAATAGAAAATAGTACTCTTGTTGAGAATATTGATTGCATGAAAAAGGATTTATTAAAATCCAACTCGAGTACCAATAAAATGTCCAATATTGTTGATATTCATAATTGTGATAAGGAACTTGATCATAAGCCTAATGTTGTTAATCATATGAAAAAGGATCAAGTCACTATGCATATTGGTCATTATGCTCCTAGAATTATTACATGCTTTTATTGCGGTAAAAAGGGTCATACGGTAAATACTTGTCGGGCTAGAAATAGCTCCAATTATTGTTGGAGACCTAAAGGTCTCAAGACTAATCCCAAAGGACCCAAACACATGAGGGTACCACAAAACAATGTCATATTAGGTACCCGTCGAAATAATGATCGAAGAAAATTCATACCGCCAAGAAGACATCAAATGACCGTGTCATTTGATCAAAGAAGGAGAAAACATTTTCAACAAAGCCAATTTCCAAGAAGAGGATACAATCAAAAATGGGAAGAGTACAATCCTTGGAAATGGCATAGACATCATCAACAAGATGATTTTCAAAGAAGAAGAGATCATCAACAATGGGAAGGTAACAAACCTTGGAAATGGAGCAATCAAAGAAGCCATCATCAACAAAGTGACTTCTCAAGGAGAAGATATCATCAACAATGGGAACGGCACAACCCATGGAAACGGCGTAATTGGTAAACCGTATATCCCCATTTAAAATATGCATTTTATCTAGTTAGTATGCATGTTTTTATTTTGTGCCTATATTGCAAATGAGTTTTCATGTATTTAAATTTTAAATTAAGGTCTTCAAAACTTATTTGTATTTTTTGAAAAAGAAGACCTTATATGATGTTTTTAAAACTCTTGTGCATTTTTGTAGACTAAAGTGTATGATCATCTCTTATGGATTTTTATGGCATGAGCTTACTTGTGATATCTCTTAGCCTACACTTCTATCATTATGATTTGTGCTAGATTTGTTTTAAGAATTGTGTAGGATCTACATATTTTCACAAATGGCCATTTTCATCATTATTTGTCAAGAAAGGCATAAATTATCGAGATGAGAAATGAAGTACTCCAAATATTTGGATGTAAATGTTCTATTATGAACACCTTAGATCAATTGGATGCCCGATGATGATAGTGATGAAGAAGATAAAAAGGGTATTCCGGAACAAACTCGATGACCAAGGCAACATTGGTCGAACTAAGGCGAGGTTAGTAGCTCGAAGGTATTTTCAAGAAGAAGGTAATTAATTTTGTTGTAACATTTGCACTCATAGCACATTTAGTAGCTATTTGCATTTTACTTGCCCATTCTTGTTTTAAAGAAAATTTCAAGCTTTACCAAATGGATGTTAAATCCAACTTTCTAAATGGTTTTATTCAAATATAAGTCTATCGGAGTCTAAAATTTTAGGCCAAATGATTTTTACAATTGATAGACTTAGCTATTTTTGCAAAATGATTTTACAAAAGGTAAAGTTGATACTACACTTCCTATTTTTAAAAAAAAAAGGGCAAAATTATTTACTTGTGCATATTTATGAGAATTTTTTTTGGTACTACTAATGAATATTTGTGCAAGATATTTTTCCAAGTTGATGCAAGATGTACTTGAAATGAGCATGATGGGGGAGCTCAATTTATTACTTGGACTTCAAATTATTCAATGCCAAGAAGATGATTATATTGAACTCTTGAAGGAGTTAAGCATTGAAGGAAGAAGAACCATCTCAACCTCTATGGCTATAGATTGACAAAGGTTGAGAAAGGCATATCGGCCGACAAACAAATTCGAGGTATGTTTTCTTGTATTATTCCTATAGACTTTTAGACATTCCATATACCTTTCTATATGCTCGACTTCAAAAACTATCCCAACGAATCTCATTAAAGTGCCATTAAAAGAAATTTTCAAATATTTGAAAGGCACTTCTTCTTATGACTTGTTGTATCCAAAGATTTAAAACGTTCTTATTTTTTTTCGGGATAACAAGTTTGGTATCTATTATACGGTTATTCGTATTCAAAATTTGTTCGTCATAATCGAACTAAACATATTGAGATTCGATATATCTTTTAAGGGATTGTGATTTTTAACAAAAACTTGAGATGTGTTTAATTCCGTCTCAAGGATAACTCGCGGACTTTTTGATCGTTAACCGCGAGTATTTTACCTCATTTCGAGCTTGATTATGACATAATGTATATTGAATGAGGTCTACGTTTGCATTTTGCACGTTTTAAAACTTAGGGCGCGAAAAATCGGATTTTTGGATCAAATTTCGGATTTTCAAAACAGAAAAAAAAAGAACCACTGGTTGGGGCAAGGCAAGGCCGCCTGTTGCCGACCGTCGCCCATGCCCTGGACCTGGTCGCTCGGATGATTTTTGGCTAAAAATAGTTCTGTTTCCAGACTTCGCCATTTTGGCTTATTTTGTCCATTTTTCGTCCCCTTCGCAAATTGCACACAAATTTCGCTCCAAATTTGTTTTATTGCATACATTTTATATTTTGGGGATTATCTAGCTCGGTTATCATCATCATTGCTCGACTTTACCGATTGAATGGTAAGAATTTCACTATCTTTAGCTCAATTGGGTTGAACCCTTGAGTTTGTGGCTTATATGCATTTTTCTTGATGTAATTCATATATGTTTGTGATGAGCTTATTGATTGTTGATGAATGATATTTGTTATATTGTATTTGGTGATGAAAAACTTGGCTTGATTTCATTTACAAGGGCTATATATAACTTTTTCTATTTTTGACGCCCGCCAAGTGTTCGATAAAACGTTTCAATGAAAAATTCATCACCTACATGACTCTCTCGATTTCAAAAGTCTCATATATTTATAGAGATCATGTTTTTTGCAAATCAAATGATTTTTCATAAGCCTCTACAAGTCGTATGATTCGACATTTCCCTCCTATTTGGTTTATAATTAAGCTTCAATGTTCAAATAGCTCGATACATCGTTTTATTTGCGCACTTTGATATGAATATATGATGTATTTATCTTGCTAACATTCTTTTTGATGATTCCAAAGGGGGAGAAATAGGTTATAAGCTCTTTAGCTCAAAGAAGCTAAGAAAAGCTCAACGAAAAGAAGCTATAAGTTGCGACTATTGAAAGTCATGTTGTGGCTATTGAAAGTCATAAGTTGTGGATTATATTTTGTCCACTCTTGGTATATTGTGGTTGTATATGTTTCTTAGTCCATTTGTTGTAGTATGGACCTATATATGTTTCTAACGATGTCTCTTTGTGGGGGAGCTTTTAGGTTTTGATACTTAAGCTCAATATTGAAAAGCTAATCCTTTAGCTTTTGATTTAGTTGCTTTTTATAACTCTTGTTGTGCATGTTGATAGGGGAGCATTTGTAATATGTATTTGAATATCTCTACTCCCATCCTTGCGTTTTTATTGCATGGAATTTTGTCGCTCACAACGGATAGTTCTCTTTAACCGAAAATTGTTCTATTTTCAAAATCGACCTCGTTAAAATTGTTTTGGTTTGTAATCATCAAAAAGGGGAGATTGTTTGATAAATGGTTTTATCATGATTTTGATGATTTTGATTTTACACCAAAACAATGTTTTTAAAGGTTGTCCAAATACTCCTAAATGATTTAAAATGATTTTAATATTTTTCTGGAGTATTTCCTCAAGTTTATTTTCGATACAAAATTGGACAATTCATTTAATGTTTTTAAGTCAATGGGTTTTTACATTGAAACTATGTTGTCCTAATACTCCCAATTGATCTAAAATGTTTCTACTATTTTTCTGAGTATTTATTGGAATTTATATCGGACAACACTTTGTGTGTAAATGTTTTATTTCTTCAAAACTATATTTCTAATGTTGTCCTAAATACTCCCGATCGGTTTAAAATGTTTTTACGAATTTTTCGGAGTATTTCTTGAGGTTTATTTTTGATAAAAATCAGACAACTTGTCATTGAGGAGGTCGACCAAGTCGGCGAGCTGACGGCAACACACAGGGAACAAGTTTCGTGAAATGAAAACTTGAGAACTCTCAAATTGATCAAATTAAATCGTCGCACATATAGCTCGACCGGTCGAGGTGCCCTTCGACCGGTCCCTGTGTTAATTTGGTGCTATATGTTTCAAACTTCTATTTACGTGCGAATCGGTCGCCCTTATGCTTTGACAAAAAAATTCTAACCGTTGTCACGGGAGACAACTTTTCCCTAAATTGTGGGATTGATTTCTAACACTATAATCTTGATTTTAATTGCAATTTTTTTGTAGAAATCAGATTCCAAGAGGAGCCTATCAAGTATCAATTATCTCTTATAAATAGAGGAAGAATTGAAGCAACACAAAAAGAGGATTTGGATCAAATTTTCAACAAAAGCCGAAAGCGAGAGGAAGAAGAACCTCTTTAGGGAATCCGATTATAAAATTGAAAAATCAAATTAATAAGAAAAAACAAAGTAAGGGAGAATTGGATCAAATTACCAACAAAAGTGGCGAGAGCGAGAAAGAAGAACAGTTAGGGAATCCAATTATAAAATTGAAGAATCAAATTAATAACCAAAAACAATTATGGGAGATTTGGATCAAATTACCAACAAAAGCGGCGAGAGCGAGAAAGAAGAACAGTTAGGGAATACGATTATAAAATTGAAGAATAATAAAATTTAACCAAAAAAAAAAAGATTTGGATTTGGATCAAATTACCAACAAAAGCGAGAGAGAGAGTGAGAAGAAACGATTATAAAATTGAAGAATCAAATTAATAAATACGATTATAAAATTGAAGAATCAAATTAATAACAAAAAAAAAAGAATCAAATTAATAACAAAAAAAAAGTATAGATTTGGATCAAATTACCAACAAAAGCGAGCGAGAGAGAGAGCAAGAAGAATCAATTAGGGAATCGATTATAAAATTGAAGAATCAAATTAATAACCAAAAAAAGTGTGGAGATTTGGATCAAATTAGCAACAAAAAACAAAAAAGCGGCAAACGCGAAAAGAAGAAGATTATAAAATTGAAGAATCAAATTATAAAATTGAAGAATCAAATTAATAACCAAAAAAAAAAATAGTTAGGGAGATTTGGATCAAATTAACCAAAAAAAAATTTGGATCAAATTAGCAACAAAAGCAAGAGCGAGAAAGAAAAATAATTAGGAATCCGATTATAAAATTGAAGAATCAAATTAATAACCAAAAAAAAAGTGTGGGAGATTTGGATCAAATTAGCAACAAAAGCGGCGAGCGAGCAAGAAGAACATTAGAATTTATAAAATTGAAGAATCAAATTATAAAATTGAAGAATCAAATTAATAACAAAAAAAAAAGTGTGGAGAGATTTAAAATTGGATCAAATTAATAACAAAAAAAGTGTGGAGATTTGGATCAAATTAGCAACAAAAAAGAAAAGAAATTATAAATCAAATTTATAAAAAAGAATCAAATTAATAACCAAAAAAAAATTGGGAGATTTGGATCAAATTAGCAACAAAAGCAAAAGAGAGCAAGAAAAATAGTTAGGAATCCGATTATAAAATTGAAAAATCAAATTAATAACCAAAACAAAGTTGGGAGATTTGGATCAAATTAAAAAAAAAGCGAGAAAAACGATTTAGGAATCATTATAAAATTGAAGAATCAAATTAATAACAAAAAAATTATGGGAGATTTGGAATCAAATTAAACAAAAGCCAAAAAAAAAAAAAATTAGTGTAGAGATAAAATTGAAGAATCAAATTAGACCAAAAAAAAGTGTATCGAGATTTGGATCAAATTACAACAAAAGCGAGCGAGAGCAAGAAGAAGAGCTTAGGGAATCGATTATAAAATTAAAGAATCAAATTAATAACCAAAAAAAAAAAAGCGTAGGAGATTTGGATCAAATTTTCAACAAAAATAAAAAAAAGCGAAATTAGAAAGAACATTTAGGAATCCGATTATAAAATTGAAAAATCAAATTAATAACCAAAAAAAAAGTAAGGAGATTGGATCAAATTACCAACAAAAGTGGCGAGAGCGAGCAAGAAGAACAGTTAGGGAATCCAATTATAAAATTGAAGAATCAAATTAATAACCAAAAAAAATTATGGGAGATTTGGATCAAATTACCAACGAAAGCGGCAAGCGAGAGAGCGAGAAGAACAGTTAGGGAATACAATTATAAAATTGAAGAATAATAAAATTTATGACCAAAAAAAAATGTGAGATTTGGATCAAATTACCAACAAAAGCGGAAAAGCAAGATTAAGAATCAAATTAATAACAAAAAAAAATTTGGATCAAATTAGCAACAAAAGCGTAAAATACGATTATAAAATTGAAGAATCAAATTAATAACAAAAAAAAAGTGTGGGAGATTTGGATCAAATTACCAACAAAAGCGGCAAAAAGCGAAAAAAAACATTAGAATCGATTATAAAATTGAAGAATCAAATTAATAACAAAAAAAAAAGTTAGCAACAAAAGCGGCAAGAGCAGAAGAAGAATATTAGGAATCCGATTATAAAATTGAAGAATCAAATTAATAACCAAAAAAAGTGTGGGAGATTTGGATCAAATTAGCAACAAAAGCGAGCAAGAAGAAAATTAGGAATCCGATTATAAAATTGAAGAATCAAATTAATAACCAAAAAAAATTGTGGGAGATTTGGATCAAATTAGCAACAAAAGCGGCGAGCGAGCAAGAAGAACATTAGGAATCGATTATAAAATTGAAGAATCAAATTAATAACCAAAAAAAAAAAGTGTGGGAGATTTGGATCAAATTACCAACAAAAGCGCAAGAGAGAAAGAAAGAAGAATAGTTAGGAATCCGATTATAAAATTGAAGAATCAAATTAATAACAAAAAAAAAAAAGTGTGGGAGATTTAAAATTGAAGATCAAATTAGCAACAAAAAAAGTGGCAAAATTACCAACAAAAGAGCGAGAAAAAAGAACAATTAGGAATCAAATTATAAAATTGAAGAATCAAATTAATAACCAAAAAAAAAAAAGTATGGGAGATTTGGATCAAATTACAACAAAAGCGGCAAGAGCGAGCAAGAAAAATAGTTAGGGAATCCATTATAAAATTGAAAAATCAAATTAATAACCAAAAAAAAAAAATGGGAGATTTGGATCAAATTAGCAACAAAAAGAGAGCAGAAGAATAAATAGAGAATCTGATTATAAAATTGAAGAATCAAATTAATAACAAAAAAAAGTGTGGGAGATTTGGATCAAATTAGCAACATAAGCAGCGAGAGCGAGCAAGAAGAACAGTTAGGGAATTCGATTATAACATTAAAGAATCAAATTAATAACCAAAAAAAAAGCGTAAATTAAACAAAAAAAGCGAGAGATTTGGATCAAATTTTCAACAAAAGCGGCGAAAGCGAGCAAGAAGAACGTTTAGGGAATCCGATTATAAAATTGAAAAATCAAATTAATAAGAAAAAACAAAGTAAGGGAGAATTGGATCAAATTACCAACAAAAGTGGCGAGAGCGAGAAAGAAGAACAGTTAGGGAATCCAATTATAAAATTGAAGAATCAAATTAATAACCAAAAACAATTATGGGAGATTTGGATCAAATTACCAAAGCAAAAGCGAAGAATCAAATTAATAACCAAAACAATGAGAAGAAGAAAATTTAGAAGAATCAAATTACATTATAAAATTGAAGGAATCAATTATAAAAAAAAAAAAAAGTGTGAAGAATTAAACAAAATTTATGACCAAAAAACAATTAGGAATCGATTTTGAAGAATCAAATTAATAAACAAAAGCAACAAAAGCGGCGAGAGCAAGCAAGAAGAAATAGTTAGGGAATCGATTATAAAATTGAATAATCAAATTAATAACCAAAAAAAAAAAGTGGGAGATTTGGATCAAATTAGCAACAAAAGCGGCAAGAGCGAGCAAGAAGAACAGTTAGGGAATCCGATTATAAAATTGAAGAATCAAATTAATAACCAAAAAAAAGTGTGGGAGATTTGGATCAAATTAGCAACAAAAGCGGCGAGAGCGAGCAAGAAGAACAGTTAGGGAATCCGATTATAAAATTGAAGAATCAAATTAATAACCAAAAAAAAGTGTGGGAGATTTGGATCAAATTACCAACAAAAGCGGATCAAATTTTCCAAGAAGAAAGAAGAAGAATTAGTTAGGGAATCCGATTATAAAATTGAAGAATCAAATTAATAACAAAAAAAAGTAAAGAAAATTAGATTTGGATCAAATTACCAACAAAAGCGGATCAAATTACGAAAAGCGGCAAGAAAGAAAGAACGTTTAGGGAATCGATTATAAAATTGAAGAATCAAATTAATAACAAAAAAAAAGTGTGGGAGATTTGGATCAAATTACCAACAAAAGCGGCGAGAGCGAGCAAGAAGAACAGTTAGGGAATACGATTATAAAATTGAAGAATCAAATTAATAACCAAAAAAAAAGTGTGCGAGATTTGGATCAAATTAGCAACAAAAGCAGCGAGAGCAAGCAAGAAGAACATTTAGGGAATCCGATTATAAAATTGAAGAATCAAATTAGTAACAAAAAAAAAGTGTGGGAGATTTGGATCAAATTAGCAACAAAAGCAGCAAGCGAGAGAGAGAGAAGAACAGTTAGGGAATACAATTATAAAATTGAAGAATCAATTATAAAAAAAAAAAAAAGTGAAGAATCAAATTAATAACCAAAAAAAAGTGTTAGGGAGATTTAAAATTGGATTAAATTAATAACAAAAAAAAAAGTGGGAATTTGGATCAAATTAGCAAAAGAGAAGAAAAAAAGTTAAGGAATCGATTATAAAATTGAAGAATCAAATTAATAACAAAAAAAAAAGTGGGAGATTTGGATCAAATTAGCAACAAAAGCGGAGCGAGCAAGAAGAAAATATAAAATAGGAATCAATTATAAAATTGAAGAATCAAATTAATAACCAAAAACAAAGTGTGGGAGATTTGGATCAAATTACCAACAAAAGCGTCGACTGAGAAAGCATGAAGAACAGTTAGGGAATCCGATTATAAAATTGAAGAATCAAATTAATAACAAAAAAAAGTGTGCGAGATTTGGATCAAATTACCAACAAAAGCGGCGAGAGCGAGCAAGAAGAACAGTTAGGGAATACGATTATAAAATTGAAGAATCAAATTAATAACAAAAAAAAAAGTGTGCGAGATTTGGATCAAATTACCAACAAAAGCGGCGAGAGCGAGCATGAAGAAAAAATTTAGGGAATCGATTATAAAATTGAAGAATCAAATTAATAACCAAAAAAAAAAAAGTGGGAGATTTGATTTGGATCAAATTAGCAACAAAAGCGAAAGAATCAAATTAATAACAAAAAAAAGCAAGAAGAAAATTTAGGGAATCCGAATCCGATTATAAAATTGAAGAATCAAATTAGTAACAAAAAAAAAGTGTGGGAGATTTGGATCAAATTAGCAACAAAAGCAGCAAGCGAGAGAGCGAGAAGAACATTAGGGAATACAATTATAAAATTGAAGAATCAAATTAATAACCAAAAAAACAAGTGTGGGAGATTTGGATTAAATTACCAGCAAAAACGGCGAGAGAGAGAGAGAAGAAAAGTTAAGGAATACGATTATAAAATTGAAGAATAAATTAATAACAAAAAAAAGTGTGGTAGATTTGGATCAAATTAGCAACAAAAGCGGCGAGAGCGAGCAAGAAGAATAGTTACGGAATCTTATTATAAAATTGAAGAATCAAATTAATAACAAAAAAAAAGTGTGGGAGATTTGGATCAAATTAGTAACAAAAGCGTCGAGAGAAAAAAGAAGAATTAGTTAGGAATCCGATTATAAAATTGAAGAATCAAATTAATAAAAAAAAAAAAAAGTGTGGAGATTTGGATCAAATTAGCAACAAAAAGCGGCAAGAGAGCGAGAAGAAAAATAACACTTAAGGAATCCGATTATAAAATTGAAGAATCAAATTAATAACCAAAAAAAAGTATGGGAGATTTGGATCAAATTACCAACAAAAGCGGCAAGAGTGAGCAAGAAAAATAGTTAGGGAATCCAATTATAAAATTGAAGAATCAATATAATAACCAAAAAAAATTGTGGGAGATTTGGTTAATTAGCAACAAAAGCGATGAGAGCGAGCAAGAAGAACAATTAGGGAATCCGATTATAAAATTGAAGAATCAAATTATAACAAAAAAAAGTGTGGGAGAATTGGATCAAATTAGCAACAAAAGTGGCCAGATCGAGCAAGAAGAACATTTAGGGAATCCGATTATAAAATGAAAAATCAAATTAATAACCAAAAAAAATGGGAGATTTGGATCAAGTTAGCAACGAAAGCAAATTAGCAAGAGAGAGCAAGAAGAAAAACAGAGAAATCGATTATAAAATTGAAGAATCAAATTAATAACCAAAAAAAAAGTGTGGGAGATTTGGATCAAATTAGCAACAAAAGCAAATGAAGCGAGCAAGAAGAAGAACAATTAGGGAATCTGATTATAAAATTGAAGAATCAAATTAATAACCCAAAAAAAAGTTTGGAAGAATTGGATCAAATTTTCAACAAAAGCGGCGAAAGCGAGCAAGAAGAACATTTAGGGAATCCGATTATAAAATTGAAAAATCAAATTAATAAGAAAAAAAAAGTATGGGAGATTTGGATCAAATTACCAACAAAAGTGGCGAGAGCAAATTAAAAGAAGAAATTAGCAACAGCTTAGGGAATCCAATTATAAAATTGAAGAATCAAATTAATAACCAAAAAAAATTATGGGAGATTTGGATCAAATTACAAAACGAAAGAAGAAAAATTAGTGAATCCGATTATAAAATTGAAGAAAAGAACGATTATTAGAATAAAAGCGATTATAAAATTGAAGAATAAAATAAAATTTATTAATAAAAAAAAAAAGTGGGAGATTTGGATCAAATTACCAACAAAAGCGGCGAGAGCGAGCAAGAAGAATAGTTAGGAATCGATTATAAAATTGAAGAATCAAATTAATAACCAAAAAAAAAATGGAGATTTGGATCAAATTAGCAACAAAAGCGGCAAAGAGCGAAAAAGAAAATTAGGGAATCGATTATAAAATTGAAGAATCAAATTAATAACAAAAAAAAAAGTGTGGAGATTTGGATCAAATTAGCAACAAAAGCGGCAAAAGAGCAAGAAAAAAAGAGGAATCAAATTATAAAATTGAAGAATCAAATTAATAACCAAAAAAAAGTGTGGGAGATTTGGATCAAATTACCAACAAAAAAAGCTGTAAATTTGAGAGAAAAGAAGAAAAACAATTAGGAATCCGATTATAAAATTGAAGAATCAAATTAATAACAAAAAAAAAGTATGGGAGATTTGGATCAAATTAGCAACAAAAGCGAGAGCGAATCCGAATAAAATTGAAGAATCAAATTAATTTAGGGAATACAATTATAAAATTGAAGAATCAAATTAATAACCAAAAAAAAAAGTGTGGGAGATTTGGATCAAATTACCAACAAAAGCGGCAAGAGAGCAAGAAGAAAAAGTTAGGGAATCGATTATAAAATTGAAGAATCAAATTAATAACAAAAAAAAAAAGTGTGGGAGATTTGGATCAAATTAGCAACAAAAGCGGTAATCAGATTTGAGAGCGAGAAAAGAATTAGAGAATCAATTATAAAATTGAAGAATCAAATTAATAAAAAAAAAAGTTGAAGAATCAAATTAATAACCAAAAAAAGAAGTGTTAGGGAATCGATTATAAAATTGAAGAATCAAATTAACCAAAAAAAAGCGTGTGGAGATTTGGATCAAATTAGAAAAAAAGATGAAGAAGCAAGAAGAAACGATTAGGGAATCCGATTATAAAATTGAAGAATCAAATTAATAACAAAAAAAAAGTGGGAGATTTGGATCAAATTAGCAACAAAAGCGGCAAAGAGAGGAAGAAGAACACTTAGGGAATCCGATTATAAAATTGAAGAATCAAATTAATAACCAAAAAAAAGTATGGGAGATTTGGATCAAATTAGCAACAAAAGCGGCGAGAGAGAAGAAGAAGAACAATTAGAGAATCAAATTAATATTATAAAATTGAAGAATCAAATTAATAACCAAAAAAAATTGTGGGAGATTTGGATCAAATTATCAACAAAAAAAAGCGGATTTGGATCAAATTAGAGAAAGCAAGAAGAATTACGTTAGGGAATCCGATTATAAAATTGAAAAATCAAATTAATAACCAAAAAAAAAAAAAAAGTAGTTTCAAATTACCAACAAAAGTGGAAGAATTGGATCAAATTAAAAACAAATTAATAACCAAAAAAAAGTATGGGAGATTTGGATCAAATTACAACAAAAGCGAGCGAAAGAAGAACAATTAGGAATCGATTATAAAATTGAAGAATAAAATTAATAACAAAAAAATGGAGATTTGGATCAAATTACCAACAAAAGCGGCTAGCGAGAGAGCGAAGAAGAAAAGAAGTTAGGGAATCCGATTATAAAATTGAAGAATCAAATTAATAACAAAAAAAAAAGTGTGGGAGATTTGGATCAAATTAGAACAAAATTAACAAAAAAACAATAGGGGGAATCGATTATAAAATTGAAGAATCAAATTAATAACAAAAAAAAATTGAATCAAATTAGCAACAAAAGAAAGCGAAAGAAAACGTTAGGAATCCGATTATAAAATTGAAGAATCAAATTAATAACCAAAAAAAAAAAAAGTGTGCGAGATTTGGATCAAATTACCAACAAAAGCGGCGAGAGCGAGCAAGAAGAACAGTTAGGGAATCAGATTATAAAATTGAAGAATCAAATTAATAACCAAAAAAAGTATGGAGATTTGGATCAAATTAGCAACAAAAGCGGCAAGAGCGAGCAAGAAAAACAATTAGGGAATCGATTATAAAATTGAAGAATAAATTAATAACAAAAAAAAAGTGTGGTAGATTTGGATCAAATTAGCAACAAAAGCGGCGAGAGCGAGCAAGAAGAACAGTTACGGAATCTGATTATAAAATTGAAGAATCAAATTAATAACCAAAAACAAAGTGTGGGAGATTTGGATCAAATTACCAACAAAAGCGAGAGCGAGCAGAGGGAATCGATTATAAAATTGAAAGAATCAAATTAACAATTAGGAATCCGATTATAAAATTGAAGAATCAAATTAATAACAAAAAAAAGTGTGGGAGATTTGGATCAAATTAGCAACGAAAGCGGCAAGAGCGAGGAAGAAGAACACTTAAGGAATCCGATTATAAAATTGAAGAATCAAATTAATAACCAAAAAAAAGTATGGGAGATTTGGATCAAATTACCAACAAAAGCGGCAAGAGTGAGCAAGAAAAATAGTTAGGGAATCCAATTATAAAATTGAAGAATCAATATAATAACCAAAAACAATTGTGGGAGATTTGGTTAATTAGCAACAAAAGCGGAAGCGAGCGAGAAGAAGAATTAGGGAATCCGATTATAAAATTTAAGAATCAAATTAATAACAAAAAAAAAAAAAAGTGTGAGAATTGGATCAAATTAGCAACAAAAGTGGCGAGATCGAAGAAGCAAGAAGAATAAAATTAGGGAATCAATTATAAAATGAAGAATCAAATTAATAACCAAAAAAAATATGGAGATTTGGATCAAATTAGCAACAAAAGCGAGAGAGAGAGCAAGAAAAAAATTTAGAAATCCGATTATAAAATTGAAGAATCAAATTAATAACCAAAACAAAGTGTGGAGATTTGGATCAAATTAGCAACAAAAGCGGCGAGCGAAAAAAAAAACGATTAGGGAATCGATTATAAAATTGAAGAATCAAATTAATAACCAAAAAAAAAGTTTGGAAGATTTGGATCAAATACCAACAAAAGCAGCAAGAGCGAGCAATAAGAATAGTTAGGGAATCCGATTATAAAATTAAAGAATCAAATTAATAAGAAAAAAATTAACAAAAAAAAAAAGTATGGGAGATTTGGATCAAATATAGGATATTTGGATAATATTACCAACAAATTAATAACAAAAAAAAGTAAGCGAGATTTGGATCAAATTAGCAAAAAAGAAAGAAGAAGAAATTAGGGAATCCGATTATAAAATTGAAGAATCAAACTAATAACAAAAAAAAAAAAGTGTGAGAGATTTGGATCAAATTAACAAAAAAACCGGCAAGAGCCAGGAAGAAGAACAGTTAAGGAATCCGATTATAAAATTGATGAATCAAATTAATAACCAAAAAAAATATGGGAGATTTGGATAAAATTACCAACAAAAGCATCAAGAGCGAGCAAGAAGAACAGTTAGGGAATCCGATTATAAAATTGAAGAATCAAATTAATAACCAAAAAAATTGTGGGAGATTTGGATCAAATTAGCAACAAAAGCGGCAGAGCGAGCAAGAAGAACAATTAGGGAATCCGATTATAAAATTGAAGAATCAAATTAATAACTAAAAAAAAAGTGTGGGAGATTTGGATCAAATTAGCAACAAAAGCGGCGAGAGCGAGCAAGAAGAACAATTAGGGAATCCGATTATAAAATTTAAGAATCAAATTAATAACAAAAAAAAAGTGTGGGAGAATTGGATCAAATTAGCAACAAAAAAAATTACCAAGAGAGCGAGCAAGAAGAACAGATTAGGGAATCGATTATAAAATTGAAGAATCAAATTAATAACCAAAAAAAGTGTGGGAGATTTGGATCAAATTACAACAAAAGCGTCGAAAAAAACAAGAAGAATTTAGGGAATCCGATTATAAAATTGAAGAATCAAATTAATAACAAAAAAAAAAGTGTGGAGATTTGGATCAAATTAGCAAACAAAAGCGGCAAGAGCGAGCAAAAGAACACTTAGGAATCCGATTATAAAATTGAAGAATCAAATTAATAACCAAAAAAATTATGGGAGATTTGGATCAAATTACCAACAAAAGCGGCAAGAGCGAGCAAGAAAAAAAAAAAAATAGTTAGGGAATCCAATTATAAAATTGAAGAATCAATATAATAACCAAAAAAATTGTGGGAGATTTGGATCAAATTAGCAACAAAAGCGGCGAGCGCGAAGAAGAAGAACAATTAGGGAATCGATTATAAAATTGAAGAATCAAATTAATAACAAAAAAAAAAAGTGGGAGATTTGATCAAATTAGCAACAAAAGTGGCGAGAGCAAGAAAAAACGAGCATTATAAAATTGAAGAATCAAATTAATTAATAACAAAAAAAAAGTGTGGGAGATTTGGAAAATTAAACAAAAAAGCGAAGAAGCAAGAAAAATAGAAATTAGGGAATCCGATTATAAAATTGAAGAATCAAATTAATAACCAAAAAAAAAAGCGTAGAGAGATTTGGATCAAATTAGCAACAAAAGCGGCAGAGCAAAGAAGAAAAAGAACGTTTAGGGAATCCGATTATAAAATTGAAAAATCAAATTAATAACCAAAAAAAAGTAAGGGAGATTTGGATCAAATTACCAACAAAAGTGGCGAGAGAGCGAAGAAGAAACAATTAGGGAATCCAATTATAAAATTGAAGAATCAAATTAATAACCAAAAAAATTATGGGAGATTTGGATCAAATTACCAACAAAAGCGTGGCGAGAGAGAGCGAAAGAACAATTAGGGAATCCGATTATAAAATTGAAGAATCAAATTAATAAGAAAAAAAAAAAAAGTGTATGGAGATTTGGATCAAATTACCAACAAAAGCGGCTAGAGAGAGCGAAAGAAGAATTAGGGAAATCGATTATAAAATTGAAGAATCAAATTAATAACAAAAAAAAAAAAAGTGAGAGATTTGGATCAAATTAACAACAAAAAAGAAAAACGATTAGGAATCGATTATAAAATTGAAGAATCAAATTAATAATAAAAAAAAAAGTGAGATTTGGATCAAATTAGCAACAAAAGCGAAGCAAGAAGAAGAATTTAGAATCCGATTATAAAATTGAAGAATCAAATTAATAACCAAAAAATATGGGAGATTTGGATCAAATTACCAACAAAAGCATCAAAGAGAGCAAGAAAAAGAATAGTTAGGGAATCCGATTATAAAATTGAAGAATCAAATTAATAACCAAAAAAAAATTGTGGGAGATTTGGATCAAATTAGCAACAAAAGCGGCGAGAAGCGAAGAAGAATCGAATAAAATTAGAATCCGATTATAAAATTGAAGAATCAAATTAATAACTAAAAAAAAGTGGGAGATTGGATCAAATTAGCAACAAAAGCGACAAGAGCGAGCAAGAAGAAACGATTAGGGAATCCGATTATAAAATTGAAGAATCAAATTAATAACAAAAAAAAAAAGTTGGGAGATTTGGATCAAATTAGCAACAAAAGGCAAAGAGCAAGAAGAAGCAAATCCGAATAAAATTAGGAATCAATTATAACAAAAAAGTAAAGAATCAAATTAATAACAAAAAAAAAAAGTGTGGAGATTTGGATCAAATTAATAACCAACAAAAGCGGATCAAATTTTCAACAAAGCAAGAAGAAAAGAACGTTAGGGAATCCGATTATAAAATTGAAAATCAAATTAATAACCAAAAAAAGTATGGGAGATTTGGATCAAATTACCAACAAAAGTGGCAAGAGCGAGCAAGAAGAAAATAGTTAGGGAATCAATTATAAAATTGAAGAATCAAATTAATAACCAAAAAAAATGGGAGATTTGGATAAATTACCAACAAAAGCAAAGAGAGAGAGCAAGAAGAATAGTTAGGGAATCCGATTATAAAATTGAAGAATCAAATTAATAACAAAAAAATTGTGGGAGAAATTGGATCAAATTAGCAACAAAAAATTGGCGAGCTTTGATCAAATTAGCAACAAAAGTGAGAGCAAGAAGAAGAATAGTTAGGGAATCCGATTATAAAATTGAAGAATCAAATTAATAACTAAAAAAAAATGTGGGAGATTTGGATCAAATTAGCAACAAAAGCGACAAGAGCGTGCAAGAAGAACAGTTAGGGAATCCGATTATAAAATTGAAGAGTCAAATTAATAACAAAAAAAGTGTGGGAGATTTGGATCAAATTAGCAACATAAAAATGAGAGCGAAAGAAGAAGAAACGATTAGGGAATTCGATTATAAAATTAAAGAATCAAATTAATAACCAAAAAAAAAAAAAAGTAGGAGATTTGGATCAAATTTTCAACAAAAGCGGCGAAAAGCGAGAAGAAGAATGTTTAGGGAATCCGATTATAAAATTGAAAATCAAATTAATAAGAAAAAAAAAAGTAAGGGAGATTTGGATCAAATTACCAACAAAAGTGGCGAGAGAGCGAGAAAAAAACAATTTAGGGAATCCAATTATAAAATTGAAGAATCAAATTAATAACCAAAAAAAATTATGGGAGATTTGGATCAAATTACCAACAAAAGCGAGCAAAAGAAGCAATTAGGGAATCCGATTATAAAATTGAAGAATCAAATTAATAACCAAAAAAATAAATCAAATTACCAACAGGGAATCCGATTTATAAAAAAAAAAAAAAAGAATTAAATTAATAACCAAAAAAATTGTGGGAGCTTGGATCATTAACAACAAAAGCGGTGAGAGCGAGCAAATTAGCAAAAAAGGAAAAGTCAAGAAGAACGATTATAATTATAAATGTGAAGAATCAAATTAATAACAAAAAAAAAAAGAATCAAATTAATAACTAAAAAAAAAGATTTGGATCAAATTAGCAACAAAAGTGGGAGATTATAAAATTGAAGATCAAATTAGCAACAAAAAAAAAATTGGGAGATTTGGATCAAATTAGCAAGAAGAAAAAAAGAACAATTAGGAATCCGATTATAAAATTGAAGAATCAAATTAATAACTAAAAAAGTGTGGGAGATTTGGATCAAATTAGCAACATAAGCAATAAAATAAGAGCAAATTAATAACCAAAAAAGAAGAAAATTAATTAGAATTCGATTATAAAATTAAAGAATCAAATTAATAACCAAAAAAAAAGCGTAGGAGATTTGGATCAAATTTTCAACAAAAGCGGCGAAAGCGAGCAAGAAGAACGTTTAGGGAATCCGATTATAAAATTGAAAAATCAAATTAATAAGAAAAAACAAAGTAAGGGAGAATTGGATCAAATTACCAACAAAAGTGGCGAGAGCGAGCAAGAAGAACAGTTAGGGAATCCAATTATAAAATTGAAGAATCAAATTAATAACCAAAAACAATTATGGGAGATTTGGATCAAATTACCAACGAAAGCGGCGAGCGAGAGAGCGAGAAGAACAGTTAGGGAATACGATTATAAAATTGAAGAATAATAAAATTTATGACCAAAAAAAAAAGTGTGCGAGATTTGGATCAAATTACCAACAAAAGCGGCGAGAGCGAGCAAGAAGAACAGTTAGGGAATACGATTATAAAATTGAAGAATCAAATTAATAACAAAAAAAAGTATGCGAGATTTGGATCAAATTAGTAACAAAAGCGGCGAGAGCGAGCAAGAAGAACAGTTAGGGAATCCGATTATAAAATTGAAGAATCAAATTAATAACAAAAAAAAAGTGTGGGAGATTTGGATCAAATTAGCAACGAAAGCGGCAAAAGCGAGGAAGAAGAACACTTAAGGAATCCGATTATAAAATTGAAGAATCAAATTAATAACCAAAAAAAAGTATGGGAGATTTGGATCAAATTACCAACAAAAGCGGCAAGAGCGAGCAAGAAAAATAGTTAGGGAATCCAATTATAAAATTGAAGAATCAATATAATAACCAAAAACAATTGTGGGAGATTTGGTTAATTAGCAACAAAAGCGGCGAGAGCGAGCAAGAAGAACAATTAGGGAATCCGATTATAAAATTTAAGAATCAAATTAATAACAAAAAAAAAGTGTGGGAGAATTGGATCAAATTAGCAACAAAAGTGGCCAGATCGAGCAAGAAGAACAGTTAGGGAATCTGATTATAAAATGAAGAATCAAATTAATAACCAAAAAAAAAATTGGGAGATTTGGATCAAATTAGCAACGAAAGCGACGAGAGAGAGCAAGAAGAACAGTTAGAGAATCTGATTATAAAATTGAAGAATCAAATTAATAACCAAAACAAAGTGTGGGAGATTTGGATAAAATTAGCAACAAAAGCGGCGAAAGCGAGAAAGAAGAACAGTTAGGGAATCGGATTATAAAATTGAAGAATCAAATTAATAACACAAAAAAAAGTTTGGAAGAATTGGATCAAATTACCAACAAAAGCAGCAAGAGCGAGCAATAAGAACAGTTAGGGAATCCGATTATAAAATTAAAGAATCAAATTAATAAGAAAAAAAAAGTATAGGATATTTGGATAATATTACCAACAAAGCCGGCTAGCGAGAGAGCGACAAGAACAATTCGGGAATCCGATTATCAAATTGAAGAATCAAACTAATAACAAAAAAAAAGTGTGAGAGATTTGGATCAAATTAACAAAAAAACCGGCAAGATCCAGGAAGAAGAACAGTTAAGGAATCCGATTATAAAATTGATGAATCAAATTAATAACCAAAACAAATATGGGAGATTTGGATAAAATTACCAACAAAAGCATCAAGAGCGAGCAAGAAGAACAGTTAGGGAATCCGATTATAAAATTGAAGAATTAAATTAATAACCAAACAAAATTGTGGGAGCTTTGGATCATTAGCAACAAAAGCGGCGAGAGCGAGCAAGAAGAACAGTTAGGGAGTCCGATTATAAAATTGAAGAATCAAACTAATAACTAAAAAAAAGTGTGGGAGATTCGGATCAAATTAGCAACAAAAGCGACAAGAGCGTGCAAGAAGAACAGTTAGGGAATCCGATTATAAAATTGAAGAGTCAAATTAATAACAAAAAAAGTGTGGGAGATTTGGATCAAATTAGCAACAAATTAAAGCAAAAAAAAGTGAGAGCGAATTAGCAAGAAGAAGAAGAATTAGGAAATCCGATTATAAAATTGAAGAATCAAATTAATAACTAAAAAAAAAAAGTGTGGGAGATTTGGATCAAATTAGCAACAAAAGCGACAAGAGCGTGCAAGAAGAACAGTTAGGGAATCCGATTATAAAATTGAAGAGTCAAATTAATAACAAAAAAAGTGTGGGAGATTTGGATCAAATTAGCAACATAAGCAGCGAGAGCGAGCAAGAAGAACTGTTAGGGAATTCGATTATAACATTAAAGAATCAAATTAATAACCAAAAAAAAATTAGGAGATTTGGATCAAATTTTCAACAAAAGCGGGAAAGCGAGCAAGAAAAGAACGTTTAGGGAATCCGATTATAAAATTGAAAAATCAAATTAATAAGAAAAAAAAAAAATATGGGAGAATTTGGATCAAATTACCAACAAAAGTGGCGAGAGCGAGCAAGAAGAAGAACGATTAGGGAATCCAATTATAAAATTGAAGAATCAAATTAATAACCAAAAAAATTATGGGAGATTTGGATCAAATTACCAAACAAAAGCAAAGCGAGAAGAAGAGAGAAGAAGAATAAAATTAGGGAATCCGATTATAAAATTGAAGAATTAAATTAATAACCAAAAAAATTGTGGGAGCTTTGGATCAAATTAGCAACAAAAAAAAATTGCGGATCAAATTAGCAACAAAAGCGAAAGAGAGAAAAAAGAAGTTAGGGAGTCCGATTATAAAATTGAAGAATCAAACTAATAACTAAAAAAAAGTGTGGGAGATTCGGATCAAATTAGCAACAAAAGCGACAAGAGCGTGCAAGAAGAACAGTTAGGGAATCCGATTATAAAATTGAAGAGTCAAATTAATAACAAAAAAAAAAAAAGTTAGCAACAAAAGGAGATTTGGATCAAATTAGCAAATTAATAACCAAAAAAGTAGATTTGGATCAAATTAGCAACAAAGCGCGAGCAAGAAGAACATTAGGAATCGATTATAAAATTAAAGAATCAAATTAATAACCAAAAAAAGTAGGAGATTTGGATCAAATTTTCAACAAAAGCGGCGAGCAAAGAAGAACGTTTAGGGAATCCGATTATAAAATTGAAAAATCAAATTAATAAGAAAAAAAAAGTAAGGGAGATTTGGATCAAATTACCAACAAAAGTGGCGAGAGCGAGCAAAAGAATAATTAGGGAATCCATTATAAAATTGAAGAATCAAATTAATAACCAAAAACAATTATGGGAGATTTGGATCAAATTACCAACAAAAGCGGCGAGCGAGCAAGAGAAAAACGATTAGGGAATCGATTATAAAATTGAAGAATAATCAAATTAAAAAAAAAGCATTATAAAATTGAAGAATCAAATAATAACTAAAACAAAAAAAATTGTGGGAGATTTGGATCAAATTAGCAACAAAAGGCAGAATTGGATTATAAAATTGAAAAATTAATAAAAAAAAAAAAAAGTGTGGGAGATTTGGATCAAATTAGCAACATAAGCGGCGAAGAGCAAAGCAAGAAAATAATTAGGAATCGATTATAAAATTAAAGAATCAAATTAATAACAAAAAAAAAAAAAGTGGGAGATTTGGATCAAATTAGCAACAAAAGCGGCAAAAGCGAGCAAGAAGAACGTTTAGGGAATCCGATTATAAAATTAAAAATCAAATTAATAAGAAAAAACAAAGTATGGGAGAATTAGATCAAATTACCAACAAAAGTGGCGAGAGCGAGCAAGAAGAACAGTTAGGGAATCCAATTATAAAATTGAAGAATCAAATTAATAACCAAAAACAATTATGGGAGATTTGGATCAAATTACCAAATTAAGTGGCAACGAAAAAAGCGATTATAAAATTGAAGAGAGCGAGAAGAACAAATTACCAACAGGGAATACGATTATAAAATTGAAGAATAATAAAATTTATGACCAAAAAAAAAGTGTGCGAGATTTGGATCAAATTACCAACAAAAGCGGCGAGAGCGAGCAATAAGAACAATTAGGGAATACGATTATAAAATTGAAGAATCAAATTAATAACCAAAAAAAAGTATGCGAGATTTGGATCAAATTAGTAACAAAAGCGGCGAGAGCGAGCAAGAAGAACAGTTAGGGAATCCGATTATAAAATTGAAGAATCAAATTAATAACCAAAAAAAAGTGTGGGAGATTTGGATCAAATTAGCAACAAAAGCAGCAAGCGAGATAATCACCTACATCGATGAATGGAAGAAGTCAACTGAAGTCAAGAATGAAGAACCAACTATGTGTCAGCTGGGTAGAGTCAAGATGGAAGACTATGAGTCGACTGAAGGTGACTTAGCTGAGGAACAACTGAGTAAAGGATGTTGAAGTGTCAGTCAAGACAATAAAGAGCCAAGACTATCGGTTGAATTGACAGTTGAGTCATGTCCAAATGATTGAGAGCAGACTTAAGTCAAAGGGGTAAAGGCAGTTGTCCAGTCAAGTCGACTGAGATAAATCCATTGCACAGAAGTCAAGCTTATTGCTTAATTTAGTAATACCTCCATGCTGCCAGGTCTCAAAGTGCTCATCCCAGAAGCGTGCAAAATGAATAAACCAATGGGAAGCACTAAAGCATGTGCTAGGCTCTGAAAAGCCGCAGATTTCATTAAATACGAGGAAGGGTCTCTATCACATGCTGCAAATCAAGAAAAGACAAGCAAACAAACAAGAATATGTCATTTGAAAATAACCTATCTCTTCATTGGGAAAATTTTGAAATGGTCACTATGGGCTGAGAAAGCATTTGAGAAAGGGTTACGAGCAATAAGCAACCAAGTACGAATAAAGCAAACGTAACCTGAGATATTTTCTAAGCTTTCAAAGAAATTTCCTCAAGCCTAACATCAAAGTAATTCAGTCCAACACTCATTGTGAAGGAAAAATTACCTCAACCAGTTGAAGAGGAACAAGTTTCAAGAACAAAAAGGGGTCTACACTCCAAGTTTGAAGAAACTATAGTGAGGTTCAAGTTCGAACCAGAAGCATCAAGTTTGTTGGAGGGCTATGTGAATAAATCCAAAAACTTGAATAGAACTGAAGTAGCAAGGCAGCTGTCTTGTGAAGAAGCTGAGTTGCAAGAGAATCCAGCTGTGTGATCAAGGCTGTCTCCAAACTGAAGAACCACTTTGTAAACTGATCTATTACTTAGTGGATTCCTCCAGGAGTTGGAGAAGAGTGAATTCGAGAAATTACCCCGTCCTCGAACCACTATAAATTACTTGTGTTATTTTACTTTCAACATTTATTTTCTTGCATATTTTCATATCTGCTAATAAGTTATATTGCTATCCAACTGATAATAACAAATGCTAAAAAGTGTTAATAAGGTGCTTAAAAAAATTAGCAAATGGTGTTAAGTCTTCCGATGTTAAAACCAAATCATCTTAAAGTTAAGTGTTAGCTGACACAACCGAGTTATACTATCAATAGCTCAGTCGAGTCTATTGAGTGGGTAACTCAGCTGAAGATAGCCAACCTAGTTATCCCCCAAGAACTTAGCTGATTTGAGTCAACTTTGTTGAAATTCTTAAAAAGACTAAAAAGTGAAAACTTGGTAAGGTTTATTCAAACTCCCCACCTTTTAAACCTTGGCTTACACCACACCCCTTGGGACCTACAAATGGCATCAAAGCGGTTGGTTCATTGAGCCTTCCGTACTGGTTATTGAACTAGATCTCAATCTTTTTCAAAATATTTAACACTTGAGTTTTCAAAGTCTTTCATCTTAAAGCAAAGTTATTATCTTGGAAGCCAATCTAACTCATATTTTTATGTTCATCGTTGAAGAATTTGATGATTGAAATATTTGTATGCAGGCTCACCTATCAGCCCCACATGATATTGTCAGATGGGAAAATAAATCAAATCATCATTCAAGGATAAGCCAAGTCCCTCTTCAACAAGGATATTGCACCTCCTACATATGGATCTATTTGGCCCTGTCAAACCAGCTAGCATCAGAGGGAAGCAATACACCTTAGTAGTGGTGTATGATTATTCAAGATATACATGGACAATTTTCATGTGTAAAAAGAAGGAGACATTACAAAAGTTACCTCAGCTGATGAGAAGAGTTCAAAATGAAAAGAGCCAGACCATTATAAAAATAAGGTCTGACAAAGGAACTGAGTTTGTCAATAGAATTATAACTCAGTATTGTATTGAAAATGGTATTGCTCATGAGTTATCAGCAGCAAGAACTCCACAACAGAATGGAGTAGCTGAAAGAAAGAACATAACTCTCAAGGAAGCTGCAAGGACAATGTTAGCTGAAGCTGGATTGCTTAAGAGATTTTGGGCTGAAGCCATAAATACAACATGCTATACTTAAAATAGATGCATGATAAACAGACAATTAACTAAGACTCCCTATGAGATTTGGACATGAAGGAAGCCAAATGTTGGATATTTTAAGATATTTGGATGTAAGTGCTTCATCCACAACAATGGCAAGGACAATTTGAAGGCTTTTGATGCTAAAGCTGACGAAGGTATCTTTTTGGGATACTCAGCTGAGAATAAAGCCTACAGAGTGTTAAACAAGAGGACTATGGTTACAGAAGAGTCCATTCATGTGGTTTTTGATGAACCAAATGTTAATGGAGGAGACATTGATGAGTTAGCTGAAAAGCAAAATCAGCTAACTATGCAGAAAAGTCTTTATATTGATGCAGATATAAAATCACTCAACCCTGATGATGATGAGATGGCTGAATCTCAAAGGCAGCTGGAAGGTCTGCAACTGAATGATGATGAAAGAACTGATCAAGACAACTTAGCTGCCAGACGGCTGAACCCAACTAACCTACTCCAACCTGATGTGAGATGGCTGAGAGACCATCCACCTGAGTTAATTATTGGAAATGTCAGAGATGGCATAAAAACCAGATCCAAAGCACAACATGAAACTATGTTTTTATTTCTAAAATAGAGCCTAAAGATGTGTCTCAAGCCTTAGAAGACACACATTAGATTCAGGCCATGCAAGAAGAGCTGAATCAATTTGAAAGAAACAAAGTATGGGAATTAGTTCAAAGACCTACTCACCAAAATGTAATTGGCACAAAGTGGGTATTGAGAAACAAGATGAATAAGGAAGGATCCGTTGTCAGAAACAAAGCAAGATTGGTAGCCAAAGGGTATTTCCAAGAGGAAGGTGTAGATTTTGATGAAACATTTGCTCTTGTTGCAAGATTGGAAGCAATAAGGATATTTCTTGCTTATGCTGCACAAAAAAACTTTATTGTATATCAAATGGATGTAAAAAGTGCATTTTTGAATGGACTGATAGAGGAAGAAGTCTATGTTGAACAACCTCCAGGTTTTGAGCAGAAAACTATTGGAGATAAGGTCCATAAGCTCAAGAAGGCATTATATGGAATGAAACAAGCACCAAGGGCATGGTATGACACATTGTCACAGTTTCTAATTGATAATGGATTCACCAATGGCAAAGTTGACAAAACACTCTTCAGAATTCAAGATGGAGAGAGTATAGTCCAAATATATGTGGATGATATCATTTTTGGATCCACAAACAAAGATTTGTGTAACAAATTCTCAAACCTCGTGCAATGCAAGTTTGAAATGAGCATGATGGGAGAACTGGCTTTCTTCCTAGGACTTCAAGTCAAGCAAATGAAGGATGGAACTTTCATAAGTCAAACCAAGTACAAGAGATTTAATTAATAAATTTGGCATGGAAGAAAAATCATCAGTGAAGATTCTTATGAACACATTAGTCAAGATGGATATAGATGCAGATGGCAAAGCTGTTGATCAAACAAGATATAGAGCACTCATTGAATCATTGCTCTATTTAATAGCAAGCAGGCCAGACATCACCGTTGTTGTAGGTGTATGTGCTAGATTTCAATCTTCACCAAAAGAGAGTCACATGACTGCAGCTAAGAGAATCCTAAGGTACTTGAAGGGATGCCAAGAAGTGTGCTTATGGTATCCAAAGGAATGAGGATTCAAGCTAGAAGGAGATTCAGACTGAGATTATGCTGGATGTAGAGTGGACAGGAAGAGTACATCAGGTACTTATCATATGCTTGGAAATAGATTAGTTTCTTGGTTCAGCAAGAAACAAAATTCAATAGCAACATCCACTGCTGAAGTAGAGTACATAGCCGTGGGCAATCTATTGTGACCAAGTCCTATGGATGAGACAGTAGCTGAGAGACTATGATGTTGAAGAAAAAGAGATTCCAATTATGCGTGACAACACTAGTGCTATTGCAATCGCTCAAAATCCAGTGTTACACTTAAGAAAGCACATTGATGGCAGATATTACTTCATAAGAGATCATGTTGAAAAGAAAGACATCACCTTGGAATACATCTCAACTAATAAGCAGTTAGCTGACATATGCACTAAACCTCTTTGTGAATCAAGGTTTGAAGAGCTCAAGAATGAACTAGTATTAATTGAGCTGAGTTAGGACACTCAAAAGACTCAATCAGCGGAATCAAATAAGTGAAAAAGGAAAATAAGCAAGTTTCACATTTCAGCCAAGTGAAAACAGCCAAGGCGGGAAATCAGTTGTATCAAGTTAGCTGACAGCTGAGTGACCTAATGTGAAGAGAGAAGCAGAGCCAAGTCATTTTTGGAAGATAGCTGAGTTATTTATGAGCAAAGTGCCAATACGAAGTCGTTTTCTGTGAGCGGGAATGTTTTTAAGAATGACGTCAGTCTAATTATGGTGTACGAACAAAACGTTGCACGGTTAAGCCCATGATTGGATATAAATGTTGTTGGATTTAATGCGTGGAAATTAATGTGGTTTTATAAATCCTGACCGTCAATCTTAATCAAGTTTTTCAAATTCCGAAAACCATCCCTTAGATCCAATATAAGCCAAAAACACTTTTCTCTCTCCTTTCATCTTCAACCAACAAGAAATTCTCTCTGCAAAAGTTCGAAAACCCTGCTTTACAAAATCGAGTTTTTACGCTTCTTTCACCGTTTATCTTCTTCAAAATGGACCCTAAACATGATTTTGCCAAGTTATCTGAGAAGATCCACTCAGGATCAATAGTGGACTTCAAGGTAATGATTAAACAGGGAGCTGATGAGGCCATATGAAGAAAATCGCTGAGAAACTTCAGAAGTCTGGTCTGAAGGACTTTTTCACCATGGAGTTCTCTCACACTTACTTAGAAGAGGTCGCAATGTTCTATGTCAATGCGGAAGTACATGATGATGAGATTCACTCATCTGTTCATGGCAAGGCCATCAAGATCACTGATGTGAACCTTGCTTAACACTGTAAGTTGCCCACTGAAGGGCTGAAAGAAATTGCTGAGAAAGACGTGAACTTGGTTGCGACTTGGAATGAGATAGCCAAGCCTAAGACAGCTGCGAAGGCTATCTATATAGCCAAGAATGAGTTGATCAAGAACGATTACCACAAACTGATGGACATCGTGTCCAAATGTGTGGACATGAAATTTAGAAGCTTCAGTCACTATCTCGGACTAAGCTGGAGGTGATGGCTACAATCATAGAAGAAAACAAGGTCAACTGGGGTGAGTTTGTCTTCAGCCGCATCTGCTAGAACGTAATCAATAATGGGACTTTCGGATGCTCATTGGGGTATGGCCTGGTGATTGGCCATTTGATGGAAGTAAAGGGGATTGCCCTGCGTCAAGAAATATATTCCATTCAAATATGAAAATGTTCAAGGCAAACCTCTCTGGAGCTTAGAGAAAGGCGCACGCCAGGAAAGCTGACACCAGTGAGGGTGAATCAACTGACCCTGCCGAAGACACAACTGCGATCACTGCATCTCTCTCCCCCAAGCCTATTCAAAAGAAGAGAGTTGTAGCAGCTAAGCGTGCACCTGCCCCTGCAGCCAAGTCCAAGGATGCTCCTGCCTCTGTAGTCGAGCCACAAGCACCAGCCCCAGCAGCCGATCTAGAAGCCCTTGCCCCCGTAGCCGAAACTGAGAAGGAATCATTAGTCCTTTCTCCAGTCGTGAAGAAACGACGCACTGTAGTGCCTCAAAAGGAAGTTGAGTCGAAGCAGAAAAATGTTGAAGCCAATGCTTTTATGTTTGAAGAGCCTAAGAATGTGGAGCCAGAAATTTCCCTGGTTCCAACAAAACGAAGAAGGCTGTTCAGAAAGAGTCAGACACTCAGCCAGAGAAGCCTGAAGAGACTGTTGATGCTCAAGAAGAGCAGTCCCAAGAGAAGAATGGTGGAGATGTAGCCACCATGGATACCCAGAAGACTACTGGTGTCAATCAACAAAATGTAGAAGACCCAACTGCTCGTGAGATAGCTGTGGAAAAGGAAACAATTGAGACTGCCGAGACTCTTGAAGAAAGAGTTATCTCATCCCCTCACACTGATGCCAATGTACCTAAGGAGAAACAAGCTCCGCTTGCCATAATTTCGAAAGATGGAGATGACGATGATGACGTAATTATGTACTCTCTAGTCTACCCGGATATTCAGCAGAGATTGAGGGATTGGAGAAACTATAAGCTGAGTACTCTTAACAACAATTTTAGTAGCTAGAGTTTATCGACGAAGAAGAGGAAACTCCTAAGCTTCTTAGGAAATGTCTCTATCCGCTATGCCCTCAACGAAGAATTCTGCATGGATGCCCTTCGTGCCATCAAGGAATAAGAGAAAGAAAAGGCATTAGAGAAGGCCACAGCCACTGTAAAGTCCAAAATGTGCATGTTCATTGGAAGCCATGAGCATCACATGGAATCAACTGACAGCAGCGATCTAGAAGAGATGGACCCATCTACAGCAGTTGAGAATGACGAGTCCCAATAGGTCATTAAAGAATCAAAAGTCATGCATGAGCAACAATTACAAGAAGGTCCAAGAGAGTCTTCCCAACTCTCTCATCGATCTGATCCCTTGGGTGTGGCGCAAAAGATTGCAACTAACATTGATGCCATCACATCCCCCGTGCAATCTGAAAATAGCTCTCAGGGGAATGGCGATGAAGTTAGGGAAGGATATGTAGCGGGAATCCTGGCCAAGCCAACCCCTGAACAAGGTGTTGAGATACCTTCCCAAATGGCTGACTACTCAAAAGGACAAGCAGCTGTGTCTCAGGAGCAGAGTAACCCCACAACCGTTAACTTAGCTGGTGCGCCAGCTGAGGGGGAAGCTCTCTCCACCAAAGCTAGGTAGGAGGATGTTGTGGGAGACCAATCTATGCAGTTAGGAGGCAAAGGTGAGAAATCAATGGATAAGCAAAATAAAGTTGACGAAGCTCGGACAGTTGAGACTGTCCTAGCAGAAACTTTCTCTGTAAGGAATGCCGATGACGCTGCTTATGCAACTAAGGCAAAGGACGAAAATAAGGCAACAGGAGTTGAGACTCCTAGCCATGAAAGTGCAATCCTAGGAGTTGAGACACCGATGGATGCCACCGAAGACCCCAAGGTAGCTGAGTCTGCCAAAGGGATAATTGTCCAAGGCCCTACATTGGTTGAGACTACTGGGGGTAATGAAGTCCTAAAGGAGGTTGAGACTTCCTTAGGTAAAGAGACTGAGCAAGAGCATATTCCTCAAATGGAGGGAGCTGATGAAGAAAAAGAGATCAGCGCCCTTCATGATTCCAAGGAAAACATTGATACAACATTCCTGGAATCCGACAATGAAGCCGAGTCAACACCTATTGAACAATCTGCCCAGGACAAGGCTTAGGATGCTCACGACTCGCGAAGTACTATCAGGGACAAAACAACTCCGATGAGATTCGTCTTTGATGATGAGCCAACCCCCTATGGCTACATCACACTTCGATGACGCTGCTAAAATAGTTGAGGACAAGTTAACTCAAGAGGAAACACACACTGATGCCAGTGAAGCTATAACCACAGTTGAGGATCAGTCAGCTTAGCACACCGAAACAACTGCTCCAGCTAGAAATTAGTCAGCTAAACATGCTAATATAGTTGCTCCAGCAGAGACTAATTCAGCTCGACAACAGGCTACCACAACTGCGTTAACTGCCGATGAAGTTGGCTCAGTTGAGGCGAATAGAGATGACGCACTATGAAAGAAGAAGGGAAATGCTCCATAACATGGACCCACAGGAATCCCTCTCGTCCCAAATGATATGTTTGAAGAGATTGTCCACTTCGTCGTTGAACTGCCATCTCTGAATGCCGAGTCTGCTAGAGAACAAGAAAAATACACTATGCATGAGCAGCTTAGAGTTCCAGCTGATTCCATGGTGCCTATAAGTTTTGACTTCGATGCTATTTAACCTAAAGAAGAGTTGGCTTCTACAGCCGAATTCCAAAAGGCGTTCAAGGATATTTGCGCAGAAATTGAGAAAATGGAACACTACCTAGCCTCATTAGACCTCAGATCAAACATCAGTGGGGATTTTGAGGTGTTATCCTACGGATTAGGGAATGGGCTGCACAGACTACTACTATGCGATTAGAGTAAGTCCACTACTTCAAACCACTCTTTACAGAGCTGCTAATATGGAGTGAGGATAATGTACAGTTTCACCAGAGGTAGAAGGAGTTTATGGTAAGAATCGAAGATCCCCACAAGTCGGACATGGAGTTGCTCAAGCTGCAACATCAGAGCGAGATTGCACAACTGGAGACCAACATGAACCAGAAGTTCAGTCTCCTTCAAGTAGAAATGAAATTAATGGCAGCTGAGTCAAAGGCTATGCAGTCAGAATTCCGAACAGCCTACTCCAAAATAGATGACAAGCAAAACTCTACCAATAGCCGACTTGACTTCATTCTTAGTGGATTGTTCCCTATCCTGGCCCTCTCTTTTGGTGATGATTCCAAAAAGGGGGAAGATGAGGCCTTGAAGAAACTGAAGGAAGGGAAAGGGAGTCATAAGGTGAAGAAAAAGGGAGAAATAGCTAAGCGGGAAGAAAGCTCGAAGAACCCCCCTTAGAAGCTCATGTTCGCTGAAACCCCTCAGCAAGGAAAGATAACATCTTCAATTCTCAGCAAGCTCCCGAAAGAGCTATCAGTAGAACATAAAGCTGAGATGGCATTCAAAGTGTTAAGGAAAGCCATCGAAGCTGAATTTGAGAAGGTGGCTGAGAAGCATTCTGCGCGCATTCAAAACATAAGGACGCAATATGATGGTCCTCCAGCCGGAAAGGATTTCACTGCAATCAAGCCCCCAAAAGACATTGTTATGCCCAACGTTGGGTCTGAGCCCAGATCACTAGAGGAATTTCAAACTCTAGAGGCAGAAGGCTACTTCCAAGATATGACTCTACCGCAAGCCTGAGATATGACTGGGATAAAGGTCTCGATGTGTGTAACCTAGCTGACGTGCAATGGAGTTCTAGTAGTCACTCAACTAGAAAATCAAAAGCTCCAGTACAGTACACTCCTTGAGGAGGAGGAGCTGAGTCAGGAAGAGGAAAGGGAAGATCAGGTGGAAGTGGAAGAGGTAGAGGCTATCAGCCGCATCCCTCAGGACATAAAGTATATCAATCCATAGAAGAAGGGATTAAACTAGTGGGCTGGATATGATCATTTTGTTAACTTGGAAGTCACACGCTAGAATGCTGAAGCCATGAGAAGGTAAGATGACAAAGCAAACCTCTCCTTGAAGAAAGCAAGTTTGCGCCAACACCAATTTCCACAGCGCTAACAGGGACAGACTGCCAAAGCTAAGAATGAAAGGACAATGCAAGAATGGATTGAAAGGCAACGCGTGGATGACCCTACTGCAAGGCGTGCCTACGAAAAGAAAAAGAAAGAGGATGAGAAGAAGAAGAAGGAGGAAGAGGAAAGGAAGAGGAAAGGAAGAGGAGAAGAGCCGAGGAGCAAAGGTGGAGAACTGAATATGAAGAGAGAAGAAGGAAGAAGCTAAGGCGTTGAAGATGGCTACAACCCCTTCGTGTATTTTACTTAGCTATAAATATATAGATGTATGTTGTCCTTGTAATATTGCTCTTATACCCTCTTCAAAGCATACATTCTTTGCTTCTTGCACTGCTTGTGTGTACGGTTTATTTTATTTAAGTTTTGGCATCATCAAAAAGGGGGAAATTGTTAGAAAAATTAATTGTTAGATTTTTATGATACCATGTAAAACTTAAAACACAAATTTGGCACCTTATTTTTTCCTGTATTTTTCTATGTTGTAATTGATAGAATTGAAAGAGCTGAGTGGAATCAGATACATCGAAGAGTGCATGAAGTCAACTGAAGGCAAAAATGAAGAACCAGTTGTGTGTTAGCTGAGTAGAGTCAAGATGGAAGACTATGAGTCGACTAAAGATGACTCAGCTGAGGAACAGCTGAGCGAAGGATGTTGAAGTGTCAGTCAATACAACAAAGAGCCAAGACTATTGGTTGAGTTGACAGTTGAGTCATGTTCAAATGATTGAGAGCAGACTCAAGTCAAAGGGGTAAAGACACCTGTCCAGTCAAGTCGATTGAGATAAATCCATTGCATAGAAGTAAACGTTATTGTTTAATTTAGTAATACATCCATGTTGCCAGGTCTTAAAGTGCTTATCCGAGAAGCGTGCAAAAGGAATAAACCAATGGGAAGCACTGAAGCATGTGTCGCTATAAAAAGCTGTAGAGTTCATTAAATACGAGGAATGGTCTCCATCACATGCTGTAAATCAAGAAAAGACAAGCCAACGAACAAGAATTTGTCATTTGAAAATAGCCTATCTCTTCAACGGGCAAATTATCAAATGGTCACTGTAAAAGGTTGATGAAGCATTTGAGAAAAGGGCTACGAGCAATAAGCAACCAAGAATGAATCAAGCAAGCATAACCTGAAATATTCTCTAAGCTTTCAAAGAAAATTCCTCAAGCCTAACATCGAAGTAATTAAGTCCAACACTCATTGTGAATGAAAAATCACCTCAAACAGTTGAAGAGGAACAAGTTTCAAGACAAAAAAGGGTCTACACTCCAAGTTTGAAGGAGATGTAGTGAGGTTCAAGTTCGAACCAGAAGCATCAAGTTTGTTGGAGGGCTGTGTGAACAAATCCAAAGACTTGAATGGAGCTGAAGTAGCAAGGCAACAATCTCATGAAGAAGCTGAGTCGTAGGAGAAACCAGCTGTGTGATCAAGGCTGTCTCCAGACTGAACAACCGCTTTGTAAATTGATTTGTTACTCAGTGGATTCCTCCAGGAGTTGGAGAAGAGTGGATTAGAGGAATTACCCCATCCTCGAACCACTATAAATTACTTGTGTCATTTTACATTCAATATTTACTTTCTTGCATATTTTCATATCTGCTGATAAGTTATATTGTTATCCAACTGATAATAACAAGTGCTAAAACAAGTGTTAAAAATGTGCTTAAAAAATTTAACAAAGGGTGTTTAGTCTTCCGATGTTAAAAACCAAATCATCTAAAAGTTAAGTGTTAGCTGACACAGCCGAGTTATACTATCAACAGCTCAGTTGAGTCTGTTGAGTAAGTAACTTAGCTTAAGAAAGCCAACCTAGCTGTCCCCCACAGACTTAGCTGATTTGAGTCAACTCTATTAAAATCTTTAAAAAGACTAAAAGTAAAAATTTGGTAAGGTTTATTCAACCCCCTTTTCTAAACCTTAAACCACATTCCTTGGGACCTACAAGTGGTATCAGAGCGGTTGGTTCATTAAGCCTTCCGCACTAGTTACTGAACTATATCTCAATCTAACTCGTATTCCCATGTTCATTGTTGAAGAGTTTCATAATTGGAATATTCGTACGCAGGCTCACCTATCACCCCTACACAATGAAATGTGGTTCGTAATAGAAGATGGGCCACTGCAAATACTCAAGGCTAACACTGCTGTAAGAAGAGCACCTCAATATGGAGGAGAGGATGCTACAGCAGAACGTAGACCAGCCATGGTGGAAAAACCCCACTGTGAATGGACAAACGATCATAGAAAGAGATTTAACCTGGACAACATAGCTAAGGACATTCTCTACAAGACATTGGACAAAGCCATGTTCAATAGAGTCAAGTCCTGTAAATCAACAAAAGAAATCTGGGATAAGCTAACCCTGATTTGTGAAGGATCCGAACAAATAAAAGATAATAAACTCACTGTTGCTGTACAAAAATTTGAAAATTTCAAAATGCTTGCAGGTGAGTCTGGATCAGCTGGATGCCACAATTACAGAGATCACTAATGAGCTCTCAGCACTTGGGAAAAAATACACTCAGAAAGAGATGTGCATGAAAATTCTAAGAGCCCTCCCAGCTGAATAGGAAATGAAGGTCATGGCCGTGAGACATTCAATGGACCTCTGAAAAACATCAAATCATGAGCTATTCTCAGACCTCAAAGCTTATGAAATTGAGTTGAGAAGAAAAGATCGAAAGAGACAAATTGAAAGATAATTTCAAATGGCTGAAAGAAAAGAAAGTTGAGCCAAAAGAGACCATTGATTAGGAGGAAATTGCTCTCATGGTTAAAAGATTCAACAAGTTGTAACAACTACAAAAGAAACAAAGGAGAGACCTCTAGAAGACATTCAACACCTTCCAAAGCAAGGGAGGATAGGCCATCCAAGAGAGCTAAACATCAAAAATCTGACTATCAGAGAGCTGATCAAAGAGCTGAGAACCTGTGTTGGAATTGCAGTCAACCAGGACATTTTGTTGTTGACTGTACTTATCCACCAATCAGCAAATACAGGAATGAAGAAGAAAGAAGAGTCTTCAGGGAAAGAAGACAAGAAAAGAAGAAAAGCCATGTTGGTTACTGAGACTGCTTAAAGAGCCAGCCAAGTGTAAAGATAGTAGTGAAACTGACTACTCAGGTGATACAGATGAAGAGGCTTTGATATGCGTCATGGCCAAAGAACAAAAACAAGAAGACGAGGTACAATCTAACTCATCACATTCTGATTCTAGTGATAGTGATTGTGATACACACACTTCATCACCTACAGATCTTTATGATTCATCAGGCAAAATGCTGAAAAAATTTTAGCACATTAAAACCTCACACACACTTCTAAATGAGGAAAACAACAGCTCAAAAGCCAAAACTCACATCTGACTAAAGAGTTGAGTACTGTAAGTGACATAGCTTATGAGAAAACTAAGCTGATGGCTGAAAAATGCCAAGATCATAGCAGAGTTAGCTGCTACAGAAAAGAGAGAAAATGATCTTAAAAATGTGATTATCTCATTACAAAAGCATCCAAATCATTGGATGAACTTATAATGAGACAAAAAAATGTGGAGATAAAACATGCATTGGATTTAATATGTGTATGATAGATAAGGCTCCCAGAGTGATTTTGGAAATCCAAAATACGAAAACATCATATGTTGCACCAACTCCCACACCAAAACACCATCACAATCTTACTGGCCTTGGCTATAAAGGAAAAGGAAAGAAGCCAGTAGAGTATGCTGAAAAGACAGCTGAAAAGAAATTTGTAAAAGTCCATCAGCAGACTCCAAATAGAAAATACTCTGTGAAAGCCAAACGGAGCTACCAAAATCCCCAGAAATTTCAGCAAAGAAGTTCATATGATGGGAATGGTAGAAACTATCCTGACCGAGCTGATTGGAACAATCATGAGGAATATCAGTGAAGACCTATGGGATACAAGCCCAAGTGGCAAAGACCTCAACCTCAGCAAAGGTCATTCCTAAGGCAAAAGAGCTATTACCAGCACACACATGCACCCATGCACAACCTTCAAAAATTCTACAATTACACCAGAAAAGCAAATGCTCAAACAAATATACAGGCATACAAACAAAAAAGACAGTTGTATGATTCTAAAACCCCCAAGCAATTTGCTAATGTGCATTATGATTATGGAACTGATAGATGGAAACCTCTTAGAGTCAGATCATCTGGTTATAGGTTGGTTGGAACATCATATAGTACTAACCCCTTAGGACCCAAACAAGTATGGGTACCTAAAAAATTAATTTCCTTGATTGCAGGTTCAAGGTACAGCTGAGTGCCAAAGAACCTGGTACATGGATAGTGGTAGTTCCAGACATATGACAGGAAACAAGAGAAATCTATCAAAATTAAAGGAGATTAAAGGTGCAAAAGTCATATTTGGAGGAAATAAAGCTCCATGGGAAATTAAAGGCACAGGATCCAACAAAAGGAACGGACTAAAGATCACAGATGTTGCATATGTTGAAGGTCTCAATTTCAATCTTCTAAGCATCAACCAACTCTGTGACAAAGGCTACAATATGGGAATCAATATGGGAGTATGCCAGATCAAAGATGTTGAGTCAAATGAGATAGTGCTACAACGAACAAGACAAAAGAACATGTATATAGTAGATTGGTCAACTGCTACACCAAGCACATATCTGCTAACCAAGAGTACATCCGAATCTAGTTGAACGTGACACAAGAAGCTGAGTCACCTGAACTTCAAGACAATAAACAAGCTCGCAAGAAGACATCTTGTGGAAGGATTGCCTGACTCAGTATACAAGAAAGAAAGCATATGTGATGCATGTCAGATGGGAAAGCAAATCAAATCATCTTTCAAGGATAAGCAAAGTCCTTTTTCAACTAGGATATTGCATCTGTTCCATATGGATCTATTTGGTCCTATTGAACCCACTAGCATCAGTGGGAAGAAATACACCTTAGTTGTGGTGGATGACTATTCAAGATATACATGGACAATTTTCATGTGTAAAAAGAAAGAAACACTGCAAAAGCTACCTCAGCAGATGAGAAGAGTTCAAAATGAAAAGAGCCAAACCATTATAAGAATAAGGTCTGATAGAGGAACTGAGTTTGTCAATGGAATTATAACTCAGTATTGTATTGAAAATGGTATTGCTCATAAGTTATCAGCTGCAAGAACTCTGTAGCAGAATGGAGTAGCTGAAAGAAGGAACAGAACTATCAAGGAAGCTGCTAGGACAATGTTAGCTGAAGCTGGATTTATTAATAGATTTTGGGAAGAATCAATAAATACAACATGTTACACTCAAAATATTTGCATGATAAATAGGAAATTAACCAAGACTCCCTATGAAATTTGGACAGGGAGGAAGCCAAATGTTGGATATTTTAAGATATTTGGATGTAAGTGCTTCATCCATAACAATGTCAAGGATAATTTGAAGGCTTTTGATGCTAAAGCTGATGAAGGTATCTTTTGGGATACTCAGGTGAGAGTAAAGCCTATAGAGTGCTAAACAAGAGGACTATGGTTACAGAAGAGTCCATTAATGTGGTTTTTGATGAACCAAATGTGAATGGAGAAGACATTGATGAGTTAGCTGTGAAGCAAAATCAGCCAGCTATGCAGAAGAGTCCCTACATCGATGCAGATATAAGAGCACTCAACCCTGATGACGATGAGATAGTTGAATCTGAAAGACAACTGGAAGGTCTACAGCTGAATGATGATGAAAGAGATGCACAAGACAACTTAGCTGCGAGACGGTTGAACCCAGGTAACTTACTTCAACCTGATGTGAGATGGCTGAGAGACCATCCACCTGACTTAATCATTGGAGATATCAGAGATGGCATAAGAACCAGATCCAAAGCACAAAAATGAAGCTATGTTCGCTTGTTTTATTTCTCAAATAGAGCCTAAAGATGTGTCTCAAGCCTAAGAAGACACACATTAGATTCAGGTCATTCAAGAAGAGCTAAATCAATTTGAAAGAAATAAAGTATAGGAATTAGTTCAAAGACCTACTCACCAAAATGTAATTGGTACAAAGTGGGTAATCAGAAACAAGATGAACGAGAAATGATCTGTTGTCAGAAACAAAGGGTATTGCCAAGAGGAAGGTATAGACTTTGATGAAACATTTGCTCCTGTTGCAAGATTGGAAGCTATAAGGATATTTATTGCTTATGTTGGACATAAAAACATCATTGTATATCAAATGGATGTAAAAAGTGCATTTCTGAATGGATTGTTAGAGGAAGAAGTCTATTTTGAACAACCTCCAGGTTTTGAGCAGAATACTATTGGAGATAAGGTCTACAAGCTTAAGAAGGCATTATATGGACTGAAACAAGCACCAAGAGCATGGTATGACACATTGTCACAATTTCTAATTGACAATGGACTCACCAAAGGCAAAGTTGATAGAACACTCTTCAGAATATAAGATGGAGAGAGCATATTGCTTATTCAAATATATGTGGATGACATTATTTTTGGATCCATAAATAAATAGTTGTATAACAAATTCTCAAACCTCATGCAAGGCAAGTTTGAAATGAGCATGATAGGAGAGTTGACTTTCTTCTTAGGACTTCAAGTCAAGCAAATGAAGGATAGAACCTTCATAAGTCAAACCAAGTATCAAGTGATTTAATGAAGAAATTTGGTATGGGAGACAAATCATTAGTGAAGATTCCTAGGAACACATTAGTCAAAATGGATATGGATGCAGATGGCAAAGTATTAGGAAATTTATTTGTTAGATTTTGATGATACCATGTCAAACTTAAACTAGAAAGTTGGCACCCCATTTTCCTTGTATTTTTTATTGTAATAGATAGGGCTGGAAGAGATGAGTCAAGTCAGCTATGCCAAGGAATACAAGAAGTCAACTGCGGACTTTGTGAAAACTCTGTTGTGTGTCATCTGAGTAATACCATGAAGGAAGTCAAGGACTCAACTGACGGAGAGTTAGCTGGGGAACAACTGTAAGAAGTGTCAGTCAAGTCAACTCAAGAAGCCAAGTCTCAAGTTGAAGTGACAGTTGAGTTATCCAATGATTGGAGCTGACTCATGTCACTTGTGGTATACACAGCAGTCTAGTCAAGACAACTGACTTAGATCCATTGAGTAAAGTCAAGAATATTACTCAATATAGTAATATGTTAAAGCTGTCAGGTCTAAAGTGTTAGTCCTAGAATTATGCAAAAGGAATGAACCAATGGGAAACATTGCACCTTGCGTCAGGCACCTGCAATGCTGCGAAGTCATTTAATACGAGAAAAGGTCAACATCAAGGACTATAGACCAAGACAAACAAGCCAACGAACACAAAGTGCCATTTGAAATTAAACTCTCTCTTCAACGGGCAAAATTTCAAATGTACACTATAAAAGGCTGAGGAAGTTATTGAGAAGAGGTGACCTGAACCACGAACAAGCAAGAAATATTCAAGCATTTTAACCTTCAATATTCTCATAAACATTCAACCAATTCCTCAAGCCTGAAGCTCAAAGGAAATCGATCCAACACAAGCTGTAAAGGAAAGACAACTTCAAATATGTTAAAGAGGAAACTTTTGAAGAAACCAAAGGGGTCTACATTCCAAGTCGGGATTGTAGAAAGGTTCCAGGTCGAACCATTATCAAGTTTGTTGGAGGGCTTCGTGATCAAATCCAAGAACTTGAGAAGTGAGCTGAAGTAGCAAGGCAGTTGCCCTGTGAATAAGCTGAGTCGCAAGAGAAGCCAACTGTGTGATCAAGGTTGTCTTTGTAAATTGATCTGTTACATAGTGGATTCCTCCAGGAGTTGGAGAAGAGAGGATTAGAAGAATTACCCCATCTTCGAACCTCTATAAAATATTTGTGTCATTCACTTTCAGCAAACTTACTTTTCTGCATAATTACTTTATATATGTTGTTAAGTATTATATTTGTTATCCAACTGATAAATAACTAAGTGTTAAAAATCAAGTGTTAAAAACAAGCTTAAAACTAAACAAAGGGTGTTAAGTCTTCCGCTATTAAAAAAACCAATCAGCCAAGTTAAGTATTTGGCTTGAGCAGCCGAGTTATACTATCAACAGCTCTATTGAGTCTGTTGAGTGGGTAACTTAGTTGAAAAGCCAACTTAGTTGTCCATCAAGGACACAACTATTTGAGTCAACTATGTTGAATAATTTCAAAAGGACTAAATCGAAAATTTAGTAAGATTTATTCAACCCCCTCTCTAAACCTTACTTCAAACCCCTTGGAACCTACACAAAGCTGTTGATCAAACAAGGTATAGAGCTCTCATTGGATCTTTGCACTATTTAGTAGCAAGCAGGCCATACATCGCCTTTGTTATAAGTGTATGTGCTAGATTTCAATCTGCACCAAAAGAGAGTCACATGACTGCAGCTAAGAGAATCCTAAGGTATTTGAAGGGATGCCAAGAAGTTGGATTGTGGTATCCAAAGGAAGGAGGATTCAATCTAGTAGGATACTCAGACTCAGATTATGCTGGATGTAGAGTAAATAGGAAGAGTACATCGGTACTTGTCAAATGCTTAGAAATACCTTAGGTACTTGCTAAATTCGAGAAGGTAGCTGAGAAACATTCTACTCGCATTCAAAACATAAGGATGCAATATGATGGTCCTTCAGCCGGAAAGGATTAACCTGAAATCAAACCACCAAGAGACATTGATATGCCTGATGCTGGATCTGAGCCCAGATCACTAGAGGAGTTCCAAACTCTTGAGGCAGAAGGATATTTTCAAAATATGACTCTACCGCAAGCCTGGGATCTATACTGGGAGAAAGGACTTGAAGTATGCAAATCAGCTGATAAGCACCCAAGTTAGCAGTCACTCAGCTGGAAATCAAAAGCTCCGTCAATATACTTCCAGAGGAAGAGGAGCTGCGTCAGGGAGAGGAAGAGGAAGATATGGTGGCAGTGGGAGAAGTACTCAACCGCGGCCAAGACCAGAAGACACTAAGTATGTTGATCCGCGGAAGAAAGGACTCAGAAGTTGATCATCTTAAGAACTTAGAAGTTGCATGCAAGAATGCTTAAGAAAAGTTGCATGAATGGGAGGAAAGGCAACAGAGGGATGACCTAGAGGCGAGCTTATGAGAAGAAAAAGAAAGATGAACAGGAAAGGAAGAGGAGAAGAGCTAACGAGGACATGAGGAGAGCTGATGAAGAAGAGAAAAAAAGGAAGCAGCTAAGACGTTGAAGACGGTTGCAACCCCTTCTTGTATTTTACTTAGTCAGAATGAAGACCCAGCTCCGTACTTTCTTTGTAATATTTTCTCTGATACTAGTTGTAACTTAGCTTAGATACAGTTGTAATGTAATACTTTTAAAAGCTCTGATACTCTTTGTAAACAGCTTTGTAAAGGACAAGAATGCTATGATCAAATAAAAGTGATTATTCAAAACATATATTCTTTGTTACTGCGGTGCTTGTATTTTCTGTTTAATCAATTTATGTTTTGGCATCATCAAAAAGGGGAAAATTGTTAGGAAATTTAATTGTTAGATTTTGATGATACTATGTAAACTTAAAGTACAAAATTGGCACCCCATTTTTCCTTATATTTTCTATGATGTAATAGATAGGACTGAAAGAGCTGAGTGGAGTCAGCTATGTCGAAGAATACAAGAAGTCAATCAAGGCAAGGCAAGAATGAAGACCAATCAAAAAGATTGAGTCGAGTCGAAGGAAACTTAAGTTAAAATTTGAGTGAAGGGCGTTGAAGTATCAGTCAAGACTATCGGTTGAATTGACAGTTGAGTCATGTTCAAATGATTGATAGTTGTCTCAAGTTAAAGGGGTAAAGGCAGTTGTCCAGTCAAGTCGACTGAGATAAATTTGTTGCACAGAGTCAAGGTTATTGCTTAATTTAGTAATACCTCCATGATGCCAGGTCTTAAAGTGCTCAACCCATAAGCGTGCAAAATGAATAAACTAATGGGAAACACTGAAAATTGTGTCAGACTCTGAAAAGCTGAAGATTTCATTAAATATGAAGAAGAGTCTCCATCACATGCTGTAAATCAAGATAAGACAAGCCAACGGTCAAGAATGTGTCATTTGAAAATAGCTTATCTCTTCAACGGGCAAATTTTCGAATGGTCACTATATAAGGATATGGAAGCAATTGAAAACAGGCAATGAGCAATAAGCAACCAACAACGAATCAAGCAAGAATAACCTGCAATATTCTCTAAGCTTTCAAAGAATAATTCCTCAAGCCTAACATCAAAGTAATTCAGTCCAACACTCATTGTGAACGAAAAATTACCTCAACTAGTTGAAGAGGAACAAGTTTCAAGAACAAAATGGGTCTACACTCCAAGGTTGAAGGAGTTGTAGTGAGGTTCAAGTGTGAACCAGAAGGATCGAGTTTGTTGGAGGGCTGTGTGATCAAATCCAAAGACTTGAAGGGAGCTGAAGTAGCAAGGCAGCTGTCTTGTGAAGAAACTGAGTCGCAGGAGAAGCCAGCTGTGTGATCAAGGTTGTTTCCAGACTAAAGAACCGCTTTGTAAACATGTCTGTTACTTAGTGGATTCGTCCAGGAGTTGGAGAGGAGTAGATTAGAGGAATTACTCCATCCTCGAACCACTATAAAATACTTGTGTCATTTTGCTTTCAGCATTTACTTTCTTGCATATTTTTCATATCTCTGATAAGTTAATTTGCTATCCAATTAATAATAATAAGTGCTAAAACAAGTGTTAAAAACGTGTCTTAATTTATCAAAGGGTGTTAAGTCTTCCGCTGTTAAAAACCAAATCATCTAAAAGTTAAGTGTTAGCTGACACAGCCGATTTATACTATCAACAAATCAGTCGAGTCTGTCCAGTGGGTAACTTAGCTGAAGATAGCCAACCTAGATGTCCCCCAATGACTTAGCTGATTTAAGTCAACTCTGTTGAATTTCTTAAAAAGACTAAAAAGTAAAAATTTGGTAAGGTTTATTCAACCCTCCCCCTTCTAAACCTTACACCACACCCCTTGGGACCTACACATGTTAATTGTCATGAAATAGGATGTGGTTATGTTAGCGGGTCCAGGAATTTGCACACGAGCATTAGTTTGACATGGATGTTGGGTGTGTGGTGGACTTTACATACGGGTATTGATTTGACATTAATACAAGGTGTGTGTTATATTGATGGCTGGAGGACTTCCATGAGAGCCAAAAGTTGGAAGTTGCACCATAAATTTCAGCCGATTTTTTTTACATGTGCCGAAGAAATTTTTTATAATGGTTGATTATAATTTATCTACTTATTGATAAAATAGGGTTCTCAGGTTTGATAATGATGGTTCTCTGGTTTGAGAGTCATGATTGTTCGTGAAGACAATGAAACTTATTTTATTTTGCTAAGGTGGAGTTTGTTGGGTTTTTTTATGTCAAAAATAAACGAAGGGGTTCTCATCCCACACTGGTTTGGGAAAAAGCCTTAAGGTTGTTTAAGGAACCAATGTGGTGTGTTTTCAAGGCTAGTCAAATACACTTTAATCTTTTTGGTTTGACTCTAATTAAATTTCTTTATTGTATTATTTAGTATGGAGAGTTTAGAGAGAGGTGTGCATTAGTCAAATGTTTGTAAGAGTGTGGTGTACTGGCGCCGGGAGAGATAATGTCTGTGTGATTGAACACATAGTGAAATTTCTTTCTATGTGGGACGTAGTTTTTCTCCAGTTTTGGAGTTTATCACGTAAATCTTGTGTTGTGGATTGTTGTTATTTTTTTATTTTATTTATCGGTTATTTCTGGTTGGTCATGGGGATGAATGTGTGATCTGATTTTCCTAACACAACTTGTAATGTCAATCGTAAAATACTTACTAATTTAAACCCAATTATATCAGCAATCTAGAAATCTCGAAATAAAATAGGTAGGAGAAAAAGGGCACAAAAAATTAATTAAGAAATTTGTGTCGCAGTTATAAAATGCTTAAATTGAATTATAATTATTTTGCCTTATTTACTTTAATATTTTTTTTCATTAATTTGTAACTGGGTTTAAAATCCGAACAATAACAACACTTAAATTAAAATCCACCAAATGTTATCTCAGTCTTGAAAATGATTTATAATTTGAACCCGTATTACAAATATTAAATTAGTAGTTTTGAAATCCAAAATAAAATAAGTACACGAAAAGTGCAATAAGAAAATCTGATTAAGAAACATTTTATTGGGTAAAAGGAAGCTAAGGAGTAATTTGTTTCGCAAATTATTTGAATGTAATTATAGAAATTTTTATATTATATATTATCAAATTAAATCATAGTTGTGGATTGAGAATCGAATATCTTATTCCACCTTCGTTCCACTTTATATTTCATTGCATTGGATAAAATACGTGTGTACATTTTTTATGTTTCTTTTGCAAACTGCTTTAGATGGTAATTGAGATTTTAGAGTGTTGGTGCTGCCACTTAAAATTAGGGGTGATAATCCTGATATAACTAAAATTATTGAGAGAAAACCGAACCCAAACACGAGAAATCTGAATCCAAACACCGTTAACACGAATCTGACACAATTGTCTTAAAAATAGCATCTTTTATTTTATTTTTCATGTATTTTGAACATAACACGAAATTTGCCCGAAACTAAATACGAGAATATGGACATATAATTCGAATTGTCATCCCTACTTAAAACATAAACTTATAATTTACAAAACATTATATGTATATATATTATATAGCACATTGAAAACTTTCTTTCCACACTCACATACACAAGCCCACAGTTAAGCCTTTCGTTAATGGCGGTGCCTCCGGTATGCTTGCTTCTTATGTTCTTCAGCCCATTGACATGATTAACGTATTTAATTTTTGAGTATAATCACATTTATCCACTGGAATTGTTTGTAATTGTTAGCTGTCAATTTTTTTTTTGTGTGTTTTTTGATAGGATTTTGTTTTTTCCTGAATGAATGTTGGGTTGTGGGCATTGTTTCAGAATTTAGATCAAATGGGTTTCGCTTTTGATTTGATAAAATGAACCTTGTTGTGGGTTTAGCATCGTTTTGGTGCTTTCTGTTTGTTTGATTTTGTCATATCAATTTTATTTATCAAATGCTTGTGCGTGGGATTTAGATCTCCTTTTTGTTCGTGGAGTTTAAAGATGTATTGTTGTTTTATGTCGAGTTAACAATTCATTTTCAGTGTTATTTTGTTAGAAGATGGAATTGTCAAGATGTAGTCTCAGCTAAATGAAATACTTTTATTTCATGTACATTTACTTCACATTTGTAAATATAGTTAAGTTAGTTATGGTAGTTAATAGTTTGTTAGGGAATTAGTCTTTATTTCATCTATATATTCAGTCATGCGATAAAGAACATAACACTTTTCTTCTTCTCAGTAATTCAATGATCAATATCAAATTCTCTAGTTTCACATGGTATCAGTTGAGTTTGTGATTATCTTCTTCCGCTTTTTTTTTTCTATAATCCTGATTGCAGCTTGCAATCACTTATGTTATACGATTGATTGGTTCTATATTTAATCATCATCTTTTCTACAAGATTAATCTGCTAGATTAATTTCTTGATTCTTTTTCTTAAAGAATTCTTATCCTTTCTCTCAAGAATCCTGATGGCTACAAATTTTGATGATCCTTCATCGCCGTTCTTCTTACATCCGAGTGACAATCCCAGAGCAGTGACTGTTTACGAACCATTTACTGGGGAAACTATATCTCATGGAATAGAGCAGTCTTAATGGCATTAAGTGTCAAAAATCAAGATTATTGCACCACCCTCTTCTTCCTCTGCACTCTTCAATGCTTGGCAACGAGAAAATAATCTTGTTCTATCTTGGGTCTTGAATTCAATTTGCGAGGATATCAGGCAGAGTTTGTTGTTTTTTACAACCTCTCAAGAAGTATGGGATGAGCTCAAGATCTGATATGCATGCAGTGATGGCCCTCGAGTCTTTCACTTAGAAAAATCCTTAAGCTCTATCTGTCAGGGCAATAATTCTGTGACCATCTACTATAACCAATTCAAGAGTTTGTGGGATGAATATATCAGTCACCGCCCACTTATGAAGTGTTCTTGTAGTTTTTTCTCGTGTAACATATCTGCAATGATGGCCTCTACACAACAAAACGATTCAGTCATAAAGTTTCTCATTGGACTACATGAATCCCACGCCCAGTTAAGAAGCTAATCACTTCTTAATTCTCCTCTACCCTCTTTAGCTAATGTTTACTCACTTCTTCTTCAAGAAGAAGCTTAGAGAGGGTTATGTAAGTCCAATGTTTATTCACATCTTATTGAATTTGTAGCAATGATAGCCAAACAACAAATTTCTCTAAGTTTCAAGCTAACAAACACAAGAAAAAACCAAGATGGTTTTATTGTGGTTTTAATGGACATACTGTGGATAAGCGTTTCCAACTTATAGGCTATCCACTTGGTTGGAAAGGTCCAAATGGTCCAAGAATTTTGAAATATCATGTTGCTGTCATTAGTTCCAATTCACCACAGCACACCGAAGCTCCTACAGAAAATTCTATGTTTTCAAAGGAGATGATAGAGAAATTTCTGGTTTATGTTCAAGCTCAAGCTAATCAAGCTAATTCTTCTAATTCTGAAATGATATACTCTGCAGCAACATCTTTTCATCAGCCAAATGCTTCTAAACAAGTTAATTCAACAGTACCATCTACTTCAGGTGTAATCTCTTTACAATCTTAAAATTGGTTTTTTAGATATTGGAGCTACTGATCACATGATATGTGATAAATCTTTATTTACTAGTAATCCTGTGATTGTGTTTGTACCAATTTGTTTACCAAATGGTCAAAGCACCATTGCATCTCACATTGGTGAAGTCAAGTTGTCTGAAGATTTAATTTTACATAAAACTTTATGTGTTCCTTCTTTTTATTTTAATCTTATATTTGTTTCCCAGTTAGCCAAGACTTCAAATTATATTTTGCATTTTCTAACATCTCATTGTGTTCTATAGGACATCAACAGCCTGGAGATGATTGGTTTTTCTGAAGAGAAAAATGGCCTCTATCATTTCAAAATTCCTTATGTAGCATTTGTTACTAGTGTAGGTCGTTTTCTTTGGCATTTAAGACTGGGACATATCTCAGCAAATAGATTGTCTATGTTACCTCAAATTTTGATTCTTATAATGTTTGTTAATTTTCCAAACAAAAGAAGCTCCCTTTTACTGTTAGCACTTCTAATTCCAATAAAAAATTTGAGCTTATTCATTGTGATCTTTGGGGTTCGTTCTCTGTTACATCTCATAATGGTTTTTAGTATTTCCTCACTATAGTAGATGATTTCTCTAGATGTACATGGATTTATTTGTTAAAACACAAATCTGACACTCAAGTTCATCTTCAAATTTTTTTGAATATGGCTAAAAATCAGTTTAACTGTACTATTAAAATTCTAAGGTCTGACAATGGCACTGAATTCTTCTTGAATCAGTTTTACAGCACCAATGGTATTATTCATTAAACTAGTTGTATTAAAACACCACAACAAAATGGCTTAGTAGAAAGAAAAGACCAACACTTGTTACAAATTGCTAGAGCCGTACTGTTTCATTGAAAAGTCCCTATTACATTTTGGGATGAATGCATTTTAACAACTGCTCATATCATTAACAGGATTCCAACTCCTATTTTACAAAACAAATCCCCTTTTGAGGTTTTATTCAACAAACAACCTACCTATGATCATTTTAATGTTTTTAGATGTCTTACTTATGCATCAACTTTAACTGCTAATAGAAATAAATTTCAGTCTAGAGCTACCAAATGTGTTTTTATGGGGTATCCTTTTGGTTCAAAAGGTTATAAACTCTATGATTTATCTAAAAACAAATTGATCATTTCTAGAAATGTACACTTTTGTGAAAATGTTTTTCCTTTTCATCAGTTTGTTTCAACTGATTCAAATATTGATCCTCTTTTCCCACTTAAGGACTCTGATTATCATCATGTATCTCCTTCTGTAACTCCTTATATTCCTACAGCCACAGAACAGGTTGGTATCATTCCTACAGCAACATAACAGGTTGATATCATTCCTGCAGAGTCTGCTAATGATATCGTTGTAAGAAAATCTTCATGATCAAAAAATGTCCCTTCTTATTTAAATGTTTATGATTGTAATTTGCCTCCTTCTTTGAATACTAATTCCTCAGCGCAATGTGTCTCGTTGGGAAAACAATATCCTATTGCAAATTACTTATCCATTGTGCAGTTATCTCACAAACATAGAGCTTTCACAGCTAGTATAAGCCATATTGCTGAACCTAGAACTTATGCACAAGCTAGTAAAATCCCAGAATGGCAACAGGCCATGAAAACTAAATTGAATGCTTTAGAAAAGAACAATACATGGATTCTAACTACTTTACCTACAAACAAGCATTGCATTCGCTGCAAGTGAGTATATAAAGCTAAATATAAGTCAGATGGGATAGTGGAAAGATACAAAGCAAGGCTTGTAGCAAAAAGCTACACTCAAGAGGAAGGTTTAGACTATTTTGAAACTTTTTAACCTGTTGCTAACATTACCATTGTCAGGCTTATCATTGCACTTACTATTGCAAAGGGATGGCACCTTCATCAGTTGGATGTCAACAATGCATTTCTACATGGAGACCTCAATGAAGAAGTCTATGTGTTGCCACCTCCAGGGTATTGTGTAGCAAATGATTACAGAGTTTATAAGTTGACAAAGAGTTTATATGGATTAAAGCAAGCATCTAGATAATGCTTTCAAAAAATAACATCTTGTTTACTTGATTATGGATTTCATCAGTCAAGTCCAGATTCCTCTCTTTTTATAAAGTCTGATTCTGATTGTTTAATTGTTCTATGTGTCTATGTTGATGACATAATTTTAGCTGGCATTAATCTCAAAGATATTGAAGCTATAAAATAGCACCTTGATAATCAATTTACTATAAAAGATCTTGGAACTCTCAAATATATATTGGGGATAGAAATTGCTAGAACTACAAAAGGTATTCATCTATGCCAAAGAAAATATGCTCTTGATTTGCTCACTGAAACAGGTTACATTGGTTGCAAACCAATTACAACACCTATGGATTCAAAATTTGATTTTCCGAACTCTTATAACACTTTATTACAAGATCCTTCCCAATATAGAAGACTCATTGGAAGAATGGTCTATTTAACTATTACAATGCTTGATCTTTCATATAGTATTCAAACATTAAGCCAGTTTTTATCCAAGCCTAATGTATCTCACTTGGCTGTAGCACATAGAGTACTTAGGTACATCAAAAGTTGTCCAGGTAAAGGGCCTTTTTATTCTTCAGATTCTATTTTGCATCTAAAAGACTTTAGTGATGCATATTGGGCAAGATGTCCACAAACAATGACAAGCATAAGTGGATATGCAGTCTGGAGGTAGAGCCATAGGTGATTTAAAGCAGAAGTAAACTTAATAATATATGATTTCTGTTGGCAGCCTGATTTTCTTTTGAAGTTGATGAATGTAGAATTTGAGTAATGCATTGAGTATGTTTCAAGGATTAATGAGTAACTTCTGGACTTAGTTTTAAACATAATGCTTCTTGGTTAGAATGAAACATGATAAGTTTAAATTGATACTGAAGTTATAATACAAGTCCTAAAAGATGCATCTTTAATTTAATTGGACAGTTGTCACAAAATTGAGGGTGTCATTCCTGACTTTCTCAGGGGAATCATTTGGCTCTCAACATTGAGCATTATAGATTCTTTTATTGATTGGAGGGGAATCTCTGTATACTAAAGTTGATAGATACAAAATATTTTGATTTTAAGCTTGTTTTCCAGTAACACATTTTAGTGAACTAAAAGTTGTTATGTGCATATGTCCCCATATAACAGTGAAAATTGTTTTTACCTTCTATGGTTGAATGTAGGTGTAACTGAGGATTCTTGATCTTCATTAGGTTTTTCATCTAGTCATATGCATATGAGTTTTGATTTTAATCAGTATAATCTTTTTTTTGCTCGTCACACTCTGAATTGCTTAATAGTAGTGTTTATGTTTGGATTACCTATTTTAGCTCAATCAATGGAGTTAAGTTAAACATATAAAATGCTCACAATATGCAATATTTCAATGTTCAACCATGTCTTTTAGTTCTTAACTTGCCTTTTAATTATTAGTATTGTTGTTTCCACAGGGTTTGTCTGTTGGGCTTCTTAGACAAGCTACATATACAACTGATGTGTGTAAAATATACGTGTATTTAAGGATTTAAAATGATATATATTTGATGCATTTGCACGCATATTCAGTGTGTTTTGGTTGGTTTCCTTTGTTGGGCATGATACTGCGTACTCTTGTGGATTTTACAGGAAATGGAGCTAAACTGGATCAAAGCGATATCAAGTTCCAAAGTATAGGTCAAGAGCTAAGGTACGGGCAAAGATATGAAGGAAAGAAGCATGGACGGTCAAACAAAAGAGAATTTCCTTCAAAAACATCAAAACGCGCTAACAGTTTCCAACACTGGCAGGGTTTAGTATTTGGCCATAACTTCCTATACAAAATTGATATGGAGGTGATTCAAGTGGATAGAAAGCTAAGAGAAAGGGCTACAACTTCCATTAAGACCCCGGGATCAAATTCTTATCGCACGACCCGACCGTGTGGGTTGACACAGTCATGCGACGTAACTGAGGCTGAATTGGTCTCCTTTTCCTACTCAAACTCAGCAAGTGATCTCTCCAAGCATCTATAAAAGGGACCCAAGGCTTGCACGAAAATCCATCCATCATTACACAATACAACACATCGAATAACATAGGAATGAAGGAATCGAAGAGCCTCTGAGAACAATAGGCTAGGTCGCGAAGAACACCACAAGGCTTTCGCATCTACTGGAGCACAAGAGCTTCGAGGGCTTGGAAGGAGAATCCATCCTAACAAGAAGGGATTTTCTTTCTATATCTAAGAACTCTTGTATGTGCTTAAACGATGTCATAATGTTGATTCGAATTTGTCTATGAGTTTGTAATCAATGTTTTACATATCTTTCGGATCTTAGGGGCATAATCGAAACTGTGGATTCATGTTAAATATGATTATTTATTTTCTTAATTAATTCATGTTTTTTATTTTATGAATTTGAGTGTTTATTTATAATTGCTTTTTATTTGGCCAATAATTTGCATGTCATATTTGTTAGTGCGAAATTTGGGAGATGAGTTCTAAGAAAGACGAAAATCAAATTCAGACATAAACGGATGTAACGAGTCGGGAACCTACAACTGTTTGTGGGGAGTCATTCAATTCATAAATCTTTTAGGAGTTAGTAATAATTGTAACGAGTCGGGAGACCTACAATTGTTATTAATCAACTTTTTATTTATCGTCTGGGAGGGGGAATAGACTAACTTAGGAATTGAACCCATAGAATTGCATGAATTGGTTTTTAAAATTTTAGTTGCATTTAATATTGAAGAAAATTATTGAGATTATGTGTCTAAGGTTGCTCCTATAGATGTTGAAAATACTTGTGGGGTTTGCAAATTTATTTCTTTTTCTTTCTTTTATTCATGATTTTTATTATTAAATATTCAATATTCGGTCGCTTCAGTAAAATTGAAATACGATGTTATTATAGCCTAAGTGTTTCGAATATCAATCATTGAGGAATACGTCCTTGCTTACCATTATTCTATAAACTACACTGTACACTTGCAGTTGTATGAACCAAAATATTTTTGGCGAACAACAACTGCTCGGCTTGGATCATTTAAGTGAGTATTTTCTGTGTACCTTGTAGCTTAGTGGACTCATTACCATGTTAATTGTTGGCCAAACATAATATCTAGAATTACTTGAGTCAGAGGATTGGCTATGGAATTATCATTGTGCTTTTGATGCTAAGCACTTTCTTGCTTCATGTGCACATCATCTTTTGCTCTACCTTGCATCCACAATTCATTGTTTGTTTATCATGTGAAGTATGCATCACTGGTTTCATTTAAGTAGGTACATATGCTAAAAGGTGGACCGGTTTTGTTATTCCCATTTTTAACCTCTATAGATTTATCTATAAAGGGAAAAAAACACTCAGCATTTTAGTTATGATATATGAATAACTTGTATGCTAGTGCAGTTGGACTACTAACAGTCTTAAATTATTATAGTTTGTGCACTCTCCTTTCTCAGCCTTCCAACAGAAGAAGTCAGCTAAATCTCCAAATATATTAACTTAGTTGTCATTATTGGTGGCATGTGACAATGATATCCTATTCATCATGCATATGTTGTTTTCATAATGAACGTAATTGAAATAACCCGTTAAGTAGACTTAATAATAATAGTATATATATATATATATAGAGGGGATCCTGTGAGACCACCCTCCTAGGTGAGACCATGGGAACAAATCTACACCATCTAAAAAATAAATCAATGGCCAATATATGAACAAATATATACAGCAATTGATAGGAAAATATATACTTGCAGGGGTAAAATAGGAATAGATGAAACAAAAATAGTAACCACCTCTTACAAATTAGGGACGTGATCTGTTATTGATCACGTCCCCATAATCACACGATTTACCCTCCTTTTTCTCTCCCTTCTTTACAACAACAATCTCTGCATCGCCATACCAACCTATACTGCTCCAGTCGAACCTGAAAATTATTCCATATGATCAAGCTTGACAAAAAAAAATTGGCGTCAGATATCATACAATTGGCGAAGAGTTATTATCCATTGGATGCAAAAGGAGTTCTACAATGGCAGAAAATCTTGATTTCAACGCAAGTGATGAATGTATTCAAGGTAATTTCTTACGAGAAACTTGCTACAAAATTATGGAGAAACAACTGAAACAAACTTGGATGATAATTGAATCAAGTGCATAGTTGTTGTTATTGATTTGTATGTTTAGTATACATAGTTTGTCTGTTTAGTGTATAAAGCTTGTATATATAGTTTTACTTGTTTGCATATTAACCGCTTGTCTATAGATTGTATATTTGTTATTAGTTTGTATATTTAGTATAGATTGTTTGCATATTAAGTATATAAACCTTGCATGTATAGTTTTATTTGTTTGCATATTTATTGTTTGTTTGCAGATTTTATATTTGTTACCATTTCGTTGCGTGATTATTTAGCATATAAAACTTGTATATAATACTAGTAATAGTTGTATATTTATAATATAAAACTTGCGTGTATATTTATATTTGTTTCCCTATTTCCAGTTTGTCTGTAGTTTGTTTAATTGAATATCAGTTCGTGCCTATTTCATTGTATGTGAATACTTGTCTTGCATATTTAAAAATACAATAAATATATGTGAAGGCTTGTCTTGCATTTTAAATTAATCAATTTGATATAATAAAAAATTAAATATTAACTAAACACTTTTTGCATATTTATAACTCACAAGTTGCATATATAGTGTGTTTTTTCTATATTGTATACAAATCCTGGTATATAGCAACATAATTACAAAATGTAAAGTATGTGAATATAATTACATATGTGTATGTATAGTATACCCATTTGGTATTATATTGTAATGTCTTTTGTGATGGCAAAAATTACAGAAGCAGCAAACATAATCAATGTAGGCCAACGACTCGAAATCTCGTCGGGCTCAACTAAATATTGGATACCAGAGGTAGAACAAGAAAAGATTCCCAAGTATGCATGCATTTCTCTACGTTGGAAGTGGGAATACAATTTTACAAAGACTATGGAGCAATTAGCGGATTCGACATTAGAAGGATCACCACACAGCGATTCAAGAACGAAGTAATTCATTTCAATTATGTTCTTTGCAATAGAGAAGGCTTCAAACACACAAAAAACAACATACCTACAGACCCTACATATGACCCCAAAAGCAGCACAACACATGGGTCACGGAAGAGGACTTCAAACCGGGTTGGGTGCAATGCACGCTGTATTTTCGAGTACACCAGCACAGGTGCATATAAAATACGGAGTTTTGAAGAGTGCTGTTAGGAAATTTATTTGTTAGATTTTGATGATACCATGTAAAACTTAAACTAGGAAGTTGGCACCCCATTTTCCTTGTAATTTGTATTGCAATAGATAGGACTGGAAGAGCTGAGTTAAGTCAGCTATGTCAAGGATTCCAAGAAGTCAACTGCGGACTGGACTGAAGAAGTGTCAGTTGAGTATGGTCAAGAAGGAAGTCAATGACTCGACTGAAGAAGTGTCAGCTAAGGAACAACTGTGTGAAGTGTCAGTCAAGTCAACTTAAAGAGCCAAGTCTGTGAGTTAGAGTGACAGTTGAGTCAATCCTATGATTGGAGCAGACTCAAGTCACCTAGGGTAAAAGCAACAGTCAAGTGAAGACATTTGACTTAGATCCGTTGGAATAAAGTCAAGAATATTACTCGATATATTAATATGTAAGGCTGTCAGGTCTAAAAGTGGTTTTCCCAGAATTGTGCAAAAGAATGAACCAATGGGAAACACTGCACCTTGTGTCAGACGCCTGCAAATCTGAAATGGCATTTAATACGAGGAAAGCTCAACATCACAAAGGTTTGCAGACCAAGACAAGACAAGCCAATAACCATAAAGTGACATTTGAAATTAGCATATCTCTTTAACGGGCAAAATTTCAAATGTACACTATAAAAGGTTGAGGAAGCTATTGAGAAAAGGTTACCTGAACCACGAACGAACAAGCAATATTCAATCATTTAACCTGCAAATTCTCAAAGCTTATCAAGATATTCCTCAAGCCTGAAACTCGAAGAAACTCGATCCAACACACACTGCGAAGGAAAGATAACTTCAAACTGTTGAAGAGGAAAACATTTGAAAATAAGAAAATGGGTCTCCTTTCCAAGTCATGATTGTAGTAAGGTTCAAGGTCGAACTATTATCAAGTTTATTGGAGGACTTCGTGATCAAATCTAAGAACTTGATAAGTGAGTTGAAGTAGCAAGACAGCTGCCCTATGAAGAAGTTGAGTCGCAAGAGAAGCCAGCTGTGTGATCAGGGCTGTCTCCAGATTGATAACTGCTTTGTAAACTGATTTGTTACATAGTGGATTCCTCCAGGAGTTGGAGAAGAGAGGAATAGAAGAATTACCCCATCTTCGAAACTCTATAAAATATTTGTGTCATTTACTTTCAGCAAATTTACATTCCTGCATATTTGCTTTATATCTGCTGTTAGTATTATATTTGATATCCAACTGATAAATAACCAAGTGCTAAAACTCAAGTGTTAAAAATAAGCTTAAAACTAATCAAATGGTATTAAGTCTTCCGCTGTTAAAAACCAAATCAGCCAAGTTACGTAATTAGCATAAGCAGCCGAGTAATACTATTAACAGCTCTATCGAGTCTGTTGAGTGGGTAACTTAGATGAATAGCCTACTTAGCTGTCCCTCAAGGACACAGTTGTTTGAGTCAACTCTGTTGAATATTTTTTAAGGACTAAAATCGAAAATTTGGTAAGGTTTATTCAACCCCCCCTTCTAAACCTTGCACCACACCCCTTGGGACCTACAAGCGCCACACTCACCCAATAACAGTCGATACATTCAAGCAATTTCTGAAAGTTAACAGAAACCTAAACTTTGGACACCAGCAATTTATCATCAATTGCACAAAAGCTAATATAGGGAGTTCTAAACAACACAAATTATTCAGGGAGATGGTAGGCGGATTTTCACAAGTCGGGGCGCTCAAGATTGATTTTAAAAACTTCAAGCGAGACTTGAAAGCATACATTTGTGGTGCAGATGCACAGTTGGTGATATACAAATTATTTAAACAAACAAAAGTTAATCAAGGGATGGCTTTCGATTACGACATGGACGAAGATGAACAACTGCCGCGTCTATTTTGGGTAGAGCAAACATCTATAAGGAACTACGCCACATTTGGAGATGTGATTTCATTTGATGCTACATACAATACTAACAGGTAATGCATTTTGTTGTTTATGTCGTTCCTTCAATTAACATAATAGTATGTATACTTAGTTGAGTGGAAATGTATACTTAGTTATGTTTTATCGTATATTTTGTTCAGATGAATTTTATATTTGGTCATGTCGATATGTATACTTAATTATGTGTCATGGTGTATATAGTTATGTTTTATTATATACTTAGTGCAATGGAATTGTATACTTAGTTCTTTAGAATTGTATACTTAGTTTAATGGAATTGTATACATTATTAAATGTCATTGCATTTAGAAAATACATTTAATAACTTGTGATTACTGTATTTGGCTGGAAAATTCTGAAACATTGCAACAACTTTATGTTGCATATATATATAAGTGAAATTGTATATAGTGTAATCTTATTCCGTATACTTACATTAACAAACATGTGCAGGTATAAAATGGTTTTCGCTCCATTCACCGTAGTAGATAACCATCGCAGATGTGTCACGTTTGCAGCTGATTTTATATTAAAGTAAGATGAAGAATCATATACATGGCTGTTCAAAAAGTTCTTAGAAGCTGTTGGTTTTGAACCATACTATATAGTAACAGGTAAAGATCTGGCAATGAAGAAGGCCATTCAATCTGTGCTCAAGACGGTAATACACAGATTGTGTATGTGGCACATAATGAAAAAGGTTAGTGTTAAAGTCGGCCACACTGTGTTCAAGGATAAAAATTTCATAAATCGACTGAATTCAATCGTGTGTGATACCAGCATTTCAATACCAGAATTTGAAAGTCAATGGATTTATATTATGGCTGACTTTGGTCTAACATCGCATCCATGGTTCACACATATGTATGAGCTTAGAAGGAGTTGGATACCCGCATATTTTAAAAATGTCCCGGTGAGTGGTTTGCTCAAAACTACATCACGATCAGAGATCACCAATAGCTGGTTTGGGAACTTTACAAATCCTGGTTCAAACTTGGTTTAATTTTTCATGCACTTTGAAAGCGCAATGGAGTCACAGTGCATGCAACCGATAAATTAAACCACAAAAGCCAAACAACGTTTCCAGAATGCAAGACACGACTGACCATTGAGAAGCATGCGTCTTCAGTGTACACGCACACCGTATTTACCGATGTTAGCACAAAAATTGAAGCATCATGCTATGATTGCACAATTACAGACATAACTGATGATGCCATCAAGTGTTCCTACAAAATTAAAGACCAAACAAATGGCATATTTGATGTCATAAATTATAAAACAGAAACAATGATAAACTGCAGCTGTAAAAAGTTTGAACAGATGGGCTTACTGTGTTGTCATGTTTTTGTGATACTAAAGGACTATCAGGAAATTCCTAGGAAATTTTTAGCTCAACAGTGGATAAAGTCAGCCTCGATCACACCATACACAAACACTGGCCATATCTATCAATTTGGAAGAGGAGATGAGGCCGCAAGCACGCTAAACAACCATTGGTCTGATTTCCACATCTGCATTGGTCTAGCATAAGGAAATATTGATAAATTATCAAATTTATCACGTCTTGTAGCTGAAGAAAAGGTAAAATTGTTAAAAGATCAGCAACATATACCGTCTGTGGGTAGCAAACAGTCGGTAATGGAAACATATTGTGGCTCAACCTCACAACTTTGATATTTATGTATTACCACCAAACAAAGCAAAAACAAGGGCAACGGTAGTAATGTGAGGAGTAGAATTCAAAGCCAAAGAGAGAAAGCCATCAAGGCAAGCACAAAACTCAAAAGACGATGTGAAACCTATGGTGAGATCGGAACACATAACAGCAGAATGTGTCCAAAACGCGACAGCACCCCCTAATAGAACAATGTTTTGATTGATCAATGCTTGGTGAACAATATGTAGCCTGTTAATTTATCTTTTCGATTATTTTTCCTCATCATACATGTATTACATATAAAATTACATTGAATTAACTATACAATAAAACATTACGAAGCATACATAATTGTTTAACTAAGTATACCATCAAACTGAACTAACTATACTATAAAACATTACTGAGTATGCATAAACAATTAACTAAGTATACAATTAGACTGAACTGAAAATACAATACCACTGAACCACTTATATAACTAAGTATACAATTCCATGTAACTAAGTATGCAAATCCACTAAACTACTTATAAAACTAATAATACAATTCCACTGAGCCAAGTATACAAAACTAGTGCATTAAATATACAGTTCAACATAACTATGTATACAAGTTAACTGCATCTATTCAATAATATACATGTAACCCTTTCTTATCTGTAAAAGTTCATTTCAAGAAAAAAAATTGGAAATGATACAGTACTATCCCATGGTAAAACCACATTCTATTACACAAAAACACAATGTGCAAACTACCTTAATAATGTGTACCAATACATCGAAACACCAATATTCCCAACAAAACATGTACACTAGTATGTAATACCATCACTAATAATTCCCAAAAACAAAAAAAAATACAAAATATTGCCACAGTGGATAAACAAATAAACTTCTACAATGTCTTCTTGCCAGTCCAATGCTTCTGACATTCAACCAAATTCTTCTCCCTTAACTCATTCATATCATCTAGGAAAATAGCGCTAGTGTACTTGGAATGGAGAGTACACATTAGATTGGGGTTGCCCTTCTGAAAACCAGATGCCCAACCCCTCAACCTCCACCCATGTACGTTTCCATATGCTGCATTGCAAAGATTCTGCAATCAACCATGTTTTTGTGCATCTTTCCTTGGCAGAGCAAGTCTGGTTGGACTACGCTGCCCAATCTCTTATCCCGTCTGCTCGCAACCTCTGCTCATCAAATACTGGAAAAAAACACGAACCTGAAACAGGAGCAACCAACTATTAAAGTTGGACTTAAAAAACCCACCAAGGAAAAAAAAGCATAACAGATATACTAAATATTCAAATATAGATAGCTATATATACATCAAAATAAACTACAATCTTGGATGCATGTGTGTGTTGAAAAATAAATAAGCTATCTATATAATTCTCTAGAACTGTGGATCAATAGAATCTATAAATGCAACGTATTTTCACCACTACATTAAATGACATATGAATATACACGTTGAGACTCACCAGCTTCGCAGGCGCATCTTCATACTTGTCGCACTTGGTTCCGCCAATCGAGGTATTATCCAAAATCTACATATTCTTTCTCTTCATATCGAACACGATAACGAAAAGGTGTTAACTCTTACATATTGGAAAGAAAAACTGGATGAAAGGGAAAAATATCATTACTTAAATCTGAAATGACTGTTATAAAGCTTAAATGAAATTCAAAAATAAATACCATATCAAACACCTGCAACTTCAATGGATTAACATCACCAAACTCGGAATCAAGACTTTGAGAAAATAACGCCAAAGATCTATTATCATCGTTTGTCTCACTTTGGGTAACAATGGAAAATAGCTACATAAAATGTGGCAAACAGAATCATGCAAAAATTAATGAAAAATATACAATTTCATTAAACAAAGTATATATTAAAACATTACTAAGTATACATAAACAATTAATTAAGTATACAATTTCACTAAACTATTATACATTAAAACATTACTAAGTATACAAAATCATTTAACTAAGTATACAATTACACTGGACTAACATTACTAAGTGTACAATTCCAATGAACTAAAAAAATAATTCCACTGAACTACTTATATAACTAAAGATACACTTACATTAAACTAAGTAAACAAATCCATATAACTAAGTATACAAATCCACATAACTACTTATATAACTAAGAATACGATTCCACTGAACCAAGTATACAAATCCATAGAACTAAATATACAATAAAACATGACTATGTATACAATTCCACTGAACTGAATATATGATAAAACAAAACCAGGATTAGAATGTCATTTAACTAAGTATACAATTATGTTGAACTAAATATACAACGAAGCATCACTAAATATGCAAGAATATCTAACTAAGTATGTAATACAAACATGCACGTACAATTTTTTTCTGAATATGGGCATGTAAATGTAATGAAAATTAAAAAAGAGGATACCGTAGAATATGTCGTAGCAAAAAATTAAGAAGGCAAACTTTTGCTCCTGGTCGACTCTTTTGCGTTCAGAATCATTTTCCATGCATCAATCATGGAAACACTCAAATAGCTTCCACATCACATCGTCACAAAGTCTTCCCTTGTTATAATCATGTCACCGGCCTTAAAAATTGCCTTGTCCTTGCAAAATAAAATACATAAAAAAATATTGATTATCATAAAATTTATAATATGTTTGACCATATAAAAAAAACATTACTTGTCAGTTTCTGGATTCTCAAACAACCACTTCACAATCATATTCTGCTTCTCGTTTAACTTGGACATCACATCAACCCGTCTCTCAACAAATGGGGACGTCATTGTCTCAGTCTTCTTTTTCTGGTGAGGTTCATTTCGCCGATAAACGTCCAGCTTCTCGCTATTCTTGTTCTCTCCCTCATTCCTAGCTAAAACCACACCCTTCCCACCATCAACAACCGTATTAATCTCTTCCTACAAATCAAAATAAAATAAGAAACATATTCAAACAAAAATCATAAATATTCGTGCAAAAAAAAAGGAATGAAATTTACTCCCACATCATCTTTAGCTAACACATCGTCTTCTTTTCCTGCCCAACCTCCGCATCCAACAGACTCGCACTCACACCTTTTCATAAAAACGCGATGTCTCAACAATGGCGTCCCATTTACCAGTGTTTTGTTCTTGGGTTAAACCAAGACTGAAACTAGGCTTGTCACCATTCCATTTCTCAAACTCATCCCACTTGCAAATAGTGGCTTCCATCTTCTCAAACAAAGCTATATTTTCAGGATTGCTCCAGAAGGCTTCACTCTGTTGACTCTCACTTCCAACTGGATCATCTCCAACCCGTGTGCCCTCAACTTGAACAGTCTTGTGGCATATCGAATTCTTAGCAACCACGCCAATTTTAGAAAATTCAGGCTCCAACACCACATCAGACGGAGCATCCCGAATCAACGAAATAATTTCCACAACATCAGAAGCAAGACACGCAATCCTTAACTTAATTTTCCCAATATATCCCTGCCAATAGACATATATAACTAAGTAAATTTGAAGAAATATACAACATTAAATATAAAGCATATAAAATAAAGTAAACAAATTTAACACATATAAAATATAACTAAGAATGCAATGACAGGTTAATAGGTATATGATATAGGTAAACTAAGTATACATTAAATATAAAGTAAATATGCAAATATAAATATAATGTACCTTCTTGTTCATAACAAGGACTTAATGTATAAAAAATAACAAGTTACTATGTATGATTAAACCTATCTAAATATGCAATAACAATCGAATAAATATACAAATAAACCAAAACAAATGATAAAAACTACATATAAAAATAAATATACAACATATGTAAACTAAGTATACAGAAACCTGAAGTATGTATGCAAAAATACTACACATAAAATTAAGTATACAACGTATGTACACTAAGTATACAAAAAAGCTGAACTATGTATACAAAAATAATTATACAATCTCAACCCAATTAGAGAATAAACAAAAATAAGCAAAATCGATATATAGGACATCTAAGTATACAACAAATGTAAACTAAGTATACAATAAACATGAACTGTGTATACAAAGCTCTGCCCAATCAGAGAATGAACATAATAAGCCAATTATATATGCATGCCCACTACCACCAACCGACGAAGGCCCCGGAAGAGATGATTGTTTCTCTTTACTGACCAACACTCCCTCCGTCTCAATTTGCAATGAACCCCCATCAATGTATGGTCCATCCACGTAGCCCTGCCGAAAACCTCCATGATCTAACTCTCTAGAAATTCTTTTCTTAACCTTCTCAATGGTCCATGAAGCAAAAGTCGGTAATGTCCTCGGCACATATCTCCCTAAAACACTAACTCTATCCAAATAAAACACATGCATACATGAAAAATATTATGTAAGTGAGCACACATTAATATCTTGAAAAAAGGCAATACAAAAATAAAGTACCGTTAAAAACAGCATCGGACCATTGAACTCCCTAATTTTGGAAACATCATCAAGGCAATACAAGATAAGTGGATTAATGTATCCACACTGTAAATTTCCAATAATTACGTTGTCGACTAGCGTAACAAAATGCCTTCGAAACCAATCCCCACCATCTACACACTCCATCATTTTCACAGCTAATTCATCAGCAGTCACTTTAGAGTTATCTCTCCCAAACATGGTACGCCACTGATCATACAATGCACACTGCCCAGATTGTTTCTTCTTTTCAATGACCACATCACCATTAGGGAAACCCAAAACTCTACCAACATCCTCCCTCTCAATATGAATGCGCCTACCATCGTATAATACCAGTTCACTACTTAAGGCATTGAAGTTTTCAACTAACCAATACGTAAGCTTTTTTATTGAAATCCTCAATTTTTAAAGAAAGTAAACTACCAATACCCATCTCCACAACTGCAATCTTCTGAGCAGGTTTGAGAGAAGCAAGAGCATCGACAAGAACCTTGGGTTTCGACCTACATTGCGCTCTAGGATATGGCTTATTGATCATTTGCCTCTTTGAAAGTTGCTCGTCTCCCTTACTCTTCCCTTCACTACTATCAACCTGTCTTTTCTGTTGTTTGCTTGCCATTGTAGTAAACCACAACTCCTAGATAAAAAAACACACAAAAAGTCAGATGTCAACACATTAAAAAATGTTATGTATACATTTCACTTATTGTTGTATATTTATCATACCATATGTGTATACTTAATCCACATCATATGCATATTTGTCAGGGATTGTATTAAAAATGGTTAATGTAAAACATATTACTTCTATGTAATGAGCACCAGAAAAGAAGATGCATCTGTTGGTATAGGTAGTCCAAATCATATCCTTTAAGCTATCCTTTAACTATGCAATCCAGCGCTCACGAGTTCGAATCGCGGGCCGCACCTCGCGCCTCTTTTAAATCCCATTGCTGGCAGGATGCTAGACCAAATCCCAACACAAGCAATTCCTCAAGCCTCAAACTCGAAGAAACTCGATCCAACACAAGCTGTGAAGGAGAGATAACTTCAACCTGTTGAAGAGGAAACATTTGAAGAAGTAAAGGGGTCTACTTTCTAAGTCAGGATTGTAGAAAGGTTCAAGGTCAAACCATTATCAAGTTTATTGGAGGGCTTCATGATCAAATCCAAGAACTTGAGAAGTGAGCTGAAGTAGCAAGGCAACTGCCCTGTGAAGAAGCTGAGTCGCAAGAGAAGCCAGCTGTGTGATCAAGGCTATCTCCAGACTGATAAATGCTTTGTCAACTGATCTGTTACATAGTGGATTCCGAGTTGGAGAAGAGATGATTAGAAGAATTACCCCATCTTCGAACCTCTATAAAATATTTGTGTCATTTACTTTCAGCAAACTTATTTTATTGCATATTTACTTTATATCTGTTGTTAGTATTATATTTGCTATACAATTGATAAATAACCAAGTGCTAAAAATCAAGTGTTAAAAACAAGCTTAAAACAAATCAAAGGGTGTTAAGTCTTCCGATGTTAAAAACCAAACCAGTCAAGTTAAGTATTTGGCTTAAGCATCCGAGTTATACTATCAAATGCTCTATCGAGTCTGTTGAGTGGGTAACTTAGCTGAAAAGCCAACTTTGCTGTCCATTAAGGATACAACTGTTTGAGTCAACTCTGTTGAATAATTTTAAAGGATTAAAATCGAAAATTTGTAAGGTTTATTCATTCTAAACCTTACTTCACACCTCTTGGAACCTACAAGCACCTACTAAATAATGCATCTATAAGTAGAAGATTTTGACTTTCCTAGCCGATGCAAACTTGATCCACCTCTCAATATTGGCTCCTTCCAAACAGTGCATGTGCACCCTAAATTCTTTTACTCGACTGCCTTTGTGTGAATCCAAGATATGATTGACTGTGTGTAGAAAACTAAGAGTCCATGACGAACTCTATTTTTATCTCTCTCATAATATCTGAAGAATGATTCTTATTCATCAAAAATCTGAATTACAAAGAGCAACTCGACTGGTATATATACAGGATGAAAAACCCGCTAGATTTGAATGGACAAATGACTAGCTGACATGTGTCTAATTCTGCTAACAAACTAACCGATAAAATGGGAGATGATAAACTAATAAAAGCGTGAATAACAAAAAACAACTCCAGCTCAACACCCCACCCCCACCCCCTTCAAGTTGGAATGTGGTTAATGGGACACATTCTTAACTTGAGTAGATAGCTCCGGAACATAGGCCCTCCAAGAGACTTAGTAAACATATCAGCATGTTGATGGTGAGTAGAAATATGTTGTGGGAGAATAAGCCCAGCCTTGTATTGATTGCGTACAATGTGGCAATCAATATCAAGGTGCTTTGTGCGTTCGTGGAAAACAGGATTAGTTGTGATGTGAAAGGCATGTCACACCATAGGGCAATGGGTAAGGAGACATCAATATGAGGATCACGGTTGAGATTGCACAACCACTGCAATTCACAAACCGTAGCCGCCATGGATCTATACTCCGCCTCTGCCGATGACTTAGACACCATCTTCTGCTTCTTAGTTTTCCAAGACACCAAAGAATTATTATAAAATACACAGTAATCTATGATGGACTTCCTTGTAATGAGACAAGTTCCCCAGTCAGCATCACAGAACACTTCAAAATTATTTGATATTCCCACAGGATAAAATAAGCCAAGATCATGTGTCCCCTTCAAGTATCTTAGCAAATGGACAGTTGCATCCCAATGGTTTTGAGTATGGGCATGAACAAATTGACTCAGCTATTGGACTTCGTATGATATATCAGGTCTTGACAAATTAAGGTAGAGCAGTCTACCTACCAACCTCATGTATCTTCATGAATCAGTAAACATAGGCCCTCCCTGAGCTGATATACTATATCTTTGAGGAAATGGTGTGGATGCAGGTTTGCAACCCAAAAGTCATGTGTCCTTCAGCAAATCCAAAATTTATTTCCTCTGGAATAGATGTGTTCCTGTATTGTTTCTCAAAATCTCCAAGCCAAGAAAATACTTGGCAATTTCCAGATCTTTTATGGTAAAAAGGTTATGCAAATAAGTCTTCAACCCCTCAATCTGTGCCACAGATGAACCTGTGATCAGTACATCATCTACATAGATGATGAGAGCCAGGAATGTCTATGCATCTCTCTTGACAAATAAACAATTGTCATGTGCTGACTGTACAAATCCAAATGCAATTAGTTTGGCACAAAATTCTAAATTCCATTGCTTTGAAGCTTGCTTCAACCCATAAAGGCTCCTCTTGAGCAAACACACCTATCCTTTCTTGGCCTTGGAATATCCCTCAGGTGGTAGCATGTACCCCTCTTCATCCAAATAACCATGTAAAAAAGCATTATTTATGTCAATGTGATCTAAGTCCCAACAATGCTGAGTAGCCATGGAAATCACCATCCTAACTGACACTAATTTAGGAACATGAGATAAGCTCTCCACAAAGTCAATTCCCTCAACTTGCAAGTACCCCTTTGCAACCAATCTTGCCTTGAACCTATCAATCCTCCCATCAGGATGTCTCTTAATTTTGTATACCCACTTTGACCCAATGACTTTCTTTCCAGGGGGCAAGGATGTCAATATCCAAGTGTCATTCTCCTCAAGTGCAATAAGCTCTTTGTGCATGGCTGCCACCCAATCTTTATCTTGTGCAGCTTGTTGGTAGGTGGTAGGCTCACTAGGTGACTATGTGATCTTTGCTAGAAATATACTATATGATGAGGATAGATTGGGGTTATGAACATATGGAAAACAATCCACTGGATACTAGATTGAATCCCTCTGTGATGGCTGTGAATGCATCTCTTCATTGTGCACTAAACTAGTGACATAATTCTTCAACCATTCTGGCCTATGTTTAATCATGTGACCTCTCCCAAGTCTTTCAGTATCCTGTGAGATTACAGGAGACTCTTGATTCTCAGGTGTTTGCACCACATCATCATCATTAGTTTGCATTGGAAGAGGAACCTCAATGGTACTGTGTGGTTCTTCACAAAAAGGAAACTGTGATTCATAGAAAATCACATCCCTAGACATAAATATCTCCTTAGAACAGAGGTTATACAACCTATAGCCCTTAATTCCTATAACATATCCAAGAAATACACAAGCTACAGCTCTTGGATCAAATTTTCTTTTAAGAGGTCCAACCTTTGCAGCATAGCAAAGGCATCCAAATACCTTGAACCTTTCATATCTAGGAGCTTCATTATGCAACATCTCATAGGGAGATTTCCAAAGTAAAATGGCATTGGGTAGTGATTTAAGGATCTGAACTGCTACCAGAAGAGTGTATGGCCAAAATCTCTTTGGAATCTTGAATTGAAAAAGCAAGGATCTAGCAATCTCCAAAATATGCCTATGTTTCCTTTCCACCACTCTATTCTGTTGTGGAGTATAAGGACATGCCTTCTGATGCAATATTCCCTTCTTATGAAACAGATTTTGAGTCTCACCTCCCAGAAATTTTGTACCATTATCACTTCTCACCTTTTGTACTGTTTGCTGAAACAGAGTGTGTACAAACTCAAAAAAATAACTGAGATGTGTAGTAGCCTCAGACTTGTGTTTCAACAAGTATATCCAAGTACCTCTAGTGAAATCATCAACAATAGTAAGCACGTATAAAGCATTAGTCACTGATGGCTCATGATATGGTCCCCACAGGTCTACATGAATCAACTCAAAAGCTCTTTTGGACTGAATAGAACTTGAGGGAAAAGTCAATCTACATCACTTTACTTCATGACAAGTATTGCAAACCTTTAAAGCATTTTTATTACAAAAAGGCCTCACAAAGCCAATATGTTCCAAACAACTAAGAGATGTATGCCCTAGCCGTTTATTCCAAATTTTCAAAGTATTTATTTCATCATTGCTAACACAAGTTTCCACTGAACTCAGCACCTGAAAATATGTACCATCCAGCCACAGCTCTTCCAACTCCTTTGATCCTTCCACTCTCAGGGTCCTGCAGCCAACACTTCCCTTGAGAAAATACACATTCCAATTTGTTTACCTTAAGTAACTGACTAACTGAGAGTAAATTATATTTAAAATTGGGAATAATTAGCACATCAGTGGGAACAATCTCATTATTCAACTTAATATCACCAGAGTGTGTGATATGAACACTTGTTCCATCTCGCAAATGCATTGTCACAAGACTATCCAATGCAATAGTTTTATCCACCAATCCATGAAAGGAGCAAATATGTCTACTAGCTCCAGTGTCAACAATCTAATTGTCTTTGTCAAGTGCATTCAACAAAGATAATGCAAAGTGAGATTGGTGCAGTTTACCTGAAAATTCTGCAATATTTGAAAAGGTATGTATGTCTCCTGAGTTCAAATTGCTATGTCCTGACGAGTATTTAGCTATCTCCTTTTGAATCATCATCGAGAAATCTGGTACATCTGTGCACTTACTGCTCTTAACATCCTCCAATCCTTGTGATTTCACTGACACATTTTCAGCACCTTCCACCATATTCATAGATTGTCCTGTTCTCTGATCCTTTAACTCTTTTTACCAGTCCGGATACCCATGGAGTTTAAAGCATTCCTTCATTTCATGACCATTGAAACCACAGTGATCAGAGATCAATTTAGCCTTATTCTCTTTAGTCCTCCTTTATTGTCCCCTGCCTCTTCCATAAGTATTACCACCTTGCACATGTCTGTTATTTCCTCATCTACTAGATACATTTCCCAAACCATTATGTCATTTGTTAAAATCACCTTTAGCCAGCATAGCAGTTGTATCCAATGGATCTAATACTGCACAATCTTCTATTTTTCTACCTTGAGAATCATAGAGTATGCCTTGTTAATTGTAGGCAGCTGATCCATAAGCAGTATTTGATTTTTCACCAGTTCAAAAACCTCATTCAGTCCCATGAGGAATTGCATTAGTTTGATATCCATGTCACTAGTACAAATTGCCTTTCCAGCACCACATGTACACTCAGGTAATTGAACAACACACGCATCATCCCAAAGGAATTTCAATTTCGTGAAATACGTTGTAACAGTAGAAGTACCTTGTGAAACATTGGAGATCTCTTTCTGCAGCTGGTAACGCAATGGACCATTGGTTTCTCCGTGCCTTTCCTCTAATTCATCCCATAATTATTTAAAGCTTTTCACATACATGAACGCCTCCACTATATCCTTTGAAATAACATTCAACAACCATGAAATCAACCTTCTGGTACAGTTCAAATGCTTCTGAATTAGAATCTGGCACATTGATCATTCCGTAGATAAAACCGAGCTTAGATTTAGCTCCCAATGCCAACCCTATAGCTCTGCTCCACTGGAGATAGTTAGATCCGTTGAAAGGACTGGTAACAAGTATCATTCCTGGATGATCTGAGCCATGCAACGCGAGTGGATCGAGATCTCTAGTGTAAACAAACTTCATCTTCACTGTATCACCTTTTTTGGTAACAATCACTCCGGTATTGCGAGCCATAACCGGAACCATGCTCTGGTACCATGTAGAAAACTAAGAGTCCATGAGGAACTCCATTTTATCTCTCTCATAATATCTGAAGAATGATTATGTTGGGAAATTCACTGTTTAGATTTTGATGAATGCCATGTAAAACTTAGACTAGAAAGTTGGCACCCCATTTTCTTTGTAATTTGCATTGTAATAGATAGGGTTGTTCGAGCTGAGTTAAGTCAGTTATGCCTAAATATGCAAGAAGTCAACTTGAAACTAGAATGAAGACTCCGCTGTGAGGCAGCTGAGTATGGCAAGGAAGAGAAGACAAGAACTCGACTGGAGAAGTATCAGCTGAGATGCAGATGTGTGAAGTGTCAGTCAAGTCAACCCAAGATAGCCAATCTCAAGTTGAAGTGACAGATGAGTCATCCAATGATTGGGAGCTGACTCAAAGTCATCTGGGGAAGTTAAGAAACTGCAGTCAAGTCAAGGCAACTGAAAAGGATCCGTTGCACAGAAGTCAAGAAAGTTACTTAAATAAGTAATACTTCCATGCTGCAATATTCTTAAGTGCTCAGTCCTAGAAGCGTGCAAAAGGAATAAACCAATGGGAAGTACTGCACCTGTGTCAGAACTCTGAAAAGCTGAAGGATCATTTAATACAAGGAAATGTCAATTTCAAGGACTGCAAAAAGACAAGCCAACGACCACAAGTGTTTTTTAAAAATTAGCCTATCTCTTCAACGGGCAGATTTTCAAAAGAACACTATAAAAGGCTGAGGAATCAATTTGAGAAAAGGTTACCATGACTATCTGAACCACGAACATTCAAGCTATCATTTGAGTTGTAACCTACAGAAAAATTCTCAAATCATTTAAGCTTAATCCTCAAGCCAAAACTTCAAAGGAAATCAATCTCAACACTTACCTGTGGAGGAAAGACGACTTTAATCAGTTGAAGAGGAAACATTTGAAGAATCAAAGGGGTCTACATTCCACAGAGGATTGTAGAAGGTTCAAGGTCGAACCAGTCTCAAGCTATTGGAGGGTTTCATGATCAAATCCAAGAAACTTGAGCAAGTAAGCTGTAGTAGCAAGGCAACTGCCCTGTGAAGAAGCTGAGTTGGACGAGAAGCCAGCTGTGTGACCAAGGCATCTCCAGACTGAGTCCCAAATGATCAAGTCAACTGTGTGATCAAGGCTTGCATCTGGACTGATAACCACTTTGCACTCTGATCAATACTTAGTGGATTCCTCCAGGAGTTGGAGAATAGAGGATTAGAAGAATTACCCCATCTTCGAACCTCTATAAAATTTATTGTGTCATTTACATTTTAGCACTTCAATTCTGCATATTATTTTATATCTGCTGATAAATTTGCTATCCAATTGACTTTTAACAAAGTGCTAAAAACCAAGTGTTAAAAAAAATTTAAACCAAATTCAAGGGTGTTAAGTCTTCCGCTGAAACATATCACAGTTGAGTTAAGCTATAGACTAAGCAGTTGAGTTATTCTATTAATAGCTCAGTCGAGTCTATTACGTGGCTAACTCTGATGGTTAACCAACTTAGTTGTCCATCTAGGACTTAGTTGTGAAGAATTAACTCTGAACTATTTTAAAAAGGACTAAATCGAAAAGTTGGTAAGGTTTATTCAACCCCCCCTTCGAAACCTTACACTCACACCCCTTGGAACCTACAAGTGGTATCAGAGCGGTTGGTTCATTGAGCCTTCCGCACTGGTTAGTGAACTAGATCTCCAATCTTTCAAAGAAGTTGTTAACACTTGTTCTTTCAAAAGCCATTTTTAAAACAACAAAGTTATTATCATGGAAGCAAATTTGACACGCATCCCTATGTTCACAATTGAGAAATTTGATGATTGGAAAATTCGTATGCAGGCTCATCTATCAGCATTACACGATGAAATGTGGATAGCAATAGAAGATGAGCCACTACAAATTTTAAAAGAGAACACAGCTGCAAGGAGAGTTGCTGCAGCTGAATGAGAAGAGGATGTTGCTCCCAGACCAGCTATGGTTGAAAAACCCAGAGCTAAATGGACAAATGACGATAGAAAAAGATACAACCTAGACAATGTGGCCAAGGACATACTTTACAAGACTTTTGACAAAGCCATGTTCAACAAAGTCAAATCTTGCAAAACAGCCAAAGAAATGGGATAAATTAACCTTAATTTGTGAAGGATCTGAGCAAATCAAGGAAAACAAATTATCAGTTGTTGTTCAAAAATTTGAAAATTTTAAAATGCTTGCAGGTGAAACAATTGATCAGCTGGATGCTAGATTCACTGAAATTACAAATGAACTCTCAGCACTTGGAAAAGAATACACACAGAAGGAGATGTGTATGAAGATACTGAGGAGCCTCCCAGCTGAGTGGGAAATGAAGACCATGGCTCTAAGACACTCGATGGATCTATCAAAAACATCCAATCCTGAGCTATTCTCAGACCTCAAAGCATATGAGTTTGAGCTGAGAAGAAAAGATCAAGAGGAAATAGCTGTGCCCAAAACAGCTGCACTCATAGTGAAGGAAGGGAAGAGAGCTGAAACCAAAGAAGTCATTGGCCAGGAGGAAATTGCCTTGATGGTTAAAAGATTCAACAAGTTCTTCAACAAGAACTACAAAATAAACAAAGATGAATCCTCCAGAAGACATTCAGCTCCCTCCAAGTCAAGGGAAGATATGCCATCAAAGAGAGTTGAGCATCAAAAGGTCGAATACCAAAGAGCTGACAATCCGAGAATGGAAAGAGCTGAACAAAAAGTTGAGAATCTATGCTGGAACTGCAGGCAACAAGGTCACTACGCCATTGATTGTCCATATCCTGTTGTCAACAAATACAGGAATGAAGAGGAAAGGATAGTCTTCAGGGAAAGAAGACAAGGAAAGAAAAAGGCAATGTTGGCTGCAGAAGCTGCTGAGACAGGCAAGCTAAAGGACATAGCAGACTCGGAAAGTAGTGAAGCTGACTACTCAAGTGACTCTGAAGAAGAAGCCTTGATCTATTTAATGGCCAAAGAACAAGACCAACCTGACCAAGAAGATGAGGTACACTCTAACTCATCTCATTCAGATTCTAGTGATAGTGATTGTGACACACACACTTCATCACCCACTGATCTTTATGATTCATTAGGCAAAATGATAAAAGACTTTGAGCACATTAAATCCTCACACTCACTGTTAAATGAGGAAAACAACCCATTCAAAAGCGAAAACTCACAAAATGGTGACTAAGGAGCCGAGTACTCTAAGTCACATAGTGATGAGAATAAAGAGTCAAGGCCGAAAATGCCAAACTAATAAAGCAGAGATAGTCTGCTATAGAAAAGAGAGAAAATGATCTCAAAAATGTGATTGCTTCATTCACTAAGGCATCTAAATCATTGGATGACCTTATTATGAGCCAAAGAGAATGTGGAGATAAGACAGGCTTAGGATTTAATTCCTCTATTCTAAATCAAGCTTCCAGAGTGATTTTGAAAAAAGGATCTTCAAGTAATGAAGCATCTCAAAAATCCAAAACTCCAAATGGTGCACACACATTCATTCCAAAGCACAACCACAACCAAACTGGCCTTGGTTATAAAGGAAAAAAAACAACCGATTGAGTATGTTGAGAGGGCACCGAGAAGAAATCCAAAGAGTTCCTCAAAAACTCCAAACAAGAAGTACTCTGTAAAGAAGAAACAGAGCTACCAAAAGCCCCAGAAGTTCTATAAAAGGAACACACATGATGGAAATGGTAGAAACTACCCAAGTCAAGCTGATTGGTACAATGTGAAAAATCAGCAAAGATCCATGGAATACAAGCCTAAATGGCAAAGGCCTAGAACTCAGCAAAGGCCATTTCAAAGGCAACAAAGCTACTATCAGCACACATATGCACCCAAGCCCTACACTCAGAGATATCACAATTACCCAAAGAAGGCAATTGCTAAAACACACACACAGGCATACAGACAAAAGAGACAACTGTATGAACCTAAAGTCCCCAAGCAATTTGCCAAAGTGAATTATGATTATGGCACAGATAGATGGCAACCCGTTAGAGTCAAATCATTTGGCTATAGGTTGGTTGGATTATCTTACAGCACTAACCCCTCAGGACCCAGGCAAATATGGGTACCTAAAAACTAATTCCTTGGTTGCAGGTTCAAAGAACAGCTTGAGTGCCAAGGAACCTGGTACATGGATAGTGGTTGTTCCAGACACATAATAGGAAACAAGAAAAATCTATCAAAATTCAAGGAGGTTAGAGGTGCAAAAGTTATATTTGGAGGGAATGAAGCTCCAAGAGAAATAAGAGGCATTGGATCCATCAAGAAAAATGGATTAGAAATCACAGATGTTGCATATGTTGAAGTACTCAACTTCAATCTGCTAAGTATCAGTCAACTCTATGATAAGGGCTACAATGTTGGATTCAACATGGGTGTATGCCAAATCAAGGACACTGAATCTAATGAAGTAGTGCTACAAGGATGCAGACAAAAGAACATGTATGTGGTAGATTGGTCAACTACTACTCCAAGCACTTGTTTGTTAGGAAATTGTATAGCCGAATCAAGTTGGTTGTGGCAAAAGAAGCTGAGTCACCTTAATTTCAAGACAATTAACAAGCTTGCAAGGAGTAATCTTGTAGAAGGACTTCCAGACTCAGTGTGCAAGAAGGAAAGTGTCTGTGATGCATGCCAGATGGGTAAGCAAATCAAATCATCATTTAAAGAGAAGTCAAGCCCATCTTCAACAAGAATATTGCATCTACTGCATATGGATCTATTTGGTCCTGTTGAACCAGCCAGTATAAGTGGGAAGAAATACACTCTAGTAGTGGTGGATGATTATTCAAGATATACATGGATAATCTTCATGTGTAAAAAGAAGGAAACTCTGCAGAAGTTACCACAGCTGATGAAAAGGGTTCAAAATGAGAAGAGTCAAACCATTATAAAGATAAGATCTGATAGAGGAACTGAGTTTGTCAACGGAATAATAATTCAGTACTGTGTTGAAAATGGTATTACTCACGAATTATCTGTAGCAAGGACTCCACAACATAATGGAGTTGCAGAAAGAAGGAATAGAACTCTCAAGGAAGCAGCAAGGACCATATTAGCTGAAGCAGGGTTACCCAAAAGATTTTGGGCTGAAGCTATAAACACTGCATGCTATACTCAAAATAGATGCATGATAATTAGACAGCTGACAAGGACTTCCTATGAAATCTGGACAGGGAGAAAGCCAAATATTGCATACTTTAAAATATTTGGTTGTAAATGCTTCATCCACAACAATGGGAAGGATAATCTAAAGGCTTTTGATGCCAAAGCTGATGAAGGTATCTTCTTGGGATACTCAACTTAAAGCAAAGCCTATAGAGTGTTGAACAAAAGGACTATGGTAACAGAAGAGTCTATCCATGTGGTTTTTGATGAACCTAATGTAAATGGAGAAGACATTGAAGAGTCAGCTGATAAGCTGAATCAGCCAACTGTGCAGAAGAGTCCATATGTTGAAGCTGAAGCTGGAATAATTAATCAAGGTGAAAATGAGATGGCTGAATCTCTGCAGGTAAATGATGATGAGAGAGCTGCTCAAAATAACACAGCTGCAAGAGACTGATGAATCCAGCTAATTTACTTCAACCTGATGTGAGATGGCTGAGAGACCACCCACTAGAGCTATTCATTGGAGATATAAGAGATGGTGTAAGAACAAGATCCAGAGCTCAACAAGAAGCAATGTTCATTTGCTTTATTTCCCAAATAGAACCAAAAGATGTGTCACAAGCATTGGATGACACACATTGGATTCAAGCCATGCAAGAAGAGCTGAATCAGTTTGAAAGGAACAAAGTATGGGAATTGGTTCAAAGACCAACCCATTAAAATGTTATTGGCACAAAATGGGTTTTCAGAAACTAAATGAATGAAGAAGGTTTTGTGGTAATAAACAATGCAAGATTGGTAGCAATAAGGATGTTTCTTGCCTATGCTGCACACAAGAACTTCATTGTATATCAAATGGATGTAAAAAGTGCATTCTTAAATGGATTATTGGAAGAAGAAGTCTATGTTGAACAACCTCCAGGATTTGAGCAGAAGACTCTTGGAGACAAGGTGTACAAGCTCAAGAAAGCTCTCTATGGATTGAAACAGGCACCAAAAGCATGGTATGATACATTATCTCAATTCCTAACAGATAATGGATTCACCAAAGGCAAAGTAGATAGAACACTCTTCAGAATTCAAGATGGAGAGAGTATACTGCTTGTTCAAATATATGTGGATGACATTATATTTGGATCTACAAATAAAGAGTTGTGTGACAAATTCTCAAACCTCATGCAAGGAAAATTTGAGATGAGCATGATGGGAGAATTGACATTCTTTCTAGGACTTCAAGTTAAACAACTGAAGGATGGAACCTTCACAAGTCAAACAAAATACACCAGAGATTTAATAAAGAAATTTGGTATGGAAGAGAAGTCTTCTGTAAAAATACCAATGATTACATCAGTCAAAATGGATATGGATGCAGATGGCAAACCTGTGGATCAAACAAGATACAGAACACTCTTTGGATCACTGCTCTATCTCACAGCAAGTAGGCCAGACATCACCTTTGCAGTACGTGTATGTGCAAGATTTTAATCTGCTCCAAAAGAAAGCCATATGACTGCAACTAAGAGAATCCTAAGGTATTTGAAGGGATGCCAGGAAGTCGGCTTATGGTATCCAAAGGAATGTGGATTCAAGCTAATTGGTTATTCAGATTCTGACTATGTTGGATGTAGAGTTGACAGAAAAAGTACTTCAAGTACATGTCAAATGCTTGGAAATATGTTAATTTCCTGGTTTAGCAAGAAGCAAAATTCAATAGCCACATCCACAAACCGAGCGAGAATACATAGTTGCGGGTATTTGTTGTGCCCAAGTCTTATGGATGAGACAGCAGCTGAGAGACTATGCAATTGAAGAAAAGGAAATTCCAATTATGTGTGATAACACAAGTGCAATTGCAATCAATCAAAATCTTGTGTTGCACTCAAGAACAAAGCACATTGATGTCAGGTATCATTTTATAAGAGATCATGTTGAAAAGAAGGACATCACCTTGGAATATATATCCACTGATAAACAATTGGCTGACATATTTACCAAGCCATTATGTGAATCAAGATTTGAAGAACTCAAGCATGACCTAGGGTTAATTGAGCTGAGTTAACAATCAGAAGACTCAAGGAGAAGAAATGAAACGAGAAAAGATGAAAATGGAACTAAGTTTGTAACTCAGCTAAGTAAATCAGCCGTATCGGAAAGTCAGTTGCATCGAGTTAGCTGACAGCTGAGTACCCATGTGAAAAGAGAGAAGAAGAGTTGAATCAGCTAAGGAGTAAGCTGAGTCATTTATGAGCTAAGTGACAAAAACGCAGTCGTTTTTAATAAGCAGGAATGTTTTAAGGATGACGTCAGCGTAATAATGGCAGGTACAGTCAAAAAAGCTGCACGACCAAGCCTATGATTGGATATAAATGCTGCCGTATTAAATTCGAGAAATTAAATGCTAATCGGCGTGCAAAATCTGAGCCGTTGATCTTGATCAAAATTTCAAAAACCGTCTGCACGTCCTTTCATAACCCATACATATACCATTTCGTCCGATTTTCTCTCACTTTACACAAACTGTTCATCTCTCTCCAAAGCAAAGAAAGAAATTTTTTCTCTCAAAACCCTACAAATTCTCAAAGTATATTTTCAAAGTTTCGTTCGGTAAATCTTCAAGAAATGGCATGTACTTACGATTTTGTTAAGTTGGGAAAACAAATCTACACTGGTTCTACCGTGGATTTTGAAGGAATGATCAAACAGGGGTTCGACGAAACCCTTGTGAAGAAAAATAGCCGAGAAAGTGGAGAAGTCCAGGTCAAACCCTTTCTCACAATGGAGTTTCAAATGACCTACGTGGAGGAGGTCGCGCTTCTATGTGAACGCGTTGAAGTTCACGACGAGGGCATCAAGTCCTCTATTCACGGGAAAGAATTCACAATCACCGCCAAGGATTTGGCGTAACACTTTGCTTTGCTACCGGTAGAAGGAGTCTGGGAGATTTATGAAGTGATGTAAACCTGGCCGCATGCATGGAAGGAAGTGGCCAAACCTCGACTATGCTTTGCGAAGGTTGTCTACACAAACAAGAAGTCTTGAAGGAAGACTACCACAAGTTGTTGGATATTGTTGCTAAATGCGTAGATATCAAATTTGGAAGCTTTAATCAGCTGTCCAAAACCAAGCTGATCGTGATGGCTGCGATCATGGAGTAGAAGAAGGTGAACTGGGCTGAGTTTGTATACAGCAGACTCTGCCAAAATATTGGGAATAAGTCATTCAAGGCAGATGGATCGTTCGGAGGATCCTTGGGGTATGGCCTGGTGATTGGCCGGTTGATGGAGGTGAAGGGACTTCCACTCCGACATGGAAAGGCATTCCATGTTAACAAGAAGATGTTCCGATCAAATCTCTCCGGAGCACAGAGGAGAGCTTATGCTAAGAGAGCAGACACAAGTGAGGGGGAATCAGCTGACCCTGAGGAAACAGCTGTTGTCTCCCCTCCAAAGAAGAAAGCTGCCCATGTAGCTGGAAAGAAGACTGTTGCCCCAGCAGCAAAGAAAACAAAAGATGCACCTGCCCCTGCAGCCGAGTCACCTGCCCCTACAGCCGCAGCGGAGAAGGAACCTCAAATACCTTCTCCGGTTGTCAAGAAAAGGAGGACTGACAAGCCTAGAAAGATAGCTCCTCAGAAAAAGAAAGAAGCACCGGCCCCCGCCGCCCAGGACTCAGAGGAAACGCATTCGAACCGAAATTCCTCCGGTAAGGACCAAAAGGAGAAGACTCTTCAAGCGATCGAGCTTGAGAAAACAATAGTCTGCCACTCGGCTCGAACAGATCGCAAAACAATTTGAGAAGTAGAGTCTCCAGAGATTATTGATGCAACTGCCAAGTCTGCTGAGGCTGATCAGCAGAGGCAAGTTGAAGGACCAGCTGTAGACAGAACAGCTGAGGAACACGGAGTAGCTGAGACAGTAGAATCCCCTATTGAGAGGAATGTGTCTCCACATGTCCCTGATGCTGCTGAAGGAGTTGAGCAGCAGAGTATGTTGCCTTCTATTCCTGAAAAGGAAGGGCAACAGGGAGACGATGATAAAGAAGATGATGATGTGATGATACTATCCCCACCATATCTAGACATTCAAAATTGTCTGCGAGAATGGAGGAAGTGGAAGCTGGGTCAATCAAGGGAACAGTTCCAAAGACCTGAGTTTATTGAAGAAGAAGAAGAAGAACTGCTGAATTTCCTCGGTTTGACCACAGTGGTCCAAGCACTGGATGAAGAAAACTGCATAGATATCTTGATCATACTCATACACATCTTGATATGCTTTCAGAGAGTGATGATGATCTGGACCCTGCTGTTGCGACTGAAGAATTGGAGATGCAGCAAGCCATGCGGGAATCCAGGATCCTACATGAGCAACAACTGATGGAAGGCCCTGGGGAATCTTCCAAATCACAGCTGGAGATTGACCCTATGGGAGTGGTGCGGCCCAGTGCGCGACTATTGTTGCTGCAACCACTTCCCCAGCTCACTCTGATGAAGGCATTGAGGGAACTGACAATGAAACTGGGAACTTGGGGACCCAAGTCGAGCCAACCCCTATTGAAGGTGTCTTACCACCTACCCCAACGGCTGAACACTCAAAGGAAACAGCCGGGAGTCTGGAGAAGAGTGACCCCATTCCAAGTCACTCAGCTGGTGTGGCGGCTGAGGGGGAAACTATCTCCATTGTAGCTAGGTCGGAGAATGCTGCAGCTAACCCCATAATGAATCTAGGAGGCGAAGTGGAGAAGGAAACACAAACAGATACACAGCAAGTTGTCACTGACGAGGCTCAGACAGTTGAGACTGTCTCAGCTGAAGTGCCAACTACTCTGAAGGCCAATGACACTGCTGAAGCATCAGAGGCACAAGATGGATCTGCCCTGGGAGTTAACACTCTGGGCAATGAAAGTGCAGTCCATGGAGTTGAGACTCCAGTGGATGCCACCTCTGAAGACCCTAAGACAGTTCAATCTGTTGAAGGGATTGTCCAAGGCCTCGCTGCAGTTGAGATTGTAGGAGGTAGTGAAGGCCAACGGGAGGTTGAGACTTCCCGGGGTAAAGAGACAGAAGCACAGAACATCCCTCCTACTATCATTGATGCATCTGAGAAAGAGATAAGTGCCCTTCACGATTCCCAAGACAATCCTGATGTAACATTTCTGGGATCTGAAGGTGAAGATGAAGTTGAGTCATCCCCTACTGCAAATCCAAAAGACTCAGCTGAGGATGTTCTCCCAAGCACGAGTAAGTCCGATCTTAAGGCTACTCGCCAAACTTTCAATTTCGATGATGAGCCACCTCTCCAAACCACATCATCTTCTGATGATGCCACTGATATGGCCGAGGACGAGCCAACTCAATAGGAAACACCAGCTGAGACCGACGAAGCCGCTGAGACTGAGATACTGAAAGCTCACCACCGGGTCCATACCACAACAGACCCCAATCAATCACGATCAATCGCGGCTCCCAAAGTCAGAGCGAGAATTGACACAACAAGGCACATCACGGCCACGAGTTACCGTTGAACAGATTCCCTATGTCCGTGATTATGTTTTTTAAGAAATGTTCCCCTTCTCACTAGAGCTGCCTACTCTTGATGACGAATCAGCTAGAGATCAACGACATTTCCATAAACCTGATCCCGTCATTCCAACAGACACCATCGTTCCAGCAGACTTTGACTTTGACGCTGCTTGGCCACCAGCTGAGACAGAGGTAAAAGCTGAGGTTCGAGAATTTTTCAAAGCTATATTTGCGGAAATTGAGAAGATGGAAAGGCACCAGGCCTCATTGGATATGCGGCTGGATAACCGAGATGCTAATCTTACTGCTGATCTGCGTGGAATAATAGTCAGGATCCGGGAATGGTGGCAACAGCAGCAGACAATGCGTGTGGAACAGGTTCGATACTTCAAAGCATTGTACAATAAGATATTGATCTGGAGCGCTGATAACGCTGATATGAAGAGAAGAATGCAAGAAAACATTGATAGAATGCATGAATCTCATACCACAGAGATGGAACTGCTGCGAGAATTTCATCGAAAAGAACTTCTGCGCGTGGAGGAGAACATGAATGAAAAATTCAGCCTTCTTATGGTTGAAATGAAGTTGGTGACCGCCGAATCCAACGCCACTCGCTCAGAATTTCGAAAGATACTCCGCAGCGAGAATCAAGCAAAACTCAAATTCATCATCGCCTAGATTTCATGCTTGCTGGCATGTTTCGGGGTTCCTCTCTCCTTTGATGATGCCAAAAAGGGGGAAGAGGAATACCTAAAGACGTTGAAAGGATCCGCAACTGAGAAGAAGGATGCAACTAGGAAAGAGAAGACAGCTGAAGAATAGAGAAAAGAAAAGAAGGGAAAATCTGTTGAGGGGGAAGGTTCGAAAGACGACTTTAATGGTTGCTAGAACCCCTCAACAAGGACTTGTCACAGCTGGGATAATCAGCAAACTTCCAGTGACTCTGCCGCTCCAACACTCTGATGTGCCCATGTACGAGAAGAGGAAGATAGTAAAAGCAGAGATGACGGATATTGAAAGAAAAATGGATGCCCGTGCGATGGACATACTAAAACAATACGGAGGCATTCCGGTAGGAAGAGACACTGATACTATTTCAGACGTCGGAACCGAGCCGAGATCTGTTGATGAATTCAAGACTCTCGCATCCGAGGGATACTTTGAGAACACGACCATGACCCAAGCTTGGGACTTGTATTGGGAAAAAGGCCTCAAGCTGTGTGAAGAAGGCGACAGCAAGAGACTCTCTAGATCGCTCTGGGTCACTCTCTTGGAAAGAAGAAGGGACCAAGACAATACACACCCAGAGGAAGAGGTAGAAGCAGTGGAGGAAGAGGTTTCAAACCTAGACCTCTACCCAAAAACATCGAATATATAGATCCAGGGAAGAAAGGAGGGATCTATTGGGCTGGTTTTGATGAAGTAGCCAACTTGCAAGTGGCCAAGAATAATGCTGAGTATGTAAAGAGAATCGAAGAAGAAAATAAAAGACAAACTCAGTTGTGGGAAGAGAGACAAGAAAGAAAAAGAAGAGATGAAGTCGCTTTAAAAAGCCTATGAGAAAAAGAAAGCAGCTGAAGAAGAGAAAAAGGTCAGAAGACGACAGAGTTGATGAAGAAAGAAGGAGGCAGCGAAGGAGATGAAGTGTTGTTGTCCACCCCTTCGTGTAATTTACTTTTGTAAATGCATAAGTATGTAAGTCTTCTGTACATTGAATAAGAAATTTGTAATTTCTCTATTTTTGCGTAGACATAGATGCTTGCTCTGATACACTTTGTAAACAGTTGTGTAAAGGACAAGAATGTTATGATCAATAAAAAGATTGATTCCACGCATACATTCTCTGTTACTGCACTACCTGTATGTATCTTTGATATTTACATTTTGTAAGTATGCTTTAAGTTTTGGCATCATCAAAAAGGGGGAAATTGTTGGGAAATTCACTATTTAGATTTTGATGAATGCCATGTAAAACTTAGACTAGAAAGTTGGCACCCCATTTTCTTTGTAATTTTCATTGTAATAGATAGGGTTGCTCGAGCTGAGTTAAGTCAGCTATGCCTAAATATGCAAGAAGTCAACTGGAAACTAGAATGAAGACTCCGATGTGAGGCAGCTGAGTATGGCAAGAAAGAGAAGACAAGAACTCGACTGGAGAAGTATCAGCTGAGATGCAGCTGTGTAAAGTGTCAGTCAAGTCAACCCAAGATATTCAAGTCTCAAGTTGAAGTGACAGATGAGTCATCCAATGATTGGGAGCTGACTCGAAGTCATCTGGGGAAGTTAAGGAACTACAGTCAAGTCAAGGCAATCGAAAAGGATTCGTTGCCTGTAAGTCAAGAAAGTTACTTAAATAAGTAATACTTCCATGCTGCAATATTCTAAAGTGCTCAGTCCCAGAAGCGTGCAAAAGAAATAGACCAATGGGAAGCACTGCACCTGTGTCAGAACTCTGAAAAGCTGAAGGATCATTCAATACGAGGAAATGTCAATTTCAAGGACTACAACAAGACAAGCCAACGACCACAAGTGTCTTTTAAAAATTAGCCTATCTCTTTAACGGGCAGAGTTTCAAAAGAACACTATAAAAGGCTGAGGAATCAATTTGAGAAAAGGTTACCTTGACTATCTGAACCATGAACATTCAAGCTATCATTTGAGCTGTAACCTACAGAAAAATTCTCAAATCATTCAAGCTTAATCCTCAAGCCAAAACTTCGAAGGAAATCAATCCAACACTTCCCTGTGGAGGCAAGACAACTTTAATCAGTTGAAGATGAAACATTTGAAGAATCAAAGGGGTCCACATTCCACAGAGGATTGTAGAAAGGTTCAAGGTCAAACCAGTCTCAAGCTATTGGAGGGCTTCTTGATCAAATCCAAGAAACTTGAGCAAGTAAGTTGTAGTAGCAAGGCAGTTGCCTTGTGAAGAAGCTGAGTCGGACGAGAAGCCAGCTGTGTGACCAAGGCATCTCCAGACTGAGTCCCAAAGGATCAAGTCAGTTGTGTGATCAAAACTTGCATCTGGACTGATAACCACTTTGTACTCTGATCAATACTTAGTGGATTCCTCCAGGAGTTGAAGAAGAGAGGACTAGAAGAATTACCCCATCTTCGAACCTCTATAAAATTTATTGTGTCATTTACATTTCAGCACTTCAAGTTTGCATATTATTTTATATATGCTGATAAATTTGCTATCCAATTGACTTTTAACAAAGTGCTAAAACCAAGTTTTAAATCAAATTTAAACCAAATTCAAGGGTGTTAAGTCTTCCGCTGAAAACATATCACAGTTGAGTTAGGCTATAGACTAAGCAGCTGAGTTATTCTATCAACAACTCAGTCGAGTCTGTTGAGTGGCTAACTCTGTTGGTTAACCAACTTAGCTGTCCATCTAGGACTTAGCTGTGAAGAATTAACTCTGAACTATTTTAAAAAGGACTAAATCGAAAAGTTTGTAATGTTTATTCAACCCCCCCTTCTAAACCTTACACTCACACCCCTTGGGACCTACAGATTCTTATTCATCAAAAATCTGAATTACAAAGAGCAACTCGGTTGTTATATATACAGGATGAAAAACCTGCTAGATTTGAATGGACAAATGACTAGCTGACATGTGTCTAATTCTGCTAACAAAATAACCGATAAAACGAGAGATGAGAAACTAATAAAAGCGTGAATAACAAAAAACAATTGTAATTTGGAAATCTCTTTTCTTGTATTTTTTCAACACATTCCCTAAAAGGATGACTTGACCTGGTTAATAGGAGGAAAGTCGAGACGGGAGGAGTAGGCGTAGAGATATCGCCAACGAGACGAAAGGATGCTAGTATCAAATGCTGATAAGTAAGTGATAACCATAAATATTGTTCAATAATAAGAGATTGATATGTTAAATGATTACTAATTTAACTGATTTTCGAACTCTCCTTCGAAAATGCATCTGTGCACGAGCTTCTGCCCCTTGTTGGATTTTCTTGGACATATCAGAATTAAGTTGAACAATCAATTCTTGGAGAGCATCAACATGTTTCAAAATAAACAAAGCAAATTCCAATTCTGATGGGCTTCCCAAATATCCCGAGAGCTTCAACTTTTTGAGATTAGGAGATAACTTTTTCCTGGAACAAAAATTATAGATCTCCCTGTCTTCAAACTCTATACTATAGGACGCCCACAAGAACTACACAATAGTGGATTATCAGATAATATATATTTTCACCTAATAAAACTTATACTAACATGGGAAAGCCAAATGGTGGATGCTACTAATGCACCTTTATATCAAGTTCCTCCAATGAAGGACATGCTTCAACCAAAGGAAAGAGTGCAACATTACTACCTACGAGCCTCCACATATGAACTTTCAGCTCTAGATGTTTCACATTTACTAATTCACGAAGCATGTATGTTGGGCTAGTGTACTGCATGCAACATCAGACATATTAATTTGATAGTAATATCAGATTTATGTAAATGTGCATACTTAACAAGAAAAAGCATACTTGTATAAAAAAGGTTCGGGTTAATAGCTTAAGAGGGCCGCAATTGATCAAGTATGCAAGACGGTATTCTGGGCAAGCCTTGTTCGAGTGTGTTATCCCTTTGGTCACTAGTGTCGAACTCAATAAGCTTTGGGACATTACTAATTCGAAGCACATATGTAGATGTCAAACCATAACACCTCAACGAAACGAGGTTCATCATGTTGCAAATCTCAATAGATTGAAGATTAACAGCATAAGTTATACCTAAATGCTTCAAGAGTAGTGAATGACCAACAATCAAGACGTTTGTCAACCCGTTAGACAATTAAATAAATAATCTCTCTAGAAGAGGAGAAGTGGAGAACAAAAGCTCAACCTCTGCATCATTGACATGAACCGCATATAAAGACATTATTATAAGGCATTTAAGGTCGGGTAGTAACTGCCCACTATTTGTCCTAATCAAATTTGAAAGCCCAAGAGAGTAATGTCCATGCCTAGCACATACTAAATAATGCATCTGTAAGTTGAAGATTTCAACTTTCCTAGCCAATGCAAACTTGATCCACCTTTCAATATTGGCTCTTTCTAAATAGTGTGAATCCAAGATAGGATTCACTGTGTTTATGTAATGTGGAAATCTCTTTTCTTGTATTTCTTCAACACATTCCCTAAAAGTAGGATGTGACTCTGGTTTAAAAGGAGGAAAGTCGAGATAGGAGGAGTAGGCGTAGAGATATCGCCAACAAGACGAAAGAATGCTAGTGGTTGTAGATTCTCGCAAGCACAATCGAGAGATAATGGATATAAGAATATCATCGGCCAATTCGCTGATTCTATCTTCAATGTCAACATGTTTTCATGCAGCTTCTGCTAATCCCTGCAACTCAAATATTAAGTTTTTTTCCCCAAAAAAGCAAAATTAAAAAAAGGTATATTGGAACAAAAACAAAGACTATGTAGTACTAATCATCACCTCAGTTTCAGATTTTATCTTCTTCCTACCTTCAGTACATCTCCTCATTGCTTCAAATCTATATATAAAAATATGCATATGTGTTTGCGTACACATACACATAAAATAAATAAAACAGAATTAAGAATATATATAAACAGAAACGTATATATACATATATATTAGCATGGTGTCAAGTGTTGGGAAATTTATTTCATAGATTTTGATGAATGTCATGTAAAATTTAAACTAGAAAGTTGGCACCCCATTTTCCTTGTAATTTGCATTGTAATAGATAGGGCTGGAAAAGCTGAGTTAAGTCAGCTACGCCTGGAAATACAAGAAGTCAACTGAAGACTGAGGTGAAGACTCCGCTGCGAGACAGTTGAGTATGGCTAAGAAGAGAAGTCAAGAACTCGACTGAAGGTGTATCAGCTGTGAAGCAGCTGTGTGAAGAGTCAGTCAAGTCAACTCAAGAAGCCAAGTCTCAAGTTGAAGTGACAGATGAGTCATCCAATAATTGGAGCAGACTCAAGTCACCTGGGAAAAAGGCAGCAGCCAAGAGGAGTTAACTGAGATAAATCTGTTGCACATAAGTCAAGAACTTTACTTAAAATAGTAATACCTCCATGCTGCCAGGTCTTATAGTGTTCATCCCAGAAGCGTGCAAAAGGAATAAACCAATGGAAAGCACTGCACCTCGTGTCAGAACCTGAAAAGCTGCAAATTCATTTAATACGAGGAAGGGTCTACATCTCAAGATTGAGGACCAAGAAAAGACAAGCCAACGATCTTAAGTGAATTTTTGAAATCAGCCTATCTCTTCAATGGGCAAAATTTCAAAAGTTCACTATAAAAGGCTGAGGATATTCATTGAGAAAAGGTTGACCTTGCACACCAGAGAAATCAAGCATTATTCAAGCTATTAACCTGCAAATACTCTCAAGAATATGCAAGCAAATCCTCAAGCCTGAAACTCGAAAGAAATCGATCCAACACAAGCTGTGAAGGAAAGACAACTTCAAATCTGTTGAAGAGGAAACTTTTGAAGAATCAAAAGGGTCTACTTTCCAAGCAGGATTGTAGGAAATTTCAAGGTCGAACCAGTATCAAGTTATTGGAGGGCTTTGTGATCAAATCCAAGAGCTTGAGAAAATGAGTGAAGTAGCAAGGCAGCTGCCCTATGAAGAAGCTGAGTCGGAAGAGAAGCCAGCTGTGTGACCAAGGCTGTCTCTAGACTGTTGACCACTTTGTAAACAGATCTTTTACATAGTGGATTCCTCCAGGAGTTGGATAAGAGGGGATTAGAAGAATTACCCCATCTTCGAACCTCTATAAAAATTAACTGTGTCATTTATTTTTCAGCACATTTACATTTTTGCATACTTACATTATATCTGCTGATAAACTCATATTTGCTATCCAACTGATTAATAGCCAAGTGCTAAAATTAAGTGTTAAAACAAGCTTAAATCAATTCAAAGGGTGTTAAGTCTTCCGCTGATAAAACCAACACAGCCAAGATAAAGTTAAGGTTAAACGGCTGAGTTATTCTATCAACAGCTCTATCGTGTCTGTTGAGTGGCTAACTCTGCTGAATAACCAACTTAGCTGTCCCTCAAGGACACAGCTGTTTGAGTTAACTCTATAATAGTTTTAAAATGACTAATATCGAAACGTTGGTAAGGTTTATTCAACCCTCCCCCCCTTCTAAACCTTACTTACACCCTCTTGGGACCTAAAAGTGGTATCAGAGCGGCTGGTTCATTGAACCTTCCGCACTGGTTACTGAACTAGATCTTTATCTTTTCAAAAGGTTTTAAACATTTGCATTTTCAAAATCTTTCACTCTTAGTGTTGGGAAATTTATTGTTTAGATTTTGATGAATGCCATGTAAAACTTAGACTAGAAAGTTGGCACCCCATTTTCTTTGTCTTTTTGCATTGTAATAGATAGGGTTGTACGAGCGGAGTCAAGTCTGCTATGCCTGGATATGCAAGAAGTCAATTGAAGGCTAAAATGAAGACTCCGCTGTGAAGCAGCTGAGTATGGCAAGGAGGAGAAGTCAAGAACTCGACTGAAGGAGTATCAGCTGGCTACAGCTGTGAGAAGTGTCAGTCAACTCAACTCTAGACAACCAAGTCAAGTTGAAGTGACAGATGAGTCTTCCAATGACTGGGAGCTAACTCGAAGTCACCTGGGAAGTTAAGGAACTGTCAAGTCAAGATAACTGAAAAGAGTCCGTTGCACAAAAGTCAAGAAAGTTACTTAAATAAGTAATACTTCCATGCTGCAATATTCTAAAGTGCTCAGTCCCAGAAGCGTGCAAAAGGAATAAACCAATGGGAAGCACTGCACCTGTGTCAGGCTCTGAAAAGCTGAAGGTTCATTTAATACGAGGAAATGTCAACATCAAGGACTGCAACAAGAAAAGCCAACGAACACTAGTGTCTTTTGAAAATCAGCATATCTCTTCAATGGGCAGATTTTTGAAAGAGCACTATAAAAGGCAGAGGAATCAATTTGAGAAGAGGCTACCTTGCATACCTGAACTACGAACATTCGAGCTAACATTCGATCTGTAACCAAGCAAAATATTCTCAAGTTATTCAAGCAAATCCTCAAGCCTAAATTTCGAAGGGAAATTCAATCCAACACCAAGCTGTGAAGGAAAGACAACTTCAAATTGTTGAAGAGAAAACTTTTGAAGAATCAAAAGGGGTCTACATTCCAAGGAGGATTGTAGAAAGGTTCAAGGTCGAACCAGACTCAAGTTATTGGAGGGCTTCGTGATCAAATCCAAGAAGCTTGAGCAAGTGAGCTGAAGTAGCAAGGCAGCCGCCCTGTGAAGAAGTTGAGTCGGACGAGAAGCCAGCTGTGTGACCAAGGCATCTCCAGACTGAGTCCCAAAGGATCAAGTCAGCTGTGTGATCAAGACTTGTATCTGGACTGTTAACCACTTTGTACTCTGATCAATACTTAGTGGATTCCTCCAGGAGTTGGAGAAGAGATGAGTAGAAGAATTACCCCATCTTCGAACCTCTATAAAATTTATTGTGTCATTTACATTTCAACATTTAATTTCTGCATATTACATTATATCTGCTGATAATTTGCATTCCAACTGATAATTAACAAAGTGCTAAAATCAAGTGTTAAAACAAACTTAAACCAAATTCAAGGGTGTTAAGTCTTCCGCTGAAAATCTTATCACAGCCAAGTTAAGTATAAGACTAAACAACTGAGTTATTCTATCAACAGCTCCATCATCTAGTCTGTTGAGTGGCTAACTCTGCTGGTTAACTAACTTAGCTGTCCATCAAGGACTTAGCTGTGAAATTAACTCTGAATAATTTTAAAAGGACTAAATTTCGAAAAGTTGGTAAGGTTTATTCAACCCCCCCCCTTCTAAACCTTACACTCACACCCCTTGGGACCTACAAGTGGTATCAGAGCGGTTGGTTCATTGAGCCTTCCGCACTGGTTACTGAACTAGATCTCCAATCTTTCAAAAAAAAATTGAACACTTGTTCTTTCAAAAGTCTTTTTTTTTAAATAGCAAAGTTATTATCATGGAAGCAAATTTGACATGCATCCCCATGTTTACCATTGAGGAATTTGATTATTGGAAAATACGTATGCATGCTCATCTATCAACTTTACATGATGAGATGTGGATAGTGATAGAGGATGGGCCACTGCAAATAATGAAGGTGAACACAGCTGCAAGGAGAGCTGCTGCAGCTGAAGGAGAGGAGGTTGCTCCTCCTAGACCAGCTATGGTTGAAAAACCTAGAGCTGAATGGACAAATGATGACAGAAAAATATACAATCTAGACAATGTGGCCAAGGACATACTCTACAAAACTTTGGACAAAGCCATGTTCAACAAAGTCAAATCTTGCAAGACAGCCAAAGAAATCTGGAATAAACTAACCTTAATTTGTGAAGGATCTGAGCAAATCAAGGAAAATAAATTATCAGTTGTTGTTCAAAAATTTGAGAACTTTAAAATGCTTGCAGGTGAAACAATGGATCAGCTGGATGCTATCTTCACTGAAATTACAAATGAGCTCTCAGCACTTGGGAAAGAATACACAAAGAAGGAGATGTGTATGAAGATACTAAGGAGCCTCCCAGCTGAGTGGGAAATGAAGACTATGGCTCTAAGGCACTCGATGGACCTATCAAAAATGTCCAATCATGAACTATTCTCAGACCTCAAAGCTTATGAGTTTGAGCTGAGAAGAAAGGATCAAGAAGAGATAGTTGTACCCAAAACAGTTGCTCTCATAGTCAAGGAAGGGAAGAGAGCTGAGACCAAAGAAGTCATTGGCCAGGAGGAAATTGCCTTGAGGGTTAAACGATTCAACAAGTTCTTCAACAAGAACTACAAAAGAAATAAAGGTGAATCCTCCAGAAGGCACTCAGCTCCCTCCAAGTCAAGGGAAGATAGGCCACCAAAGAGAGCTGAGTATCAAAAGGTCGAATATCAAAGAGCTGACAATCCAAGAAATGAGAGGGCTGATCAAAAAGCTGAAAACTTGTGTTGGAATTGCAGACAACCAGGACACTTCGCTATTGACTGTCCATATCCTGTAGTCAATAAATCCAAGAATGAAGAAGAAAGAAAAGTCTTCAGAGAAAGAAGACAAGAAAAGAAAAGAGCAATGTTGGTCTGAAGTCAGCTTTGAAATGATAAGTCGAAAGATACAAAGAGATTCGAGAGTAGTGAAGTGACTACTCGAGTGATTCTCAAGAAGAAGCTATGATCTCTTTAATGGCTAAAGAACAAGATCAACTCTGACCAAGAAGATGAGGTACACTCTAACTCATCTCACTCGTTCTAGTGATAGTGATTGTGACACACACACTTCATCACCCACTGATCTTAATGATTCATTAGGCAAAATGATGAAAGATTTTGAGCACATTAAATCCTCACACACACTATTAAATGAGGAAAACAGCCAGCTCAAAAGCCAAAACTCACAGCTGACTAAGGAGCTGAGTACTCTAAGTCACATAACTGATGAGAACAAACAGCTGAAGGCTGAAAATGCTAAACTAATGGCAGAGATAGCTGCTATAGAGAAAAGGGAAAATGACCTCAAAAATGTGATTGCTTCATTCACTAAGGCATCTAAATCATTGGATGACCTTATCATGAGCCAAAAAGGATGTGGAGATAAGACAGGCATAGGATTCAATTCATTTGTGCATAGTCAAACTCCCAGAGTGATCTTGGAAAAAAGATCTTCAAGTAATGAAGCTTCTCAAAAATCCAAGACACCAAATGTTGCATACACATTCATTCCAAAGCACAACCACACACAAACTGGCCTAGGATACAAAGGAAAAGGAAAACAGCCAGTTGAGTATGCTGAGAGGACAGCTGAGAAGAAATCCAACAGAGTTCCTCAGCAAACTCCACATAGGAAGTACTCTGTGAAGAAGAAACAGAGCTACCAAAACCCCCAGAAGTTCTATCAAAGGAACAAATATGATGGAAAAGGTAGAAACTACCCAAGCCAAGCTGACTGGATTAATGTGAAATATCAGCAAAGACCTATGGAATACAAGCCAAAATGGCAAAGACCTAGAACTCAGCAAAGGTCATTCCAAAGGCCAAAGAGCTATTATCAGCACACATATGCACCCAAGCACTACACTCAGAAATATCACAATTACCCAAAGAAGGCAATTGCTAAAACACACACACAGGCAATTGCCAAAGTGAATTATGATTATGGCACAGACAGATGGCAACCTCTTAGAGTCAAATCATTTGGCTATAGGTTGGTTGGATCATCTTACAGCACTAAACCCTCAGGACCCAGGCAAATATGGGTACCTAAAAACTAATTCCTTGGTTGCAGGTTCAAAGAACAGCTGAGTGCCAAGGAACCTGGTACATGGATAGTGGTTGTTCCAGACACATGACAGGAAACAAGAAAAATCTATCAAAATTCAAGGAGGTTAGAGGTGCAAAAGTTATATTTGGAGGGAATGAAGCTCCAGGAGAAATAAGAGGCATTGGATCCATCAAGAAAAATGGATTAGAAATCACATATGTTGCATATGTTGAAGTACTCAACTTCAATCTGCTAAGTATCAGTCAACTCTATGATAAGGGCTACAATGTTGGATTCAACATGGGTGTATGCCAAATCAAGGACACTGAATCTAATGAAGTAGTGCTACAAGGATGCAGACAAAAGAACATGTATGTGGTAGATTGGTCAATCAAGCTACTCCAAGCACTTGTCTCATTAGGAAATTGTACAAATAGAAATCAAGTTGGTTGTGGCACAAGAAGAAGAGTCACCTGAATTTCAAGACAATTAACAAGCTTGCAAGGAGTGAGGTCTTGTAGAAGGACTCCCGGACTCGTGTGAAAGAAAGAAAGTGTTTGTGATGCTTGCGGATGGGAAAGCGAGATCAAATCATCATTCAAAGAGAAGTCAAGCCCATCTTCAACAAGAATATTGCATCTAATGCATATGGATCTATTTGGTCTGTTGAGCGGCCAAAGATAAGTGGGAAGAAATACACTCTAGTAGTGGTGGATGATTATTCAAGATATACATGGAAAATCTTCATGTGTAAAAAGAAGGAAATTTTGCAGAAGTTACCACAGCTGATGAAAAGAGTTCAAAATGAGAAAAGTCAAACCATTATAAAGATAAGATCTGATAGAGGAACTGAGTTTGTCAATGGAATAATAACTCGATTGTGTTGAAAATGGTATTACTCACGAATTATCTCTGCTGCAAGGACTCCACACACAATGAGAATGGAGTTGCAGAAACAAGGAACAGAACTCTCAAGGAAGCAGCAAGGACTATGTTAGCTGAAGCAGGGCTGCCTAAAAGATTTTGGTTTGAAGCCATAAACACTGCATGCTATACGCAAAATAGATGCATGATAAATAGACAACTGACAAAGACTCCCTATGAAATCTGGACAGGGGGAAAGCCAAATGTTGCATATTTTAAAATATTTGGATGTAAATGCTTCATCCACAACAATAGCTAGGATAATCTAAAGGCTTTTGATGCTAAAGCTGATGAAGGTATCTTCTTGGGATACTCAGCTGAAAGCAAAGCCTATAGAGTGTTGAACAAAAGGACTATGGTTACAGAAGAGTCTATTCATGTGGTTTTTGATGAACCTAACTTAAATGGAGAAGACATTGAGGAGTTAGCTGATAAGCTAAATCAACCAACTATGCAGAAAAGTCCCTATGTTGAAGCTGAAGCTGGAGCAATTAATCAAGGTGAAGATGAGATAGCTGAATCTCAAAGACAGCTGGAAAATCTGCAGCTAAGTGATGATGAGAGAGTTGCTCAAGATAACACATCCGCAAGACGATCGAACCCAAATGACTTACTCCAACCTGATGTGAGATGGCTGAGAGACCATCCACCAGAGCTAGTCATTGGAGATGTAAGAGATGGTGTAAGAACCAGATCCAGAGCTCAGCAAGAAGCCATGTTCACTTGTTTCATTTCCCAAATAGACCCAAAAGATGTGTCCCAAGCATTGGATGATACACATTGGATTCAGGCCATGCAAGAAGAGCTGAATTAGTTTGAAAGAAACAAAGTATGGGAATTGGTTCAAAGACCAACCCATCAAAATGTCATTGGCACAAAATGGGTTTTCGAGAACAAGATGAATGAAGAAGGTTACGTGGTAAGAAACAAAGCAAGATCGTAGCCAAAGGGTATTGCCAAGAGGAAGGAATAGATTTTGATGAAACATTTGCTCCTGTTGCAAGATTAGAAGTAATAAGGATGTTTCTTGCCTATGCTGCACACAAGAACTTCATTGTATATCAGATGGATGTGAAAAGTGCATTTTTAAATGGACTGTTAGAAGAAGTCTATGTTGAGCAACCTCCAGGGATTTGAGCGAAGACTCTTGGAGATAAGGTGTACAAGCTCAAGAAAGATCTATATGGATTGAAACAGGCACCTAGAGCATGGTATGATACATTATCTCAATTTCTGACAGATAATGGATTCACCAAAGGCAAAGTGGACAGAACACTCTTCAGAATTCAAGATGGAGAGTGTATACTGCTTGTTCAAATATATGTGGATGACATCATTTTTGGATCCACAAACAAAGAGTTGTGTGATAAGTTCTCAAACCTCATGCAAGGCAAATTTGAGATGAGCATGATAGGAGAGCTGACATTCTTTCTAGGACTTCAAGTTAAACAGCTGAAGGATGGAATCTTCATAAGTCAAACAAAGTACACCAGAGATTTAATGAAGAGATTTTGTATGGAAGAGAAGTCTTCTGTGAAAATACCAATGAATACATCGGTCAAGATGGATATGGATGCAGATGGCAAGCCTGTGGATCAAACAAGATACAGAGCACTTATTGGATCACTGCTCTACCTCACAGCAAGTAGGCCAGACATCACCTTTGCAGTACGTGTATGTGCAAGATTTCAATCTGCACCAAAAGAAAGCCATATGATTGTAGCAAAGAGAATCCTAAGATACTTAAAAGGATGCCAGGAAGTCGGCTTATGGTATCCAAAGGAAGGTGGATTCAAGCTTATTGGTTACTCAGACTCGACTATCTTTGGATGTAGAGTTGACAGGAAAAGTACTTCAGGTACATGTCAAATGCTTGGAAACAGACTGGTTTCCTGGTTTAGCAAGAACCAAAATTCAATAGCCACATCCACAGCTGAAGCTGAGTACATAGTTGCGGGCAGATATTGTGCCCAAGTCTTATGGATGAGACAACAACTGAGAGATTATGATGTTGAGGAAAAAGAAATTCCAATTATGTGTGATAACACAAGTACTATTGCAATCACTCAGAATCCAGTGTTGCACTCAAGAACAAATCACATTGATGTCAGGTATCATTTCATAAGAGATCATGTAGAAAAGAAAGACATCACCTTGGAATATATCTCAACTGATAAACAGTTAGCTGACATATTCACAAAGCCATTATGTGAATCAAGATTTGAAGAACTCAAGCATGAGCTAGGGTTGATTGAGCTGAGTTAACACTCAGAAGACTCAAGAAGAAGAGATGAAACAAGAAAAGATGAAAATGGAGTTAAGTTCGTAAATCAGCTAAGTGAATCAGCTGTATCGAAAAATCAGCTGCATCGAGTTAGCTGACAGCTGAGTACCTACGTGTATAGAGAGAAGAAGAGTTGAATCAGCTAGGGAGTAAGCTGAATTATTTATTAGCTAAGCGACAAAAACGCAGTCGTGTTTTAATGAGCGGGAATGTTTTTAAGGATGACGTCAGCGTCATATTGACGGGTACAAATCAAAAGTCCGCAATGGCAAAATGCATATGATTGGATATAAATATTGCCGCATTAAATGCGAGCAATTAAATGCTAATCGGCGTGCTAAATCTGAGCCGTTGATCTCGATGAAATTTCAAAAACCGTATGCACGTCCTTTCATAACCCACATATATACCCTTTCGTCCGTTTCTCTCTCACTTTACACAAACTGTTCATCTCTCTCAAAAGCAAAGAAAGCAACTTTTCTCTTGAAACCCTACAGATCTCCAGAGTAATTTTCCAAAAAGTTTCATTCGGTAAAACTTCAAGTAATGGCATCCACTTACGATTTTGTTAAGTTGGGAAAGCAAATCCACAATGGCTCTACTGTGGATTTTGAAGGTATGATCAAACAGGGGTTGGATGAAACCCTTGTGAAGAAGATAGCTGAGAGAGTTGAGAAATCTGGGCTGAAATCCTTTCTCACTATGGAGTTTCAGATGACTTATGTTGAAGAAGTCGCTCAGTTCTATGTGAATGCTGAAGTTCACGACAAGGGCATCAAGTCCACTGTTCACGGAAAAGAGTTTACGATCACTGCTGAGGATCTAGCGGAGCATTGTTTGCTTCCGTCGGAAGGAAAGCCGGAGATATTGGAGGCTGATGTAAACTTGGCCGTTGCATGGAAGGAAGTGGCCAAACCTGACTATGCTACGAAGGTGGTTTACATAGCTGATAAGAAGCTGCTGAAAGAAGACTACCACAAGTTGATGGATATTGTTGCTAAGTGCGTAGACATAAAATTTGGAAACTTTAATCAGCTATCCAAAACTAAGCTAATCGTGATGGCTGCGATTATGCAGGAGAAGAAGGAAAATTGGGCTGAGTTTGTATACAGCAGACTCTGCCAAAATGTTGGAAATAAGTCTTTCAAGGAAGATGGATCGTTCGGAAGATCCTTGGGGTATGGCCTTGTGATTGGCCGGTTGATAGAGGTGAATGGTGTTCCACTCCGACATGGAAAGGCGTTCCATGTCAACAAGAAGATGTTCCGATCGAATCTTTCCAGAGCTCAGAAGAGAGCTTACGCCAAGAGAGCGGATACAAGTGAGGGGGAATCAGCTGACCCTGTAGATACGGTTGTCTCCTCCCCTCCCAAAAAGAAAGTTGCCCCCGCACTGAAAGAAGACTTGCTTTGCCAAAGATAAGAAGACGAAAAGATGCACTCCGCCCCTGCAAAGTCACCTTCCCCTGGTAGTGTCTCCCCCTGCCCCGCACCGCATCGTAAGAAGGAATCCTTAGTACCTTCTCCTGGATTGAAGAAGAAGAGGACTGCCAAGACGAGAAAGGCAACTGCCTCTAGGACAACTGTGAAGGCCTTTACCATCGAGGAACCGGAGGAAGTGGAACCAGACGTTCCTCTGGTGAAAACCAAAAGAAGAAGAAGACTCATCAAGCGTTCAGAGCTTGAGAAAACAAATGAAGTCGCCACTCACCGAACAGATCAGATCAAAAACAATTTGAGAAGTAGAGTCTCCAGAGATTATTGATGCAATCTGCCAAGTCTGCTGAGGCCGATCAGCGAGGGCAAGTCGAAGACCAGTATGGGACAGACAGTGAGAAAAAAGAAGCGGTGAGACAATGAATCTCTGTCAACAGATCGCATCTCCGCTGCGACGACGCCGAGGGTGAAGAGCGGCAAACTCGCTACCCTCTATTCCCGAGAAAGAAGTTCAAAGCAGAAGATGATGATGATGTGATCATTCTATCTCCACCATATCCGGACATCCAAAATCGCCTGCTAGAATGGAGGAAGTGGAAGCCGAGTCGATCGAGGAACAGTTCCAAAGACCGAGTTTATTGAAGAAGAAGAAAGAAGCGATGGATTTCCTCGGTTTGACCACGATGGGTCGAGCATTGGATGAGGAGAATCGCATAGATATTTTGAATATCTTCAAAGAAAAGGAGAAGAAGCGATTGGCGGAGGAATCTGAAGCCCGAGAGAAGGCCAATATCTGTCCCTTCACTGGAACCACTGATCACACTCATCCTCACCTCGATGTTCTCTCAGGAAGTGATGAGGATCTGGACCCTGCTGCTGCTACAGAAGAGTTCGAAATGCAGCAAGCCATGTGGGAATCCAGAGTAATGCATGAGCAACAGCTGATGGAAGGACCTGGAGAGTCTTCCAAATCACAGCTGGAAATTGACCCTATGGGAGTGGTGCAGCAAATTGCAACTGTTGTTGCTGCGACCACTTCCCCAGCTCATTCTGATGATGGATCTAAGGGCATTGGCGATGAAACTGGGGATTCGGGGACCCAAGTCGAGCCAACCCCTATTGAAGGTGTCTTACCACCTGCCCCAATGGCTAAACACTCAAAGGAAACAGCCGGGAGTTTGGAGAAGAGTGACCCCATTCCAAGTCACTCAGCTGGTGTGCCATCTGAGGGGGAAACTCCCTCCACTGCAGCTAGGTTGGAGGTTGCTGCAGATGACTCCACAACGAATCTAAGAGGCGAAGTGGAGAAGGAACAAGAAAAAGAAACACATCAAGTTGTCACTGACGACGCTCGGACAGTTAAATCTGTCTCAACTGAGGTGCCAACTGCTCTGCAGGCTCAGGACGTTGCTGATGTAGTCGAGGCACAAGATGGATCTGCCCTAGGAGTTAACACTCTGGGCAATGAAAGTGCAATCCACAGAGTTGAGACTCCTGTGGATGCCACCGTCGAAGACCCCAAGACAAAACTGGGTGCAGCCGAAGGGAATGTCCAGCCTTGCTGCGATTGAGACTGCAGGAGGTACTGAAGGCCTACGGGAGGTTGAGACTTCCCGAGGTAAAGAGGCAGAAGCACAGAACATCCCTCCAGTTATCATCGATGCATCTGAGAAGGAGATAAGTGCCCTTCATGATTTCCAAGACAACCCTGATGTAACTTTTCTAGGATCTGAAGGTGAAGATGAAGCTGAGTCATCCCCTATTGCAAGTCCAAACGACTTAGCTGAGGATGTTCTTCCCGAGCGAGCAAGCCAGAATTCAAGGTTGCTCGTCAAAAGTTCAATTTTGATGATGAGCCACCCCTACAAGTGTCATCATCGTCCGATGACGCTACTGATACGGCTGAGGACCAGACAACTCATATGGAAAAACCAGCTGAGACCGACGAAGGCTGTTGAGACAATGAGGCTCGGCCAGTGAGTCCATACCACAACGCACCCAGTGAATCACGATCAATCGCACGAGCTCCCAAAGCTGCAGCAGAATCGACTCAACCGGGCACATCATAGCCACAAGTCACAGTTGAACAGATTCCCTATGTCCGTGATGATGCGTTTGAACAAACTTTCCCTTTCACATTAGAGCTGCCTGATCTTGATGAAGAATCAGCTAGAGATCAACAACGTTTCCATAGACCTGGTCAAGTCATTCCAACAGATACCATCGTTCCAGCCAACTTTGACTTTGACGCTGCTTGGCCTCCAGCTGAGACGGAGGTAACAGCTGAGGTTCGAGAAGTTTTCCAGACCATATTTGCGGAGATAGAGAAGATGGAAAGGCACCAGGCCTCATTAGACATGCGGCTGGATAACCGAGATGCTAATCTTAGTGCCGATCTGCGTGGAATCATAGTCAGGATCCAGGAATGGTGGCAACAGCAGCAGACAATGCGCGTTGAACAAGTTCGATATTTCAAAGCATTGTACAACAAGATGCTAATCTGGAGCGTTGACAATGATGACATGAAGAAGAGGATGCAAGAAAACATTGATAGAATGCATACCTCTCATACCACAGAAATGGAGCTGCTGCGCGAATTTCATCGAAAAGAACTTATGTGCGTAGAGGAGAACATGAATAAAAAATTCAGCATTCTTATGGCTGAAATGAAGTTGGTGACCGCCGAATCCAACGCCACTCGCACAGAATTTCGAGAAGCATACTCCGCAGCAGAATCCAAACAGAACTCAGCTATCAGTTGCCTAGATTTCATGCTTGCTGGCATGTTTCCAGGGGTTCCTCTCTCCTTTGATGATGCTAAAAAGGGGGAAGAGGAATACCTAAAGACGTTGGAAGGGTCCGCAGCCTAGAAGAAGAAGGACCTTGTTGTGAAGGAGAAGACAATGAAAAAGCGAGAAAAAAAACAGGGGAAAATCCGTTGAGGGGAAGGTTGAAAGACATGACCTTAATGGTTGCTATAACCCCTCAACAAGGACTTGTCATCACCGACATAATCAAAAACTTCGATAACTCTGCCGCTCCAACACTGATGTGCCCATGTCGAAAAGAGGAAGATAGTAGAAGCATAGATGACGGAGATTGAAAGAAAAATGGATGCCTGTGTGATGGACATACTGAAACAATACGGAGGCATTCCGGTAGGAAGAGACACTGATGCCATTTCAGACGACAGAACCGAGCCAAGATCTGTTGATGAATTCAAGACGCTCGCATCCAAGGGATACTTCGAGAACATGACCATGGCCCAAGCATTGGACTTGTATTGGGAAAAAGGCCTAAAGTCATGTGCGAAGAAGGCGATAAGCGGCGAGACTCGAGCGATCGCTCTGCTGGCCATTCTCGGTCACTCTCTTGGAAAGAAGAAGGCCCCAAGACAATACACACCCGAGAGGAAGAAGTAGAAGCGTTGGAGGAAGAGGTTTCAAACCTAGACCTCTACCCAAAAACATTGAATACATAGATCCAGGAAGAAAGGAGGGATCTATTGGGTTGGGTTTGACAAAGTAGCCAACCTGCAAGTGGCCAAGAACAATGCTGAGTATGTAAAGATAATCGAAGAAGAAAATAAAAGACAAACTCAGTTGTTAAGAGAGACAAGAAAGAAAAAGAAGAGATGAAGTTGCCAGAAAAGCCTATGAGAAAAAAAGGCAGCTGAAGAAGAGAAGAAGAGAAAAAGGTCAGAAGATGACAGAGCTTATGAAGAAAGAAGGAGGCAGCGAAGGAGATGAAGTGTTGTTGTCCACCTCTTCATGTAATTTACTATTGTAAATGCATAAGTATGTAAGTCTTCTGTACATTGAATAAGAAATCTATAATTTCTCTATACATTTTTTTTTCATAGACTTAGATGTTTGCTCTGATACACTTTGTAAACAGCTGTGTAAAGGACAAGAATGTTATGATCAATAAAAGATTGATTCTACGCATACATTCTCTGTTACTGCACTACATGTATGTATCTTTGATGCTTACATTCTTGCATGTATGTTTTAAGTTTTGGCATCATCAAAAAGGGTGAAATTGTTGGGGAATTTATTGTTTATATTTTGATGAATGCCATGTAAAATTTAGACTAGGTAGTTGGCACCCCATTTTCTTTGTATTTTGCATTGTAATAGATAGGGTTGTACGAGCTGAGTCAAGTCAGCTATGCCTGGATATGCAAGAAGTCAACTGAAGGCTAAAATGAAGACTCACATGTGAAGCGGTGAGTATGGCAAGGAGGAGAAGTCAAGAACTTGGCCGAAGGAGTATCACCGGTAGCTACTGTGAGAAAGTGTCGATCAAGTCAACTCTAGAAACCAAGTCAAGTTGAAGTGAAAGATGAGTCTTCCAATGACCGAGCCGACTCAAGTCACCTGGGGAAGTTAAGGAACCTGCAATCAAGTCAAGACAATCAAAAAGAGTCCGTTACGTAAATCAAGAAAGTTACTTAAATAAGTAATACTTCCATGCCGCAATATTCTAAAGTGCTCGATCCCGAAGCGTGCAAAAGGAATAAACCAATGGGAAGCACTCGCACCTTTGTCGAGACTCTCGAAAAGTCAAGGTTCATTTAATACGAGGAAATGTCAACATCAAGGACTGCAACAAGACAAGCCAATGACCACTAGTGTCTTTTGAAAATCAGCCTATCTCTTCAACCGGTAGATTTTTGAAAGAGCACTATAAAAGGCAGAGGAATCAATTTGAGAAGAGGCTACCTTGGATACCTGAACTACGAACATTCAAGCTAACATTCGAGCTGTAACCAAGCAAAATATTCTCAAGTTATTCAAGCAAATCCTCAAGCCTAAATTTCGAAGGGAAATTCAATACAACACCAAGCTGTGAAGGAAAGACAACTTCAAATTGTTGAAGAGGAAACTTTTGAAGAATCAAAAGGGGTCTACATTCCAAGGAGGATTGTAGAAAGGTTCAAGGTCAAACCAGTCTCAAGTTATTGGAGGGCTTCGTGATCAAATCCAAGAAGCTTGAGCAAGTGAGTGGCAAGAAATATCAAAGGCAATTACCCTGTGAAGAAGAAGCCGAGTCGGACGAGAACCATTTGTGTGACCAAGGCATCTCCAGATCGAGTCCCAAAGGATCAAGTTAGGCTGTGTGATCAAGACTTGTATCTCGGACTGTTAACCACTTTGTACTCGATCAATACTTAGTGGATTCCTCCGGGAGTTGGAGAAGAGAGGAGTAGAAGAATTACCCCATCTTGAACCTCTATAAAATTTATTGTGTCATTTACATTTCAAAGATTTCATTTACGCATATTACACTATATCTGCTGATAATTTTCATTCCAACTGATAATTAACAAAGTGCTAAAATCAAGTGTTAAAATAAACTTAAACCAAATTCAAGGGTGTTAAGTCTTCCGCTGAAAATCTTATCACAGCCAAGTTAAGTATAAGACTAAACAGCTGAGTTATTCTATCAATAGCTCTATCTAGTCTGTTGAGTGGCTAACTCTGCTGGTTAACTAACTTAGATGTCCATCAAGGACTTAGCTGTGAAATTAACTCTGAATAATTTTAAAAGGACTAAATTTCGAAAAGTTGGTACGGTTTATTCAACCCCCCCTTCTAAACCTTACACTCACATCCCTTGGGACCTACACTTAGCAAGAGTTATTATCATGGAAGCAAATTTGACACGCATTCCTATGCTCACTGTTTAGGAATTTGATGACTGGAAAATTCATATGCAGGCTCATATGTCTGCTCTACACTATGAAATGTGGCTTGTGATATAGGATGGGCCGCTGCAAATATTAAAAGTAAACACGGCTGTAAGGAGAGCAGCTGCAGCTGAAGGAGAAGAAGTTGTTGTTGAAGAAAGACCAGCCATGGTTGAAAAACCAAGGACTGAGTGGACAAATGATGACAGGAAAAGATACAATGTTGGGAAATTATTTTGTAGATTTTGATGAATGCCATGTAAAACTTAGAATAAAAGTTGGCACCCCATTTTTGTTTTAAGTTGCATTGTAAAAAACAATAGGGCTAGTCGGGCTGAGTTAAGTCAGCTATGCCTAAACATGCAAGAAGACAACTGGAGACTAGAAGGAAGACTCGGCTGCGAGGCAGCTGAGCATGGCAAAGAAGAGAAGACGGAAACTCGACTGAAGGTGCAGCTGAGTGAAGTATCAGTCAAGTCAACTCAAGACAGCCAAGTCTCAAGGTTGAAGTGACAGAAGAGTCATCAAATGATTGGAAGCTGACTCGAAGTCACCTGGGAAATTAAGAAAATGCGATCAAGTCAAGACAATCAAAGAGATCCGTTGCACATAAATCAAGAGAATTACTTAAACAAGTAATACCTCCATCTTGCCTTTCTTGAAGTGCTCGATTCGAGCGTGCAAAAGGAATAAACCAATGGGAAGCACTGCACCATGTCGAACTCAAAAGTCAAGAATCATTCATACGAGGAAATGGAAATTCCAAGGATCGCAACAAGACAAGCCAACGACCACAAGTGACTTTCAAAAATAAGCTTATCTCTTCAACGGATTTTTGAAAGATCACTATAAAAGACGAGGAATAACTCGAGAGAAGGTTACGAACTACAAACATTCAAGCAAACATTTGAATCAGAACCTAATATATTCTCAAATCATTCAAGTTCAATCCTCAAGCCTACATTAAAAAGAAATCAATCCAACACTCACCGTGAAGGAAAGATTACTTCAATCGAGTTGAAGAGGAAATTTTTGAAGAATCAAGGGGTCTACATTCCACGGAGGATTTTAGGAAGGTTCAAGGTTGAACCAGTCTCAAGTTTTTGGAGAGCTTCGTGATCAAATCCAAGAAGCTTGAGCAAGTGGGCTGTAGTATCAAGGCAAGCTAGCCTGTGAAAGAAGGCTGAGTCGTCACGAGAAGCCAGTGCGTGACCAAGGCATCTCCAGACGAGTCCCAAAGGATCAAGTCACCGTGTGATCAAGACTTGTATCTGGACTGTTAACCACTCGTATATTGATCAATACTTAGTGGATTCCTCCAGGAGTTGGAGAAGAGAGGAGTAGAAGAATTACCCCATCTTTGAACCTCTATAAAAACTTATTGTGTCATTTACATTTCATCACTTTAATTTACTCGCATCTTATTTTATCTGGCGATAAATTTTCTATCCAATTGATAATCAATGAGTGCTAAAACCAAGTATTAAAACAAACTTAACTTTATTCAAGGGTGTTAAGTCTTTCAATAAAACAAATCACAAGGTAGAGTTAAGTCTTTGGTCAAAAAACAGTTGAGTTATTCTATCAATAGCTCGATCAGTATGTTGAGTGCCTAACTCTGTTTGATTAACTAACTTAGTTGTCCATCAAGGACACAAATGTGAAGTATTAACTCAATTTTTAAAAATGACTAATTTGAAAAGTTGGTAAGGTTTATTCAACCCCCTTCTAAACCTTACACTCACACCCAGACCTACAAGTGGTATCGGAGCGGTTGGTTCATTGAGCCTTCCGCACCGGTTCTTGAACTAGATCTCCAAATTTTTCAAAGTTTGTTTTAGTATTTGATCTTTCAAAACTTTTTTCAAAAAAGTTATTATCATGGAAGCAAATTTGACACGCATCCCTATGTTCACAATTGAAGAATTTGATGATTGGAAAATTCGAATACGGGCTCATCTATCAATTACGATGAGATGTGGATAGTAATAGAGGATGGGCCACTGCAAATTTTAAAAGTGAAACACAATAAGAAAGAAGAGCTGCGGTTTGAAGGTGAAGAGGATGTTGCTCCCAGGACCCGATCATGGTGAAAAACCAAGAGAATGGACAAATGATGACAGAAAAAGATATAACTTGGACAATGTGGCCAAGGACATTCTTTACAAAACCTTGGACAAAGCCATGTTCAATAAAGTCAAATCATGCAAAACGGCTAAAGAAATGGGACACAAGCTAACATTGATTTGTGAAGGCTCAAGGAAAATAAACTATCGATTCTTTGTCTGAAATTTGAAATCAAAATGATCGAAAATAAACTATCAACTGGATGCTCGATTCACTGAGATCACAAATGAATTATCCGCACTTGGAAAAGAATATACACAGAAGGAAATGTGTATGAAGATTCTAAGAAGTCTCCCAGCTGAATGGGAAATGAAGGTCATGGCACTAAGACATTCCATGGACCTATCCAAGACATCCAACCATGAGCTATTCTCAAATCTCAAAGCCTACGAATTTGAGCTGAGAAGAAAAGACCGAGGAGGAGACAATTTGTGCCCAAAACAATGCTCTAATTATTAAGGATGGCAAGAGAGCTGAGGTCAAAGAAGTCATTGACCAAGAGGAAATAGCCCTGATGTTTAAAAGGTTTAACAAGTTCTTTAATAAGAACTACAATAGAGGCAAGGGCGAATCCTCCAGAAGACACTCAGCTCCCTCCAAGTCAAGGGAAGATAGGCCAACCAAGAAAGCAGAACATCAAAAAGTTGAATATCAAAGGGTGACAATCTAAGAATGGAAAGAGGCGATCAAAAGGTTGAAAATCTATCTTTGAACCGCTATGCAACCAGGTCACTATGCCATTGATTGCCCATATCCTGTAGTCAACAAATACAAGAATGAAGAAGAAAGAAAGGACTTCAGAGAAAGAAGACAAGAAAAGAAAAAGGCAATGTTGGCTGCGCAGAGATATTGATATAGCCAAGTCAAGAGACACATCGATTGAGAGTAGTGAAGTGACTACTCAAGTGACTCTAAAAGAAGAAGCCTTGATCCTTTAATGGCCAAGGAACAAGACCAACCAGACCAAGAAGATGAGGTAAACTTTATTTCATCACACTCAGATTCTAGTGATAGTGACTGTGACACACACACTTCATCACCCACTGATCTTTATGATTCGTTAGGCAAAATGATGAAAGATTTTGAACACATTAAATCCTCACACACACTACTAAATGAGGAAAACAGCTACTCAAGAGCCAAAACTCACAAATTTACTAAGGAGCCGAGTACTCTAAGTCAAATAGGCGATGAGAATGAAAGTCTAAAAATTTGAAAATGCTAAGATAATAAGCGAGAGACAATGCTATAGAAAAGAGGGAAAATGACCTCAAAAATGTGATTGTCTCATTCACTAAGGCATCTAAATCATTGGATGATCTTATTATGAGTCAAAACGAATGTGGAGACAAGACAGGGTTAGGATTTAATTCCTCTGTGCTATGTCAAGCTCCAAAAGTGATTTTGGAAAAGGATCTTCAAGTAATGAAGTATCTCAAAAATCCAAAACTCCAAATGGTGCACACACATTTATTTCAAAGCACAATCACAAGCAAACCGGCCTTGGTTATAAAGGAAAAGGAAAAACGGCCGATTGAGCATCTTTGAGAGGACAAGCGAGAAGAAATCCACCGAGTTCCTCAAAAACTCCAAACAGAAATACTCAGTAAAGAAGAAACAGAGCTACCAAAAACCCCGGAAGTTCTATAAAAGAAACACATATGAAGGGAATGGTAGAAAGTACCCAAGCCAAGCGATTGGAATAATGTGAACTATCGGCAAAGACCTATGGAATATAAGCCCAAATGGAAAAGGCACGAAACTCGGCAAAGGCCATTCCAAAGGTATAAGAGCTTTCATCAAAGACACATATAAAACCTAGGCACTACACTCGGAGATATCACAACTACCCAAAGAAGGCAATTGCTAAAACACATACACAGGCATACGGACAAAAGAGACATCAGTATGAACCTAGAACCCCAAGCAATTTGCCAAAATTAATTATGATTATGGCACGATAGATGGCAACCCCTTAGAGTCAAATCATTTGGCTATAGGTTGGTTGGATCATCTTACAATACTAACCCCTCAGGACCCAGACAAGTATGGGTACCTAAAACTTAATTTCCTTGATTGCAGGTTCAAGGAAGAGCTGAGTGCCAAGGAACCTGGTACATGGATAGTGGTTGTTCCAGACATATGACAGGAAACAAGAAAAATCTATCAAAATTCAAGGAAGTCAGAGGAGCAAAAGTCATATTTGGAGGAAATGAAGCTCCAGGAGAAATAAAAGGCATTGGATCCATCAAGAAAAATGGATTAGAAATCACAGATGTTGCATATGTTGAAGGACTCAAATTCAATCTGCTAAGTATTAGCCAACTCTGTGAAGGCTACAATGTTGGATTCAACATGGGTACATGCCAAATCAAAAACACTGAATCCAATGAGGTTGTGTTGCAAGGATGCAGACAAAAGAACATGTATGTGGTAGATTGGTCAACTGCAACACCAATCACTTGTCTACTAGCAAAGAGCACAACCGAATCAAGTTGGTTGTGGCACAAGAAGCTGAGTCACCTGAATTTCAAAACAATTAACAAACTTGCCAGAAGCAATCTTGTGGAAGGACTACCAGACTCAGTATACAAGAAGAAGAGTATATGTGATGCATGTCAGAAGGGAAAACAAATCAAATCATCATTCAAAGAAAAGACATGTCCATCTTCAACAAGAATATTGCACCTGCTACATATGAATCTATTTGGTCCAGTTGAACCAGCTAGCATAAGTGGGAAGAAATACACATTGGTGGTAGTAGATGACTACTCAAGATATACATGGACAATATTCATGTGTAAGAAGAAAGAAACTCTACGAAACTACCACGGTGATGAAGAGGATTCAAAATGATAAAAGTCAAACCATTATCAAAATAAGATCTGACAGAGGAGGAACCGAGTTTGTCAATAGTATAATAACTCGATATTGTATTGAAAATGGTATTGGTCATGAATTATCTCTGACAAGGACTCCACCGCTGCGAGAATGGAGTTGTAGAAAGAAGGAATAGAACTCTCAAAGAAGCGAGCAAGGACCATGTTAGGCGAAGCGGGGCTACCTAAAAGATTTTGGGCTGAAGCAATAAACACAAAGATGCTATACTCAAAATAGATGCATGATAAAACAGACGGTGACAAAGACTCCCTATGAGATTTGGACACGGAGAAAACCAAATGTTGCATATTTTAGAATATTTGGATGCAAATGCTTCATCCATAACAATGGCAAAGATAATTTAAAGGCTTTTGATGCTAAAGGCGATGAAGGTATCTTCTTGGGATACTCAAATTGAAAGCAAAGCCTCTGAGTACTCAACAATAGGACCATGGTTACGAGAGGAATCCATTTTTGTGGTGTTTGATGAGCCAAATGTAAATGGAGAAGACATTGAAGAGTCACCGATAAGATGAATCAACCAACCATGCGAAGAGTCCCTATCTTTGAAGCTAAAGTCGGAATTATATACCCGGATGAAGATGAGATAGCGAGTCTCAAAAACAGTTGGAAAATCTATAGCTAAGTGTTGATGAGAGAGCTGATCAAAGCAACACAGCTGCAAGACGACTGAATCCAACTAACTTACTCCAACCTGGTGTAAGATGGCTGAGAGACCATCCACCAGAACTAGTCATTGGAGATGTAAGAGAAGGTGTCAAAACGAGATCCAGAACTCAACAAGAAGCAATGTTCACATGCTTCATCTCACAAATAGAGCCTAAAGATATGTCACAAGCATTGGATGACACACATTGGATTCAAGCTATGCAAGAAGAGCTGAATCAGTTTGAAAGAAATAAAGTATGGGAATTGGTTCAAAGACCCACCCATCAAAATGTTATTGGCACTAAATGGGTGTTCAGAAACAAGATGAACGAGGAAGGTTCTGTGGTAAGAGACAAAGCAAGATTGGTAGACAAAGGATATTGCCAAGAAGAAGGGATAGATTTTGATGAAACGTTTGCTCCTGTAGCAAGATTGGAAGCTATAAAGATGTTTCTTGCCTATGCAGCTCACAAGAACTTTATTGTATATCAAATGGATGTAAAAAGTGCATTCCTCAATGGTTTATTGGAAGAAGAAGTATATGTTGAACAACCTCCAGGATTTGAGCAGAAGACTGTTGGAGATAAGGTATACAAACTCAAGAAAGCTCTATATGGATTGAAACAGGCACCCGAGCATGGTATGATACATTATCACAATTCCTGATTGAAATGGATTCACAAAAGGAAAAGTGGATAGAACACTCTTTAGAATTCAAGACAGGAAGAGCATCTTGCTTGTTCAAATATATGTGGATGACATCATTTTTGGATCCACAAACAAAGAGAGTTGTGTGATAAATTTTCAAACCTCATGCAAAGCAAATTCGAAATGAGCATGATGGGAGACCCGACATTCTTCCTTGGACTCCAAGTGAAACAAATTGAAGGATGGAACCTTCATAAGTCAAACAAAATACACGGAGAATTAATGAAGAAATTTGGTATGGAAGAGAAGTCTTATGTAAAAATACCAATGAATACATCATCAAAATGGACATGGATGCGGATGGCAAGCCTATAGATCAAACAAGATCTGAGCACTTATTGGATCATTGCTCTATCTTACAAAGAAGAAGCGAGCGGACATCACCTTTGTTGTAGGTGTATGTGCAAGATTTCAATCTGCTCCAAAAGAAAGCCACATGATTGCGGCCAAGAGGATCTTGAGATATTTGAAAGGAAGCGAAGTTGGCTTATGGTATCCAAAGGAAGGTGGATTCAAGCTAATTGGCTATTCGACTCGACTATCTTTGGATGTAGAGTTGACAGAAAAGCACCTCGAGGCACATGTCAAATGCTTGAAATAGGTTAATTTCTGGTTTAGCAAAAAAGCAAAATTCAATAGCCACCTCCACGATTGAAGCGAGAATACATAGTCATTGTTGGCTTGTTGTGCCCAAGTCCTATGGATGAGACAAAGGTGAGAGAGACTATGAAATTGAAGAAAAGGAAATTCCAATCATGTGTGATAACACAAGTGCAATTGCAATCACTCAAAATCCTATGTTGCACTCAAGAACAAAGCATATCGATGTCAGATATCACTTCATAAGAGATCATGTTGAAAAGAAGGACATCACCTTGGAATATATTTCAACTGATAAGCAGTTGGCTGACATATTCACAAAACCATTATGTGAGTCAAGATTTGAAGAACTCAAGCACGAGTTAGGATTAATTGAGCTGAGTTGACACTCAGAAGACTCAAAGAAAAGAAATGAAACACGAAAAGAGGAAAAAGAGTTGAACTCTTAAATCAATTTAAGTGAATCAGGCCAAATCGGAAAGACAATTATTGTACGAGTTAGGCGACAATGAGTATTTACATGCGAGGAAAGAAGAGTTAAATCAGCTAAGGGACAAGATGAGTCATTTGTGAGCAAAGTGACAAAAACGCAGTCGTTTTTACTAAGCGGGAATGTTTTTAAGAATGACGTCGGATAATTATAACGCGTGTACAGAGCAAAAGCCGCACACCAAGCTTATGATTGGATATAAATCTTTGCCGCATTAAATACGAGACATTAAATGCAAATCGGCGTGCAAGATCTAAGCCGTTGATTTTGATCACATTTCAAAAACCACCACACGTCCTTTCATGAACCATAATTAAACCATTTTCGTCCGTTTCTCTCACACTTTACCAAAAACTATTCATCTCTCTCTCGAAAGCAAAAGCAAATATTTTCTCTCAAAACCCTTTCAATCCTCAGATCATTTTCTAAGTTTCGTTCGGTAAAATACTGAGAAATGGCATCCACTCATGATTTTGTCAAGCTAGGAAAGTAAATCCACACCGGGTCTACTGTGGATTTCGATGGTATGGTGAAACAGGGGTCCGACGACAACCTAGTGAAGAAGATTGCTGAGAAATTGGAAACGTCTGGGCTGAAACCGTTTCTCACGTTGGAGTTTCCGATGACCTATGTGGAAGAGGTCGCACAGTTCTACGTGAACGCCGAGGTTCACGATGAGGAGGCATCAAGTCCTCTGTTCATGGAAAGGAGTTCATCATTATTGCCAAGGATTTGGCGAAACAATGCTTGTTCTGGCGGAAGGAGTGTCGGAAATTAATGAAGCGATGTTGATCGATTCTTTGCTTGGAAAAAAAGTAGCCAAGTCCGACTATCTTTGAAAGTAATCTACACAAATAAATAAGAGGTCTGAAGGAGGACTACCACAAATTGCTGGACATCGTTGCCAAATGCATAGATATCAAATTTGGCGGCTTTGACCCGGTATCCAAAGCAAAGTTGATCGTAATGGCTGCAATCATTGAAGAAGCGAAAGTGAATCGGCTGAGTTTGTCTACGGCGGACTCTGCGAGCGTTGGGAACAAATCCTTCAAAAGAGGATGGAACATTTGGAGGTTCCCTAGGATACGGCCTGGTGATTGGCCGGTGATGGAGGTAAAGGAGTCCTCTTCGACATGGAAAGGCGTTCCATGTAAACAAGAGGATGTTGAATCAAACCTATATGGCGCCGAGAAGAGAGCCTACGCTAAGAGAGCGATACGAGTATGGGGAATCACCGACCACGAAGATCTGATTGTCTCCTCTCCACCAAAGAAGAAGGCTGCCCCTGCAGCTGCTAAGAAGACTGTTGCCCCTGCAGCAAAGAAAAAGAAATCTGCTCCTGCCCCTGCAGCCAAGTCACCTGCCCCCGCAGCAGTGTCTCCTGCCCCTGCAGCCACAGCGGAGAAGGAATCTCAAATACCTTCTCCGGTCATCAAGAAAAGGAGAACTGATAAGCAAAGACGGCCAGCTCCTCAGAAGAAGACAACAAAGATCGGCCCCCGCCCGGATTCAAGAAACCTTATCCGAACCAAAAATCCCTCTAGTACAAATAAAAAGAAGGAGAAGAATTTTCAAGCGTTCCGAGCTTGAGAAACCGGGAGTCGGCCACTCACCGGAGAAGATACCCGGACTATTGGAGAAGTAGAGTCTCCGATGTGATCGATGAAACGGCCAAGTCTGTGAGGACAATCGGAGAGACAACTCGAAGACCAGTTTGTAGATAGAACAGTTTGAGAACAAGGAATATATGAGGCAACCGAATCACTGTTGACAGGTTGTTTCTCCACCGTAACAGAGGCTCGAAGATGTTGAGCAAAAGTCTGCTACCCTTAATCCCCTGGAAACGAGGGCGGCAAGAGACTAATGAAGACGATGTAATCATGTACTCTTCATTGTATCCGGACATCCAAAATCGTCTGTGAGAGAGTGGAAAATGGAAGCTGAGCCTATCCAGTGCGGTTTGAAAATCCGAGTTCATTCTTTGAGGAAGAAGAACTCTTGAGGTTTCTTGAGGTGGACACGCATCTTTGCAAGCCCTTGACGATGATAATTGCATCAATATACTGCGGATTCGAAAAAGAAAACGAATGGGCTAAAGCGGTTGAGGACGCAGAGGCCCGTGAGAAGGCCAAAGATCATCTACCCTCTCACCGCACCACCGATCATACACACCCTCACCTTGACGTCCCTATCGAGAAAGTGATGAGGATCGAGACCACTGTTCTTTGCCCGCGAAGAGTTGCAAATGTAGCAAGCAATGCAAGAGTCGAGAATCCTACATGAGCAAAGAATGATGGAGGGACCAGGAGAGTCCTCCAAATCACGGTGAAATAGACCCAATGGGAGTGGTGCGATATTGCCATTGTTGTCGCTGCCACCACCACTTCCCACTCATTCGAGGAAGGTGTTAAGGAAATGGCGATGAAACCGGATAGTGGGGACCCCGGTCGAGCCAACCCCTAATGAAGGTGTCTTACCACCGCCCCAACGGCTGAATACTCGGTGGGAACAGCCGGAGTCCGGAGACGAGTGACCCCATTCCAAGTCACTCGGTGGTGTGCGGTGAGGGGAAACTCCCTCCACTGCGGCAAGGTCGGAGGATCTTTGCAGTGACTCCACAATGAATTTAGGAGGCGAAGTGGAGAAGGACCAATCACGAGAATACACAAGAAGTTGTCGTTGTGAGGCTCGGACAATTGTCACTATCTCACCAAGTGCCAATCTCTCTGCGGGCTAATGACGCTAGCGATGCGATGCGAGCGCCGAGGCACAGGAAGGAACGCCCGGGAGTTAACACTGGCGATGAAAGTGCAATCCATGGAGTTGAGACTCAATGGATGCCACCTCGAAAGACCCCAAGACAAATGACACATCGAAAAGGGATGTCTAAGGCCTCGGCTAGATTGAGGCTGTAGGAGGTAATGAAGGCCAACGGGAGGTTGAGACTTTTCGGGTAGAGAAACGAAGCCGAAACATCCCTCCTGCTATCATTGATCCATCGAAAAAGAAGATAAGTGCTCTTCACGATTCCCGGGATAATCCTAATGTAACCTTTCTAGGATCGGAAGGAGACGATGAAGGCTGAGTCATCCCCCGTGGATCGATCCCAAAGACTCGGTGAGGATGTTCCAACCACGAGTAAGTCGACCTCAAGACTACTCGCCAATCATTCAACTTTGATGATGAGCCACCCATGGAAATCTCATCATCGTCCGATGACGCTCGATAAGGCCGAGGGCGAGTCAACTCATTTGGAAAAACCATCCGAGATCGACGAAGGCGTTGAGATAGTTGAGGCTCGCGGCAAGCAAGTCGGGTCGACTTCACAATGCAGACCCGCAATGAAATAGAGTCCACTGCGCGAGCTCCCAAGCCGCAGCGGTTCGACTCCTCAAGGGACTTCACGAGCACCGCTTATCATTGAACAATTCGATTGCCCGTGATGATCTTTCGTAGAATCATTTCCCTTCTCCTTGGAGGTACCTGACCTCCCTGAAGAATCAGACAAAGATCGCGAGCGCTTCCACAGACATGATCCTGTCATTCCATCAGACACCATTATTCCAGCTAACTATGACTTTGACACTGCTTGACCGTCAGCTAAAACAGAGGAAGCAGCTGAAGTTCGGGAGGTGTTCAAAGCCCTATTTGCTGAGATTGAACGGATGGAGAGGCACCAGGCCTCACTGGACATGAGGTTGGATAACAGGGACGCCAACCTCACTGCTGATTTGAGAGGCATAATAGTCAGAATCCGTGAGTGGTGGCAACAGCAGCAAACAATGCGTGTGGAACAAGCTTGATATTTCAGGACATTGTTCAACAAGTTGTTAGTCTGGCGGGCTGATAAAGCTGATGCAAAGACAAAATTGCAAGAGCACATTGAACAAATGCATGAATCTCATACCACAGAGATAAAGCTGTTGCGTGAACATAATAAGAACGAGCTCCTGCGTGTGGAAGAGAATATGGATCGAAAATTGATCTTCTCATGGCTAAGATGAAGTTGGTAGCAGTGAATCCAACGCCCGGCCGCTTCGAGTTTAAATGCGGCTTACTCATAGCGATTCGAAGCGAACTCAACTATCGGCCAGACTAGACTTCAGCTTGCTAGCTTGTTTCGGGGTTCCTCTCTCCTTTGATGATGCCATAAAGGGGGAAGAGGAATACCTAAAGTCCTCAAAGGCGATGAAGGAATCTGAAGCTGAGAAGGAGGAAGCAGCTGTGAAGGGAAAGACAGCTGAGGAAATAATAAGAGAGAAGAAAGGAAAGTCTGTTGAGGGGGAAGGTTCGAAAGATGTGACCTTGATGATTGCTAAAACCCCCCAACAAGGTCTTGTCACAAATTTATGATATTATCAAAGAAAAACTCCCAGATGACTCTGCCACTCCAACACTCTGCAGTACCCATGGCTGAAAAGAGAAAGATAGTTGAATCAGGGATGAAGGAAGTGGAAGGAAAGATGGATGTCCAAGTTATGGATATTCTGAAACAACATGGAGGCATTCCAACAGACAGAGACACCTATGCCATTTTAGATGTTGGAACCGAGCCAAGATCTATTGATGAATTCAAGACGCTCGCATCTGAAGGTTACTTCGCAAATATGTCCATGGCTCAAGCCTGGGATTTATACTGGGAAAAAGGTCTCAAACTATGTGAAGAAGCTGACAGGCAACAGACTACTAGCAGTCACTCTGCTGGTCACTCTGCTAGTCACTCAGCTGGGAAAAAAGAAGGCCCCAGTACAATACACGCCCAGGAAGAAGAGAAGAAGCGATGGTGGAGGAAGAGGTTTGAGACCTAGACCTCTGCCCAAAAACATTGAGTACATAGATCCAGGCATGAAAGGAGGGATCTATTGGGCTGGATTCGACGAAGTAGCTAACCTGCAAGTGGCTAAAAATAATGCTGAGTATGTGAAGAGGATTGAAGAAGAAAATAGAAGACAAACTCAAATGCTATGGGAGAAAAGACAAGAAAGAAAAAGAAGAGATGAAGTCCGAAAAGGCTTATGAGAAAAAGAAGGCGGTGAAGATGAGAAAAGAGAAAAAGGTCGAAAGATGAGTGAAGAAGAGAGAAAAGAAGGAGGCAGCGAAGGAGATGAAGTGTTGGTGTCCACCCCTTCATGTATTTTACTATGTAAATACATCTTTATGTAAGTCTTCTGTACATCGAATAAAAATTATATAATTTCCATACTTGCGTAGATATAGAATAACATGATTACCTTAAGTTACATTTTAAGCATTGATACACTCTGAAACAAAATGTAAAAGAACAAGAATGTTATGATCAATAAAAGATTGATTCTACGCATACATTCTGTGATTCTACATTGTCTGTACGTATCTTTGTTGTTTAATCATTGTATGAATGTTTTAAGTTTTGGCATCATCAAAAAGGGGGAAATTGTTGGGAAATTATTTTTAGATTTTGATGAATGCCATGTAAAACTTAGAATAGAAAGTTGGCACCCCATTTTTGTTGTAAATTGCATTGTAATACCCAGCTCAAAAGCCAAAACTCACAGCTGACTAAGGAGCTGAGTACTCTAAGTCACATAGCTGTTGAGAATACAGAGTTGAAGGCTGAGAATGCCAAACTAATAGCAGGGATAGCTGCTATAGAAAAGAGGGAAAAAGATCTCAAAAATGTGATTGCTTCATTTACAAAGGCATCTAAATCATTGGATGATCTTATAATGAGTCAAAAGGAATGTGGAGATATGACAGGCATAGGATTCAATTCCTTTGTGCACAGTCAAACTCCAAGAGTGATTTTGGAGAAAGGATATTCAAGCAATGAAGCATTTCAAAAACCCAAAACACCAAATGTTGCACCCACACTCATCCCAAAGCACAATCACAAACAAACTGGCCTTGGATATAAAGGGAAAGGAAAACAGCCAGTTGAGTATGCTGAAAAGACAGCTGAGAAGAAATCCAACAGAGTTCCTCAGCAAACTCCAAATAGAAAGTACTCTGTAAAAAATAAACAGAGCTACCAAAAACACTAGATGTTTCATCAGAGAAACACATATGATGGGAATGGTAGAAACTACCCAAGCCAAGCTGATTGGAATAATGTGAAATATCAGCAAAGACCAATGGAATACAAGCCTAAATGGCAAAGACCTAAACCTCAGCAAAGGTCATTCCAAAGCCAAAAGAGCTATTATCAGCACACATATGAACCCAGGCACTACACTCAGAAATATCACAAATATCCCAAGAAAGCAATTGCTAAAACACACACACAGGCATACAGACAAAAGAGACAGTTGTATGAACCTAAAACCCCCAAGCAATTTGCAAATGTGCACTATGATTATGGCACTGATAAATGGCAACATCTTAGATTCAAGTCCTTTGGCTATAGGTTGGTTGGATCATCTTATAGCACTAACCCCTCAGGACCCAGGCAAGTATGGGTACCTAAAAACTAATTTCCTTGATTGCAGGTTCAAGGAACAGCTGAGTGCCAAGGAACCTGGTACATGGATAGTGGTTATTCCAGACATATGACAGGAAACAAGAAAAACCTGTCAAGATTCAAGGAGATTAGAGGTGCAAAAGTCATATTTGGAGTAAATGAAGCTCCAGTGGAAATCAAAAGCACACGATCAATCAAGAAGAATGGATTGGAAATCACAGATGTTGCTTATGTTGAAGGCCTCAACTTCAACCTGTTAAGCATCAGCCAATTTTGTGACAAGGGCTACAATGTTGAATTTAATATGGGAGTGTACCAGATCAAAGATGTTGAATCAAATGAAATAGTGCTGCAAGGATCAAGACAGAAGAATATGTATGTGGTAGATTGGTCTACTGCCAGACCAAGCACTTGTCTGTTAGCAAAGAGCACAGCCGAATCAAGTTCGTTGTGGCACAAGAAGCTGAGTCATCTGAACTTCAACACAATTAACAAGCTTGCAAGGAGTCATCTTGTGGAAGGATTGCCAGACTCAGTATATAAGAAAGAAAGTGTATGTGATGCATGCCAGATAGGAAAACAGATAAAATCTTCATTCAAAGATAAGCCAAATCCTTCTTCAACAAGGATATTACATATGTTGCATATGGATCTATTTGGTCCTGTTGAACCAGCCAGCATAAGTGGAAAGAAATACACCTTAGTGGTGGTAGATGACTATTCAAGATATACATGGACAATCTTTATGTGCAAAAAGAAGGAAAATTTCCAAAAGTTACCTTAGCTGATAAAAAGAGTTCAGAATGAAAAGAGCCAAACCATTATAAAGATAAGGTCGGATAGAGGAACTGAGTTTGTCAATGAGATAATAACTCAGTATTGTGTTGAAAATGGTATTGCTCATGAGTTATCTGCAGCAAGAACTCCACAGCAGAATGGAGTAGCTGAAAGAAGAAACAGAACTCTCAAGGAAGTTGCAAGGACCATGTTAGCTGAAGTTGGATTACCTAAGAGATTTTGGGCTAAAGCCATTAACACAGCATGATATACTCAAAATAGATGCATGATCAACAGGCAATTAACCAAGACTCCCTAAGAAATCTGGACAGGGAGAAAGCCGAATGTTGGGTACTTCGGGATATTTGGATGTAAATGTTTCATCCACAACAATGGCAAAGATAATCTGAAGGCTTTTGGTGCTAAAGCTGATGAAGGTGTCTTTTTGGGATACTCAGCTGAGAGCAGAGCCTATACAGTGTTGAACAAAAGGACTATGGTCACAGAAGAGTCTATCCATGTGGTTTTTGATGAACCCAGTGTGAATGGAGATATTGAAGAGTTAGCTGACAAGATGAATCAGCCAACTATTCAGAAGAGTCCATATGTTGAAGATGAAATAAGAGCAATCAACACAAATGAAGATAAGATAGCTGAATCTCAAAGACAGCTGGGAAGTCTACAGCTGAATGAAGATGAAATAGTTGTTCAAGACAACATAGTTGTGAGACGGCTGAATCCAGCTGACTTGCTCCAACTTGATATTAGATGGCTGAGAGACCATCCCCCTGAGTTAAATATTGGAGATATTAGAGATGGTGTAAGAACCAGATCCAGAGCTCAGCAAGAAGCAATGTTCACTTGTTTTATTTCCCAAATAGAGCCAAAAGATGTGTCTCAAGCATTGGATGACACACATTGGATTCAAGCCATGCAAGAAGAGCTGAATCAGTTTGAAAGAAACAAGGTATGGGAATTGGTGAAGAGACCCACCCATCAAAATGTTATTGGCACAAAATAGGTTTTTAAAAACAAGATGAATGAGGAAGGATATGTGGTGAGAAACAAAGCAAGATTGGTAGCCAAAGGATATTGCCAAGAAGAGGGAATAGATTTTGTGAAACCTTTGCTCCTGTTGCAAGATTAGAAGCAATAAGGATGTTTCTTGCCTATGTTGCACATAAGAACTTCACTGTATATCAAAGAGTGCATTTCTAAATGGATCGCTAGAGGAAGAAGTCTATGTTGAACAACCTCCAGGTTTTGAGCAGAAGACTATTGGAAATAAGGTATACAAGCTCAAGAAAGCATTATATGGATTGAAACAGGCACCAAGAGCATGGTATGATACATTGTCTCAATTTTTCTAACTGACAATGGATTCACCAAAGGCAAGGTGGACAGAACACTCTTCAGGATTCAAGATGGAGAGAGTATACTGCTTGTTCAAATATATGTGGATGATATCATTTTTGGATCCACAAGTAAAGAGTTGTGTGATAAGTTATCTAACCTCATGCAAGGCAAATTTGAGATGAGCATGATGGGAGAGCTGACTTTCTTCCTAGGACTTCAAGTTAAGCAATTGAAGGATAGAACCTTCATAAGTCAAACAAAATACACCAGAGATTTAATGAAGAAATTTGGTATGGAAGAAAAGTCTTCTGTGAAAATACCAATGAATACATCAGTCAAAATGGACATGGATGCAGATGGCAAGGTTGTAGATCAAACCAGATATCGAGCACTCATTGGATCTTTGCTCTATTTAACAGCCAGCAGGCCAGACATCACCTTTGCAGTAGGTGTATGTTCAAGATTTCAATCTACACCAAAGGAGAGCCACATGACTGCAGCTAAGAGAATCCTAAGGTATTTGAAGGGAAGCCAAGAAGTTGGCTTATGGTATCCAAAGGAATGTGGATTCAAGCTTATTGGTTACTCAGACTCAGACTATGTTGGATGTAGAGTTGACAGGAAGAGTACTTTAGGTACATGTCAAATGCTTGGAAATAGATTAGTTTCCTGGTTTAGCAAGAAGCAAAACTCAATAGCCACATCCACAAAATTTGACAGTACATAGTTGTGGGCAAACATTTGTGCCCAAGTTTTATGGATGAGACAACAGCTGAGAGAATATGAGATTGAAGAAAAAGAAATTCCAATTATGTGTGATAACACTAGTGCTATTGCAATCACTCAGAATCTTGTGTTGCATTCAAGAACAAAGCACATTGATGTCAGATATCATTTCATAAGAGATCATGTTGAAAAGAAAGACATCACTTTGGAATATATCTCAACTGATAAGCAGTTAGTTGTCATATTCACTAAACCCTTATGTGAATCACGGTTTGAAGAGCTTAAGAATGAGCTAGGGTTAATTGAGCTGAGTTAACACTCAGAAGACTCAATTAGCAGAGATAGTCGATGAGAAAATGAGAAAAGAGCAAGTTTCACAATTCAGCCGAGTGAAACAGTCATGTCGGAAAATCAGTTGTATCTAGTTAGCTGACAGCTGAGTCACTTAATGAAAAGAGAGAAGCAGAGTTAAGTCATATTTGATACAAGCTGAGTCATTTATGAGCTAAGTGACAAATACGTAGTCGTTTGAAATGAGCGGGAATGTTTTTAAGGATGACGTTAGTGTAATAATGACAAGCACAATCAAAAGCTGCACAGGAACCCGTATGATTGGATATAAATGATGTTGCATTAAATGCGATGAAGTTAATGAATTTTTGTCGTGCTAATCTCAGCCGTTTATCTTAATCAACAAATTCAAAATCCGAAAATGTGTCACTTCACGTCCCTTATATACGGAAGTTTTTCATTTCTCTCACCTTACTCGCACTGTACATATTCCAGGCTAAGGCATTTTCTCTCTGAAACCCTAAAATCTTTCAAGCAAACTTTTCGTTTTTTGTTCGGTAAAACTCTCTAAAAATGGCACAAAAGCACGACTTTGTGAAACTCTCAAAGCAGATCTACACTGGCTCATCAGTAAACTTCGAAGGAATGGTAAAGCAGGGTTCTGATGAAACCCTTGTCAAGAGAAACGCTGAAATGCTAGAAAATTCAGGTCTCAAGGCTTTTCTGACTATGGAGTTCTCTCATACCTACCTAGAGGAGGTAGCTCAGTTCTATGTCAATGCTGAGGTGCAGGACGAAGGGATCAAGTCTTCTGTCCACCGCAAGGACATAATAATAAATGCTAAGGACCTTGCGGAGCACTGCCTATTGTCATCGGATGGCGTAAAGGAGATTAATGAAGCTGATGTAGACTTGGCTGCTGCATGGAAAGAGGTAGCCAAACCGGAGTGTGTTGCAAAGGTGGTCTACACAGCTGACAAGAAACTGTTGAAGGACAACTATCATAAGCAGATGGATGTCGTCTCCAAGTGCACTGACATGAAGTTTGGCAGCTTCAACCAGCTGTCAAAGACTAAGTTGATCGTCATGGTTGCGATAATGCAAGGGCGTAAAGTTAACTGGGCTGAGTTTGCGTACAGCAGACTCTGCCATAATGTGATGAATAAGACTTTCAAGGAGGATGGATCCTTTGGAGGATCTCTTGGATATGGCCTTGTGATTGGCCAACTGCTGGAAGTGAAGGGTATTGCCCTTCGACATGGCAAACCCTTCCATGTCAACAATAAGATGTTTCGGGCAAACCTCTCTGGTGCCCAGAAGAGAGCCCATGCAAAGAAGTCAGAAACAAGTGAGGGGGAATCAGCTGAACCCGAAGACACAGCTGCTACCCCTCACGCGAAGAAGAAAGTTGCCCCTGTAGCTCAGAAGAAGAAAGCTCCCCATGTAGCTTAGCCCAAGAGAGCTCATGCCCGTGTAGCCGAGTCTCCTTCCCCTGCAGCCGAGGCTGAGAAGGAACCCCAGATCCCTTCTCCAGCCATACGGAAGAAGAGGACTGCCAAGTCTAGGAAGGCAGCTCCTTCCACGAAGGACACCCAAGCCCCCAGCGGTGATGAAACCACTGAATCTGAACCAGAAGTCCCTCTGGTTCGTCACAGAAAAAGGAGACTGGTCAGATAGTCTGAATTGGAGAAGACAATTGAATCTGCAACTCAGCTGGAGAAAGGATCCGAGACTGCTAACACTCGGGAAGTGCAGTCTCCTGAGGTAGTTGATGAAACCGCTAAGACTGCTGAAGGCAATCAGCAGAGTTCTGATGAAAACTCAGTTGGGCATCAAACAACTGAAAAATGCAAAGCAGCAGAGACAATTGAGCATCCAGTTGAAAACGTTGTCTCTCCACCTATTATTGACGCTGCTGAAGGTGAGGAAGAACAGAGTCTTCTGCCTCCAATTCAAGAAACATGAGGAGATGGTGAAGATGAGGATGATGATGTTATCATATACTCTCCACTATATCCAGATATCCATAGACGTCTTCGAGAGTGGAGGGCATGGAAACTTGATCACTCAAGGGTGCAGTTTGCCCACCCTGAGTATATTGAAGAAGAAGAAGAAGAAGAAGAAGAGGAATCGCTGCGATTTCTCGTTGTTTCCATGGTACGACAGGTACTTGATGAAGAAAATTGCATGGATATTCTTTGAATCATCAAGGAAGAAGAGAAAGAAAAGGCAGTCGAGGAAGCACGTGCACTGGAAAAGTCCAAGATGTGCATGTTCACTGGTACTCACGAGCATACTCATGAAACTCTTGTTGAGTACACAGGCAGTGACGAGAATATGGATCCCACTGTTGCAGCAGAGAAGTCGACATGCAGCAAGCAATGAGAGAATCCAGGCAATTGCATGAGTAACAACTATTTGAAGGACCAGGAGAATCCTCACTATCTCTTCTGCAAATCGACCCTTTGGGAGTGGTGCAGCAGATTGCCACAGACATCATTGCAGCCATGTCCCCGGTACAATTGGAGGATGGGTCCAATGGAATTGGCAATGAAACTGGGATTTTGGGCACCCAAGTTGAGCCAACCTCTGAAGAAGGTGTTTTACCACCTGTCCCAGCGGCTGAGCACTCAACGGAAGAAGCCGCGAGTTTGGAGAAGAGTGACCCCACCATTAGTCACTCAGTTGGTGTGCAGCTGAGGGGGAAACTCACTCCACCAGAGCAGTGTTGGAGGTTGCTGTGGATGACTCAAACTTGAAGAAAGGAGGCAAAGTGGAAACTGAGAAACAACCACAGCAGAGTGACATTGACGAGGCTCGGACAATTGAGTCTGTCCCAGCTGAAATGTCAATTGCCTTGAAGGCTGATGACATTGTTCTTACAGTCGAAGCACAGGATGGAGATGCCTCGGGAGTTAACACTCTGGGCAATGAAAGTACAATCCTAGGGGTTGAGACTCCTATGGATGCCATGGTCCAAGACCCTAAGACAGTTGTGACTGTCGAAGGGAATATTGAAGGCCTCGCAGCAGTTGAGTCTGCTGGAGGTATTAAAGGCCTAAGGGAGGTTGAGACTCCCTAGGTAAGGGTGAAGAAACACAGAACATCCCTCCAGTTCACAGTGCTGAAATAGAAGAGGAGATAAGTGCACTTCATGACTCCCAGGAGAACTTAGACACATCATTCTTGGGGTATGAAGATGAAGCTGAGTCCACTCTTGTTGCAGATCCAAAGGACCCAGATGAGGATGTTCTCAAAATTACGAGCCAGCTAAGTCACAAAGCTGCTCGTCAGAAATTTAATTTCGATGATGAGCTAATCCCACAGGTCTCATCATCATCTGATGATGCTGATGATGCATCAGAGGAACCGGTTATTCACTTAGAAAAATCCACTGAGACCGAAGATCTCTGTTAGGACAGCAGCTGAGGCTCAGTCAGCTGGGAAAAATATCTCACATGCCCCAGCTAAGACACAATCCACTGCGTAGGCTTCCACAGCTGCAGCAGTAACGACTACACCAGCTCCGTCACAGGCTCCCACAGCTGTGACCACTGCCGATGAAGCTATCTCAGCTGAGGCATGAAGAGCTGAATCATCACAGGCACAACCCTTACAACCCATTCCATATGTGAGTGACGATGCATTTACAAAGATTTTCCTTTCACGCCAATCCTACCAGATTTGGAAGAAGAGACCGCTGCTGAACAATGAAGATTATTTGTAAGAGAAGATCCAATCATCCCTACTGACACCATTGTTCCAGCCGAGTTCAACTTTGCTGAAGAGTGGCCTACAGCTGAATCAAGTGAGACAACTGAATTTCGTGAGATCTTCAAGAAGATTTGTGAAGAGATTGAGAAGATCGAAAGACATCAGGCCTCACTCGACTTAAGACTAGACAACAGGAACGCTACCCTCACAGCAGACTTAAGAGGGATAGTGGTGCGGATTTGAGAATGGTCTCAACAGCAATCTGCCATGCGACTCGAACAAGTTCGTTATTTCAAAGCATTGTATGGTAGAATGCTCATCTGGATGGCTGACAACACTGATCTGAAGCAAAAGATGCAAACGTATATTGAAAGGTTACACGAGTCTCACAAAACAGAAATGGAGTTGCTGCAAGAATTCCAAAGATAAGAAATTTTGCGCCTTGAGGAAATAATGAATGACAAATTCAGCCTACTCATGGCTGAAATGAAATTGGTGGCAGCCGAGTCCAAAGCCACTTACTCGAGAATTTTGAAACGACTTATGCCAGCAAAGATTCTAAATAAAATTCCGCTCTCGGTAAACTCGACTTTATGCTCACAGACATGTTCCCGGGGGTCCCTCTTTCCTTTGATGATGCCAAAAAAGGGGAAGAGGAGTCCCTAAGGAGTGTGAAAGAAGAAAAATTGAAATAATCTACAGCTGAGAAGAAGGGAAAACCAGCTGAGGGGTAACGTTCGAAATATCTCACGTTAATGTTAGCTGAAACCCCCCAGCAGGGTCAAGTTACAGCCTCCATCTTGAGCAAACTCCTCGTAACCCTACCCATTGGGCACTCTGATGTGCCAATTTCGGAGAAAAGGCGAATCATCGAAGCAGGGATGGTGGAGTTTGACAAGAAGACGGATGCCCGCATCGAAGAAGTGATGAAACAATATGGCGGCATTCCAGCAGGGAAAGATCAAGATGCTACACCTGACAATGGATCCGAGCCGAGATCAGTTGAAGAATTCAAAATGCTCGAATCTGAAGGCTATTTTCAGGGAATGTCACTAGCCCAAGCCTGGGATTTGTACTGGGAGAAGGGTCTTGCGTTGTGCGAAGAAGCAGAAAAACAGTAGACTACCAGCAGCCACTCAGCTAGTAAGCAGAAGACTCATGTACAATATACACCCAGTGGAGGAGGAAGAAGTGGTGGTGGAAGAGGTTTTCGACCTCGACCACAACCTAAAAATATTGAATATGTAGATCCCGAAAAGAAGGGGAGGATCTATTGGGCTGGATATGATGAAGTGGCAAACCTGGAAGTGGCAAGGAAGAATGCAGAGGCTGTAAGAAGACAGGAGAGGAAAACAGAATGCAAACAGAGCAATGGCTCGAAAGGAAGCGAAAAGATGAAGCTTCCAAACGAGCCTATGAAAAGAAGAAGAAAGCTGAAGAAGAAGAAGAAAGAAAAAGGAAAAGAGTTGATGACTTCGATAAAGCTGAAGAGGAAATGATGAGGCAGCGAAGGCGATGAAGTGTTGTTGTGAAACCCTTCATGTATATTACTTATGTAAATACATTCATATAAGTCATCTATATACTTAGTGAAGTGTTTTTTAATTTTTCACTTTGTATTTATTCTAGTATCTCAGCATAGATGTATGTATTTTTGCTTTGATATAGAATGCTCTGATACCAAATGTAAATAGCTGTGTAAAGGACAAGAATGCTATGATCAATAAAACGATCTATTCTACGCATACATTCTTTGTTACTGCATTGTCTGTATGTATCTTTGTTGTTTATATTTTGTTGAATGTTTTTAAGTTTTGGCATCATCAAAAAGGGGAAAATTGTTGGGAAATTTATTTCATAGATTTTGATGAATGCCATGTAAAACTTAAATTAGAAAGTTGGCACCCCATTTTCCTTGTAATTTGCATTGTAATAGATAGGGCTGGAAAAGTTGAGTCAAGTCAGCTACGCCTGGAAATACAAGAAGTCAACTGAAGACTGAGGTGACGACTCCGCTGCGAGACAGTTGAGTATGGCTAAGAAGAGAAGTCAAGAACTCGACTGAAGGTGTATTAGCTGTGAAGCAGCTGTGTGAAGAGTCAGTCAAGTCAACTCAAGAAGCCAAGTCTCAAGTTGAAGTGACAGATGAGTCATCCATAATTGGAGCAGACTCAAGTCACCTGGGAAAAAGGCAGCAGCCAAGAGGAGTTAACTGAGATAAATCTGTTGCACAGAAGTCAAGAAATTTACTTAAAATAGTAATATCTCCATGCTGCCAGGTCTTAAAGTGTTCATCCCAGAAGCGTGCAAAAGGAATAAACCAATGGGAAGCACTGCACTTCGTGTCAGAACCTGAAAAGCTGCAAATTCATTTAATACGAGGAAGGGTCTACATCTCAAGATTGAGGACCAAGAAAAGACAGGCCAACAATCTTAAGTGAATTTTTGAAATCAGCCTATCTCTTCAACGGGCAAAATTTCAAAAGTTCACTATAAAAGGCTAAGGATATTCATTGAGAAAAGGTTAACCTTGCACACCAGAGAAATCAAGCATTATTCAAGCTATTAACCTGCAAATACTCTCAAGAATATTCAAGCAAATCCTCAAGCCTGAAACTCAAAAGAAATCGATCCAACACAAGCTATGAAGGAAAGACAACTTCAAATCTGTTGAAGAGGAAACTTTTGAAGAATCAAAAGGGGTCTACTTTCCAAGGAGGATTGTAGGAAGGTTCAAGGTCGAATCAGTATCAAGTTAATGGAGGGCTTTGTGATCAAATCCAAGAGCTTGAGAAAGTGAGTTGAAGTAGCAAGACAGCTGCCCTGTGAAGAAGCTGAGTCGGAAGAGAAGCCAGCTGTGTGACCAAGGATGTCTCTAGATCACACCACTTTGTAAAATGGATCTTTTACATAGTGGATTCCTCCAGAAGTTGGAGAAGAGAGGATTAGAAGAATTACCCCATCTTCGAACCTCTATAAAAATTAATTGTGTCATTTATTTTTTAGCACATTTACATTTCTGCATACTTACATTATATCTGCTGATAAACTCATATTTGCTATCCAACTGATTAATAACTAAGTGCTAAAATCAAGTGTTAAAATAAGCTTAAAGCAATTCAAAGGTTGTTAAGTCTTCCGCTGATAAAACCAACACAGCCAAGTTAAAGTTAAGGTTAAACAGTTGAGTTATTCTATCAACAGCTCTATCGAGTCTGTTGAGTGTCTAACTCTGCTGAATAACCAACTTAGTTGTCTCTCAAGGACACAGTTGTTTGAGTTAACTTTGTAATAGTTTTAAAAGGACTAATATCGAAAAGTTGGTAAGGTTTATTCAACCCCCTCCCCTTCTAAACTTTACTTACACCCTCTTGGGACTTACATCAAGCATAAATGGTCCAAATCTACAAAAATCCCAAACACCAATTTTAGTTTACCAAATAATTTTAAAGATGTTATGCCTATAGCACATTTTTCAAACAAGATCCGTCTCTAAGCATGTGAGAGAAAAGCTTACCATCAAAATCTTCAATTAAATTCAGGCATATTATGGCTTTGTGATCGGTGCGGGTGCTGCCGTCAGTGCGTAGAGTTGGAGTGAGTTGCCTCAAAAATTTCGAGACAGATGGAGTCTGCGTGAGAAAGACAAACGATGAAGACTCCTTGTACAGGGGAGACAGAAAAGAAGGAGTTGGGAAAAAAAAGGGAAATTTTTTTAAGTACCCACTATGGATAGTGGGTACTCTTTTCTACCCACTAAGATAACAAAATTCTTTTCTACCCAAATTGGCCAAATTACCCCTCCTTTAAGTTGGTGTTTTTGAATTTTGAAATTGAAGTCATAATTATACCATTTAAAACCGTATAGAGAAACCGTATAGTACAAAAAGCAAAAGCAAAAGCAAAAGTAAAAGAAACCTTACCAAGGCAAAAGAAGAGGTAAAAAAAGTGAAAAACCCAACCCTATTTTGTGTCTAATATCGTGCAAGAAGAAAACACCAACATGGATTCACTCGTGTCGTCGTCGTCTGTCTCCGCAACTGCCACTGCCATCGCCGCCTCCGCACCCTCCTCCTCTGCTCACGAACAGGTAAGGTTTTAAATTTCTTATATTCATATCGTGCCCCAAATGTTTGAAATTTCTCACTCATTTCATGGATTAGGTTTTAGTTTGTTGTAAAATGTTTGAAATTTTGAATGATTAGGGTTTAGTTTCGAAATATATTTCATGGGTTTGTTATATAATGTGAATGATTAGGGCTTAGTTGTTCGAAAGTTCGAAATATATGAAGATTTGAGTTGTGTTTTGGGACTGGTATTCGAAAAATAGTGGTGATTTTTTTCTGGTTGGTGGCACGAAATAGGGTTGAAGACGATTGGGCACGATATCGTGCCGTATGTTTATTTGGGCACGATATCGTGTCGTAGTTTATTTGGGCATGATATCGTGTCGTAGGTTTATTTTGGCATGATATCGTGTCGTAGGTTTGTTTGGGCACGATATCGTGTCGTAGGTTGTTTTGGGCACGATATCGTGTCGTAGGGTTATTTGGGCACGATATCGTGCCGTAGGTTTGTTTGGGCACGATACCATGCGTAGGGTTATTTAGGGTTATTTGAAATCATGCCTATATCGTGCCAGCACCTCCATATCGTGCATATATTGTCTGTTCTTTAATTTTTGTACCTTATCACTACATTTCTTCAATTTTTCAACAATTCATCTTGCTAAATTGCAATTAATTATTGTTGTAGGTCAGTCCACAGTGGAGGAGACCCTCATATCATCGAGAGAAGGCCCAGATCACGGGGTACGTTCGACCGAGTATAATTCAGATAATCAGAGATGAGTTGCAGGAGATCGGTTGTGGTTTGTATAGGCAGTTTAGACGGTCGGTTTTTGACTATTTTATGGATTTTGGGTATGACGGAGTTAATTGTAATGCGGCACTTCATGCATTGGTTGCGATGGAGGTACGTGTGCCGGATGCTCCAGAATCGGAGTGTTGGTTACACGTCAGAGAGCAGACTATTAGATTCTCTCAGCGTGATTTTGCTATGATATCCGGATTGAGGTTTTCAGGGTCCACATTTGACCCTAACGGTGTTTTGAGGTACCCGAGACTGGTATATATGGACGGTATTGGCCACAGGGTGATCGTGTTACTGCCACAGTTACGTAGTTTATTTGCCGATGGCACCTTCCGTGACTTACCAGACGATGCCCTAAAGGTGGCGAAGGTGTTATTTGCCTTTTATATGGTATTGTGTTTCGATAGCCGACAGACCGCAGTGGACCATTGGCTATGGTTCTTAATCGAGGACGATGCATAGTGGGAGGCTTTCCCTTGGGGAAAATACTCATTTGAGATATTGATTCATTATATTCGTCAGCTGCATGATGTTCTGCCACCTGGTCGATATACTAAGGATGTTCCACCTCGATATCGCCCACCTAGTTATCATTTTTATGGTCCCACGTATGTCTTGATGGTACGTATAATTTTTTACTTATTTATATTTGTACTTAGTTTTTTTAAATATTCAAAAAAATCTTATTTTGACACTTATCAATGTTCTAACGAATTTGGGCATTCGAAGCGATACCTCACCTGGGTAATGCCTAGGCGACTCGAGTATCCGACACCCAGATGCTTAGGTGCCTCCGTTGGAGGTTTCTGAAGACCAGCGTTGACATGATTGATTTTTTCTTTGACACGGTATGCATTAACATTGTTTACTTATTTATTTATTTAATTAATAAATTATTTTTTATTAATTTATTTATATATTTATTCACAGACTTTAGTGTGTCATGAGATATTGGATCCGAGTGAGGAGGAGCTCCAGCAGATATATATGGAGCAAGTCGATGATCCAGTTATTTTGTTAGGTCCTTCTCGGTTCACCACCCCGAATGAGAAACAGTTTTTAAGCGGTGGTGTTTGGGGAAGGGCGAGGCAGAGGTACGAGTATAGATTCGACCCAGCCCATATTGGCAGAGGCAGAGTGTCAGAGATGGCAGAGGCAGGGGCTACTTCTAGGGGCAGAGGAAGAGGCAGGGGCAGGGGGAGAGGTAGAGCCGATTCAGAGGCCCTCACTACTACTCCTACGATTCAGAGGACGGAGAAGCGGCGTAGGACAGACGGCCCATCATCCCATCGGGCTGATGATCCCTTAGATCGTCGGACATATGATGCATCAGCTAGGCAGACATATGCACACGATGATCCATCGATGCAGAGAGATATATGCGCGTGATGATTCATCGGTCGGTGGCGACGAGATATGTTGGTGTTGATTAGGGGGGTTATACGGGAGAAGATTAGCCAGTTAGAGACACTCATAGAGGATCGGTTCTCTCGATTAGAGTCACGAGTCGATGAAGTTGTTTCTCAGTTACAGATTCTCATCTCAGAAGAGGGTTCTCGCTTCGACAGACGCCTAGATCAGGAGATAGGTCGGGTTCCAGAACTTATTCAGGAGGAGATTAGGCGTTTGTTCCCATACCTTGATCAGTATGATGACTTCGTGTATGGCAGTCAAAGATATCCTAGCCAGTCATCTCAGCAAACGCCATCATCGATGCCGCATCAGACATCGACGATCACCCCTCCGAGAGAGACCACTTCTCTTCAGCCGATGTTGACTCTTCTTCCACCTGTGTCGACTACTATTTTGGTGGTTTTGACTACTATTCCGACATTGTCAATTTCCCTTCTGTCGATGTCGACTCCTCTTCTGCTGGTGTCGACTACTCTTCCACCAGTGTCGACTACTATTCCTGCAGTTTCGTCTTCTCTTCCGGTAGTGTCCACTACTCTTCCTCTTCCGGCAGTGTCCACTACTCTTCCTCTTCCGGTGGTGTCGACTACTCTTCCTCTTCCGGCAGTGTCCACTCCTCCTCCGGTAGTGTCGACCCCTCCTCCGGCAGTGTCGACTTCTCTTCTGCCATTGCCGACTCCTATTCTGCCTGTGTTAGTACATTCTTTGCGACCACGAGTGTTGGTCACGATTCCGAGGCCATTGGTCCCTACTATTCGAGCTCCCTCTCTAACACTCGTGGTCTCTGGTCCACGAGCGCACTCTCCACGAGCGTCCTCTCCCCTACTCCATTCATCCAGGTTTGGGATAGGCAGCCGTCGCGCCTCATTCGCAGCCCATTCACGGATCCTAGTACTCGGCTTTGACCTGGACCCAGCGAGAGGGAGTATACCCGCTTCTTACGATCTCTGAAGAGTAAGTATTAAGTATTTTTGCATTTGTTTTTTCGTCTTAGTATTAACATCTTATATTAGTGCAATGATTTAATATTTGAGGGTCCAATTGCATGAGGAACGTGGGGCCATTGTACACAGTTGGGCCAACATTTTTTAAGGAAATGGCGGATCCAACTATAGAGTTGGAGAATGATGTAAGTTTCTTAAATTTTTGTATTATTTAGTTGATGAATATTTTATTTATTTCATATTGATTAATATCGATTTATTTTATTTTTGTACAGCATATAAATGCATATATGTCCATACTACAGTCTGATCCCCAGTTTCTTGGGATTGAGCCTCATGACAAGCAGTTGGGAACTTATAGGATTGTATCTACGACATTTTCGGTTAGTTTATTTATTATGTGTCTCTCATTTTACTTTAAACTTAATAAATGATACTTGTTACTTTATAAACATTTTTCAATGTGTAGGATTCCATACGGCATATATGGAATCGTGTGCTTGAGCAGGATCCTGCTGACACAGTATATGACCCGAAGACCATGGAGGTGATTCCTCCCAGACCGGAGCTGGATGAGTTGGTTAGGTTTGTCCAGCACGGATCTCCAGGATGGGGTAATCCTGGTTCGTGGAGTACCATACCGCAGGTACACTTGAATTTATTTATTTTTTTGGCTAGTTTATTCATTTTTTCATTCAAATTGTTTGATTAATTAATGATTTTGTTTTTTCCCCAGGTGTTCATGATCGTGAATTTATCGGGCCATTTTGTCGTGTGCAGACTGGATCTCCGTAGAGCCAAAGTATATATGTATGACTCTGTACGTGCCCGATACACAGCTGATACTCGTGCCAATCGGGAAGCCGGCACACGTCCACTCCGGCGCATGCTCCCATGTGTACTCATTCACGCTGGCTACTACGACAACTTAGGTATGGAGCTCGTCCGCCGCGAGTGGGACCTTGTCACTGCGCCGGAGAAAGATTGTTATTTGTAGAACGACACCACCAGTTGTGGTATATTTGCCATATATTCCGTCATTAGTTGTATCATGAAGAAGATTAATAAGAAGCAGGTGCATGAGTCGATTCCCGAGCTAAGGAAGACGATGGCATGAAAGATTTACCAGTACAGTACAGATAGTAGTACTTTGGAGTTGTAGTATATTTTTATTGTATATCTTGTAAATATTTTGAGTTATTTAAATAAAATATTCATTTTGCATGGTTTTATGGTTTTTTGGAAGTATAAGAATATGATTCGAATATAGGCACGAGAATAGTGTGATTTTTCTTAATTTGTTTATAAGAAAAAAGAATTTGATTACTTTAAATTAACAAGTTATAATTAACAGATAAATCCACAAAAATTTACAATAAACCATAACTGGAAATGGAAGTATAAGAATATAGACACGATATAATATTTGGGCATGATATCGTGCCCCAATATAATTAGGCACGATATATCGTGCCTAATTATATTGGGCACGATATCATGCCCCAATATATTTGGGACACAAATGACTACTGACTTGATGCTCTATATTTAAATGACTACTGAGTTTCTGCTCTTAGTGTGTTTTTCTAATATAGTATTACAGTTGAAATAATTTTTGCCTAATTTTCATCATCCGGACGTCTCGGGCATCTTCTACGGGTATGATCATCTGCTCGGCATATTCCACATTTCTTCTTACTATGCACTTGTCTTGAAGGACCCGACTATGTCACTGAGGCACTTCCGCGCTCATCAAGCGGCAATGACATAGTGCATTTGACGCAATTGTGGCCAGCACCCCCACACCTTGAACAAATTTGACTCTTACGTGAACGATTACTTGATGATTCAACAGCATAATGAACTCTACTTTGTCTAGGACGACCTGCTTGTCTCGAGTTATTTGGAGGATTGCATATTAATTCTCGCACCTCTTGTGGTAGAACCCATTCACTCGGATCAGGAACTGGTAAAACTTCATCCGCCCACATTTGTTGAAGATTTTCATTTTTATAATAATGGGCAAAAAATGAATAGATATTGAGGTTTGCCTTTATGCACAAATAAACAAACAACTATGTGAAAATATTGAACGAATTATGTGAAAATATTGATATAAATTTTAAATTTATTTATACCGAATTATTGCAGATGCATGGGAGCAAGGCATCAATTCATATTCATATTCTCGACAGTTGCACGTTCTTTGGGATAAGTCAACCAAATAGGTCTTTGTTCCATCTTTCACTTTGTACTTCACATTACTAAGATATTGTACATCCATTATACGACCTATCTCAACTGCATCACTTAATCTTTTGGTTGCTTCAAGTGTTAGCTCTTGATCTCTTTCATTAGCAGCAGTGCGTCGTTCATAAAACCACTTTTCAATAATAGTCCGAGCACACTCAAGCACAGAACAAACAGGTAACTTTCTGGCCCATAATAACCGACTATTGAAGCTCTCAGTCGATTTTGATGTCATGAACCCATAACGTCGGATAGGACACTTAACTCGAGACCATCTGTCTTCCCCTGCACGTTCTAACTTCTTAAACGCACCCGTCTTACTAGCAACTTTTATGTTTTCAAAATACTTATCATAATCTTCACGGCGGTATGAATATGCTGCATTCCTAAACATTGCTACTATATGTTGACCGTATTGAGCCAAATTACTTTGCAAATGATAAGTGCAAAGCCCATGTGATGCTTCCGGGTATACTACTTTTATGGCATTATCGATAATCTTGTCTTTGATCGAAAACAATCGAGATCACGAGGGCAATTATAAGCATCTCTCAACTGTCTCCAAACCATATCCAGGATTAAGCCGTCTTCAACATCCCCAATTCCAACCGCAAGTGGGAAAATCTTTCATTAACATCTTTTGTTATGGCAACAAACAATATTCCACGGTACTTGCCTTTAAGTGTGTTCCATCAATCACAAAAACCGGCCGGGCATCGTTCTGAATCCATGATTGATGCATGCAAAGCAAAAAAACACGTACTTGAATCTATTAAAATTATCGACTTCCATCTAGTTACAGATCCGGGATTCGTAAATTCAACATGTGTAAGTATGCCAGAATTAGATTGAATGACTTGTTGCTACCTCCATATATCAACCCAAAAGCATGATGCTTGGCACTCAACGGAACATTATAACTCATTTTAAGCCCATGTCGCGATTCCAACTCCGCTATCATATCTCTTGGCACGAGCGCAGAATGTTCCACTAGTAATCTAGATGCAAAATACGCACCTACTACTTTAGAATGCACCCGCCTAGATGCATTGTCATTCAAATTTAACCCACATCCATGGTGCTTGTCAAACTTCCCTACTCTCCAAATACCATCCTTTCCATATGCACACATTCGAAAAGGGCATCGTTCATACTTGCATATTTCATGAAAACGAGTCTTATCCGAGCGTTCAACTTGATACTTGACTTGATTTTCAAGGTGATACATGCCTAGTGCCATCTCCAATTCGGTTTTGCTCATGTATGTTGCTCCTTGGTGCAATGTCCCACCAGATGCTTCCAATCTAGCGGGTTCTTCGGAGGAACTCAAACGTGCGAGTACACCAGAATCACCCAACTTCGTCATGTGGGCACTATTGTTTCGTCCATATCATCTCTATGGATATCTGGATGTATGTTAGCACCTCGTTCTTCTGGTGCATCTTGGTTTTGGTTTTCTGGAAATACTTCTCTCCGTCTATGTCTCCACTCACAAAATTCCTCAAATTCAGTACGTTGCTGGTCATTTTCAAATTGATTATTAGCTTCAACATCGCCAACATCACCAAAGAGTGTAGTTCTCACCAAAATCATCCGCATTATTATTACAATCGATCACCAGCACTATAGTTTTCACCATAATCATCTTCATTATTATCACAACCAACATCAGCATCAGTATTATCACGATTAGCATCAGTATTATCATACACATATCAGGATAATAGCCATCTTCATTGCTTGGCCTTATACTAGGTCCCGGACAATTGATATTTGGAACATTAACTGTAGGTGAGAGTGGATGCGGATGATCAATAATTGGAACATTGTTCATATGCATAAAAGGTGCTCCACTAGGCCTTACTACATGACTATATAGATTGATGTGCGGTACACCGTATTGTTGAAAACCAAGATGGTGCATGTAGTTGTAATTAGGCCCAATGACTGTTGAAAATTCATTCTGAGTAGCCATTAGTTGCATAAAACTTCCACCAACACCTTGTTGACCTTCAAAGTTCTCAACTCGATTATGCCCAGACTGTCTTCCCAATACATTATGCGAACTAGTCTCACCCATCCTTTTTCTTTTTAGTGTTACAAAAATAACTGGTAACTCGGTGTTCTCAAATGCACTTTCAATGTCACCGTCGTTTTTCAACTTTAACTTCCCAAGTTTATTTCTAGAAATATCTACAATAGCATGCATTACACAATCGTATATGCCTCTATCAACTTCAACAACACCATAAACCTCCTCCAATATTTCACTATAATTCATTTTGTCCGGTTTAAATGTACAACTTCTTCTTCACCATTTTTATATTCTAAACCTTCCCAGTGACCCCCAAATCGAACAACAACATAGCCAGAGTTCATCTACAGACAACAAATATAGAAAAAGTATTAAATATATGCAAGCATAAAAAAGGCACGAAACAAAAATGGAACTACAAAAAATTGGCACGATTACTGGCACAATTTAGGCACAATATATCGTGCCTGATTATCGTGCCTTATTTAAAATTGGGCATGATATATCGTGCCTAATTTTTACTGAGGCACGATATGGTGCCCAATATAGGGCATAATATATCGTGCCTAATTTTTACTGAGGCACGATATTGTGCGCGATATCATGCTCGTGCCCAATATAGGCACGATATATCGTGCACAATGCATCTTAGATTCAGAAATTTTCACAAGAAATTTCACATATCTTATAAATATATTGGTCTTGAACAATTTAAACAAGGTTAAGTAACTAAGAGGAGAAGCAACATTACTTTGTTATTCGATTTTTTGGTGCGATTTTGGTTACGAAAGACCACAAAAAGAACTTCTTGATATTTTGTGAAGAAGAAGAAGAAGGAGAGAGAGAGAGAGAGAGAGAAAAAATGAAGAGCAAATGGGAGCAAATCATATGTATGTATGTATTTAACAAGAGAGAGAAATACAACTTACATACTTTATAGCCTTACATTTAAAGCCTCAAGGGTATTGTGGTAAAAGAACCCCAAAAGTGGGTAAAAAACTATGTTTTTTATCCTACATGTCAAAAAAGTCTCTCTTCTATCCCAAGTGGGTAAATCCCACCATTTGCTCAAAAAAGATCTTAAAACCTTCTTTCTATTTTGAGAAAAGTCAAGAAAATTTTCAAATTCTTGTAAATACCCAATAAAAAAACAACTAAAAAGAAAATTGATAAATTACGTATGAGGGGAGGGTCTGGCTAGGAATGAGCGGACTGAGTATCTAAAGACCCCAAGATTGAGCTGACAATTAGGCTAGGCTAGAGAGAAAAATCAAGCTAGATCAGCCCACCCTGAAATTGCTTCGAGCTAATATATATTTTCATCGCCAGTCTGGCCGTCTAGTTTATTTGGCCTCAGCCAACCTGGCCGACCCAGTCATTTAGCCCATTAGTCCAAGCTAGGCCAAAGGCTCGGTCTTTTCCGGGCCTTTTGATTGATGGCTCAACATGGCCTTATTATCGGGTCGGCCCACTAGGCTGGGCCCAAATTATCAGCTCTACCCAGGACTTGTCCCATATATAGAACGGGCCTAGGGCGACCCACCGTGGGTTACTGGTTGGGAGCGAACGGCTCGTCCTGTTTAGTGTTAATTAAGGATAATTAATAGTGACCTACATAATTTGTACCGAACTCAGAATCTGATTAGAATAGTGATTAGAGTTGTTGAGGATTTCTCAAAAGTTACATGGGGAGAATTTATTACTTATTTGGGTCTGTGAAAATAGTTTAGCAAAATAATCAATGTACTATGAGATTTATCTTTAATATGGTCATTCTTTTCATGCAGACATTGCATTCTGGAACTAACATGCTGGCACTACTGAATCATGGTCTAGCTTTTCTGTTTCTTTGTGGTTCTTAAAATTAATAGTAGCCTTTTATGGTTCTTAAAATCAACATAGTTTGTATAGAGTAAAGGTAAAAAGGACCATCCTTTGAAAAATGTCAAATCTAAAAATCCTCACAATTTGGTTGGTATAGAGGAATGGCTGAAACTTGTTCCATATCCCTTTGATAAACAAAGATTCAACCAATTCAAAGTCCCACTCATACTTTTGGTCCGTTAAGTTGTTAAAATTTGGTCTTACTTCATAAACTCTAAAATTCGGGATATTGGGTCTGGTTTTCGCCAGAAAACTTTAATATGTTGTTGATTTGGACCGAAATATAGTATGTATAAGTAGGGGCATAGCAGGTCCACATGGTTACTTACCCCTAGCCCAAATTTTTTTCCCATAACTCAACTATTTTTCTCCCTTAAAAAAATATATATAATTTGTTTTCATTTTTTTTCCATAGAAAAAAGGCACAAAAAAGATTTTGGAGTTGGGGGGGGGGCGGGAGCCCCTTATCTACGCCCATGTGAATAAGTTTGACACAAAATAAAAAATAAAAAAATTAAACAAAAATAACAAGTAAACATTGGAGGACAAGTAAACATTGGATGAGATCTAACCAAATTTTTTGAGGACCCGTCATTGAAATTCAATCTTTAGGTTCCGGTTATTTGTCATTTTTCTCGAACTTAAAATATACAGTCGGCGAACATGTGATTATTTCCATTTAAATTTTTAAAATCCTCCAATTTGTTGTCCACATTATCAACGTCATGGTCAAATCAGAAAAATTAAAATTTTCCTACGAGAGTCGGACTTAATTCCCAAATTCTTAAAGTTACTTATGTAAGACACAATAATTTTGACAATTTAGATGACTAAAAGTCTGCAGTGACCAAGTTACCCGGACCAATTTTACAATTTCCCTTCTTATTTGTAATTTTGAAAAATCTTTGGATTCTTTTGTAATTAACCCAAACATTAGGGGGTCATTTGTAATTATCCCTTAATGAAATTGTTTACTTTCTGCATGTCGTCTTGTTTAGAACTTTTGGTTGTCGACTGTGAAGCAGCAGATCAAGAAAATATAACTCCCTCCTTTCAGAAATTTGAAACCCAGAAATAATTTTCCCGTACTTGTATATAAGTACTGTCTTCCCATTTTCTCTCCCTCATTCTTCTCTCTCACTCTCTCTCTCTCTCGAGACTGCAATTAACACTGTTGAAGAAAACAAGAGAAAATGGCAGAAAGGAGACGACATACCGCTAAAGAAAAGGGAAAAGCCAAAGTCGGGGAACCAATTCTTATAGATTCAAGTGATGATGATGATGATCAAACTACGGTTGTCCCTGTCACTGTCACTCAACAAAACCAGGCTCCTAATGAACCTGTCAAGATTGAACCAATTACAGAAGAGAGCCCCCCAAGGTACTTCTATACCCATGTTTTCTTGAATGCAAGTTTTTAATTACAGACCATGCATGTATGTGATCTTTCATTTCATGAATCTTTTTTTTTAAATGGGATTTTCTTCTTGGGTTTTCCCGCCATTAATCAATCATCATCCCCATTCTTGGGTTTTCTTTCTTTTTTGTTTTTGGTTAATTTGATTATATGCAGCTGAAAGTTTGAATCTTGTTTTTCTCTTTCTCTATTTTCTCTCCATTTTCCTTTATTTTGATTGTGCAGTTAATCTTAAAAGTTTGAGATAAACCTAAACCCCAACTGCCTTTTCTTGGGTTTTCTTTATTTTTACCCTTTTGTGTCTGGTTAATTTGATGACATGCTGCTGAAAGTTTGAATCTTGTTTTTTTCAGTTAATCTCAACTTTGATATGTAATTAACAACACACTGATGATTATTTTCCTAATTTTCTGCATGATTGGAGACGTTCGGGAGGTGAGGTGTACCGATTATCGAAGGTTTTGAATCCAAAGGACGTTCTACATGGAAATCCGTTGCTACACTTCAATGACGAAGAAACATATGTTTTATTGGACTCTGTTAAAAGTGCAGAATTCCCTCTAGGCTCATACCCGCAACAAATTTCGGTATATGATGGAAGCATGGGTAGAGAATATAAGATGGTGTTAACCCTTTACGTCTATGGGAGCAATCGTTCAAGATACATAATCTCTGAAGAATGGAAAGACTTTGTTCTGGATCACAATTTGAGAACTGATGATGTCATTACTATTTACAAGAATTTTGACTTTAACTTTTACATCTTTAAGTATTCTTGGGGTTCCTCGGTCAAGGAAGGGGGTGATGCTGAAAAAACATGTCAAAAAGGTGAAATCGCTGATAAAACACCGGTGATTAACCTAAATGAATCGGCCGAAAACCTCCCTGATAAAACAGAGGAAAATGTGTCAGGCTCAGCTTCAAGGTACATTTTATTTTTCCCTAGAGTGCAAATTATATGAGAAATATTTGAATAATCAAAAAGGGATTTTCATGAATTTGATCTATGGTTCATCGGCGAAATTTAAATATATCAACATTGTCTTTATGTTTTCTGTTCTTGTGGGATTTTGTTGGTTTTAGCGGTAATTTATTTTACCCTTTTGTGCCTGGTTGATTTGATTATATGCTACTGAAAGTTTGAATCTTGTTTTTTCTTTTGCCACCATTATTTTCATTTTGCAGTTAATCTTTAACTTTGAGATGTAATTAACAACACCTTGATGAATATTTTCATAATTTTCACTTGATCATAATAGTGAATTACACTGCAAGATTCGGGGCGTGAGGTGTACTGATTATCGAAGACTCTAGATCCAGACGAATTTGAGGCAGAAGTTCCCACGCTGTACTTGGATGATTATGAAGCGAGCATGTTATTCGACCTTCCTCAAACTGCAGGGCTCCCACCAGGCTCATACGGTCAGAATATTGTAGTATATGATGAAGGCATGAATAGAAAATATAATATGCAGTTAACGATTTTGGTCGATCTGAGGTCAAATATAAGCTATACTATCTCTGGAGGATGGGAAAGATTTATTAAGGAGCACAATTTGGAACCCGGTGATGAGATTTCTATTTACAAGAATTTAGAGAAAGACTGTTTCATCTTTAAATATGAACAGGATGATGAGCTTCAAGTATTAGGCGAAAACATCCCACCGGAGAATGTCCGTTCACCATCCAAAATACCGGTCATTGACCTAAATGAACCGGCGGAAAACGTCCCTGATAAAACTGAGAAAAATGTACCGGTCATTGACCTAAATATTGAGTGTTGTAGGGGTGATGCTGCAAAAACAAGTCAAAAAGATACTGAGGATGAGCAGAAAGAGTCTGAACAGGATGATCTTCAATTATTAGGCGAAGATATCCCACCGGAGCTTGTTGATTTACCATCTGAAATGCCACGTGATGCCCTCTCGCTTATCAAAGATTTTATCTCATCGACGAAGTGGTTGAAGACAGACAAAGCTATACTTTAAATCTAGTGATGCAATAATTTTAACAGAATTTCGAGATTGATGGATACCTCTTGGCAAATTGTCAAATGAACTTATGGTATTCGATGGAAACAATAGGAAATATACCATGAAGTTATCGCACCACATCATGTGGGGGGAAGTAGGCTACTCTCTCAACACGGGATGGAATAGGTTTGTTAGGACTCACAATTTGAAAGAAGGCGATGTACTTACGTTTCTGAGTTTCTAAACGCATTTTTCATAATTCTGTTGAGTATTGCTATGTCCTTAAGTATTTTAGGAAGTCTGCAGACCTCCCGTCGATCGTGCATGTAATAACAAGAAACGAACCTGACGCCTTGAAAGGATTCGACTAAGGTTCCACTGAAAAACATGAAACATAAGCCTTATCCGCCAGGTTCTAGTACGTATAACTAAATTCAAGAAATTAATGTTTATTTGAAAAATACGAAAATTGCTTTGAGGTTTGATTGTGTGTTAAATTGTGTGGCAAAGAATCGAGCCGAGGACCATGTATTATTCATTTGAAGTGATGATGATAAAATCTATACTTTGATTGTTAACGAGGCCAACCTTTTAGCACGCTCACCGGGGAATTTCAAATTCCCACTTGGCAAAACGAAGAAGATTGTCGTGGTGTACGATGTATATGATAGGCGATACAAAATGTTGTTACAACACTTTGTGGAGGATGAGGATGTACTCTACCTTTTTGAGCTAGACTGGTGCAAATTTGTGAAGAATCATGATCTGAAAGAGGAGGATGAGATTGCTATTTACAAGATTGTTGACATGACTGTTCATTGTGAGCCTTATTACGTCATTAAAAAACTCTAAGGCCAAACTTTGCCTGTTCATTTTTTTCTGTGTTTGTTTGTGTACGGAAATATCGAGACAAGAAACATAAGCTGACTAGCTATCCCATTTTTTGGTTCTTGAACTGTGAATTAATTGTGTTAGATTTTAGATGACTACTTGCTCAAATCTTCTCAACCGTGCAGGAAACAATAACGGAGCGATTGTTATGTATATAAGGATGAGAAATGACCATTTTTCTACTCTAAACAATCTTTAGGATTTAAAGTCCAAATTGAATAAAAGAGAAGCAAACAGAGGTATCAGATGCTTTTACACAAAACCATGAATTGATCTTTATTTTTTTCATTAATATGCTTCGGATGTCTTTGCTTTTGCTCACGAATGTTTCAAACAATAATATCGTTGTGTCACGAGATTCTACTTTCGATTTTTCAAGGAATTTGGACTGTGTGTGGTAGGAATGTTTAGGGTGGTAATTTTGGTCTGACCCATCTTGGCCCGCCCTTTTTGGATCCTATTGAAATGGAGGGGTGTGAGTATCACTCAGAGTCTCACACCCCACCCTGCCTAGTTTTTTTTTATAAATATATTTAATGTATGTTTTAAATATGATATAAACTTTTATGTACTTAATATTATATATATTAATAATGACAAATTTATAAACAATACGTATTAATAAAATAAAAAACATACAAAAAGACTTATAATATAGTACAAGTTTAAAATAATTTTTTTCTATTTTCTTGTTTTATTTTATTTAATTTTAATTTTGTATTAGATTTTTATTGTAATATAGTGTATTTTTTAGTAAAGATCTTGGGAAGGAATTTGTAATATATTGTATTATTACATATTAAATTATTATGTATTTTATAACATAATTAAAAATATTTTATTATAGACAAGTTAACCCGCTCCACCCATGACTTGTGATGGGTCGACCCCCCTACCTCATTGCCAACCCTATGAATCATGAATGTTACCTTTCTAGATAAGAAATTGTAATTTATGATATTCTTAATTTATTATTTATGTTTACTTGCTAAATATAATAAATCAAACTCAAACATTTTTCCCATCTAATAAAAACTTAAAATTCATCTTGATATGACTAATTTAAGAAATATTAATATATGTAAATATATAATTCTTTGAAGTGCATACAAATATATCAAGTTGTTAAGGTGGAGTCGTGCAAATTTTGACACCACATTTCCTGTTTCATATTTTCTATTACATCTCTTATTCCACATAGCTGAATGAATAACACATATCAGTGAAATTTGGAATGGAATAAACATGTGTGGTCGATTGTTTGAGTGTATTTACCGTATCACTCATTCTACAAGTAAAATCCATTTCAATATAAATTTAAATTTCAATAAAATATTAGTAGCCAAATTTAAACAATGTGGTTGGATATATTTATGCTCTGACAAATAGGTCCCTCAACCACTCAGTATTCAACAAATAAGCCTCAAATTCGGCAGTCACCGCCTCGATGTCCTAAACAGTAATTATAAAAGAAACAGGGAAATTTAGAAGACGATAATAAATAGATAAATAAATCAGTCGAAAACGAGAGCGAGAGTGGAAAAACAAAAAGGAAAAATTAGGAAAAGTTTTCAAGAAAAAGAAGAAATAGATTCGGCAATCCTCAATATTTTCACCATTTGTAGTTTGATCTCTAGGGTTTTTTGTTTTGTTTTCTTTCTTTTTCCCAAATTCAAATATTGTTGTGCTGATAATTAGGAGGAAGGATTATGATTTGGATTTCGGTGTTATCCATGGAGGTTTCGATGAGAAAATGTCTATGTATATTGTTGATGTGTGTATTGGTGGAATCGGCGATGTCATTTGGATTGGGGTCCTCATCCTCCGTTTGTGGACTTGATTTCAAAACCTTTCTTCACGATCTCAATTCTCAGTGCCCGTTTACGAAACCCTTCTCTTCTTCTCCAATCCAGGTACTTTTATTTAGATTTTTTTATTTTTTATTTTTTGTTTGCCTTACGTAATTTATTGTTCAAGTGAGAATTTTATGTATCGTCAATTTGTTTTACCCTTTTGGTTTGTTGTTTTGCTTTGTTTGAAAACTTAGTTGATGAATTATTTCTTTGATCTTATATTATTTAGTTTTACATGCCTCAGTTATTAACCCTGAGGTTTTTTGTTTTTGAGAATTGAGGGTGTTATTGATTTTCTGATACTCATGTGTGCTACTGTATTTACTATTTAGACTCATTTATCATTAGGAAAGAAGTAAGACAAGAAATTCTTACTTGAAATGGACATTAGGCATAAAAATAGTAACCATTTCGGTTTGTAAAATTCCACATATTTTATCGAATGAGTTTTCTCAAAGAACCTTGGGGAGGAGCATCTTGGACCTCTTGGTTTAAATCGGTTGATGCTATGATTAGTTAGGACTAGACATTTGCTGAAGAGCTTCAAGTTGTGTTATGGAGGTGGCGCTGTTTTGCTTGCTAGGTTAATGATCAGGCACTTTTGCTTTCGGTTTTGATTTTAGATGATGGGATGGTTGCTGACAGGACCTTATCTCGGTTTATCGATTTATGACTTTAAATGGGGATTTTGAAGCTTATAAATGTTGTGTTGAACCTTTATTGAAATGTATTGAATACCAAAGGTTTAAGAAGTAAAAAGAAATGGATAGATTTTTCAATATAATAGGTAAAGGTAACCTTGTTTAAACAGTCAAATGAGATATATTTACAATTTTTTTGAAGGAGCTCTAGATTATGATATCTTATGTTTGGAGATATAAGCTCCTCTTTACTACATATAATATTTGTAAAGCATCCTATAAGATATTTCTTTCTTGATTATTAAGCTTACACAAATATCATTCCAGACTGTTCAATTTTTCACATACATGATGTGAATGAAAGGCTTGAAAGTTTCTTGTGATTCCTTCAGTACCATATTACATGATATCATTTGCAAATGTGAGACACATGGTGGAATTGTGAAAATCTACCACTAATGTTGTATCCACATACCATTCAGATCCAATTTTGTAAGGATGACATGGGTACTTGAATGTCACTAAATGAACTGTGTTTACGAATTGCCTGAGGCCCTGAGGAAATACTGATACAAAAATGTTTTCGAAGGTGAAATACTGGTCATTTTAGTTAGACTTTATGCAAGCAGACAGCAGACCAAATCTGCAGATTGCACAAATGCATGGGTTGCACACATCCACGCTTGTGCATAATGTGATTTCCACCGCATTCTTTAAATCAAGCAGATTTTGAACATCAGGCAAACCTTGTTAAGGAGCAAACAAGCTTTTTGGCTGGAATGTACCATATTACTCTGTTTTGATCAACTTGGTTGAGGCTAAGACGAAAAATTGTAAATTACATTATGCTTTAATGCCATTGAAACTTGAAAGTAAAGTTTCTGGAGTTAAAGCTGTTTTGTTCGTTAAAAGTCCATAAGAGGATATAGCTAACAGTTGTATTAGTCTTCTGAAACTCTTATATCCCTTTGAAACCATGCAATTTTGTATGTAAAGTGTTCTCAACCATTACCCTGCTGATGCTTTTTTTTTTTTTTTTTTTCCTGATGATGCTGAAACTTTCTTTTATTTTCTCCTCAACACTCTTGGGTCCAGGCTTTACAACCAAGTATTCATATTATGTTATTGTTACTTTAGTGTTGACTTCTGTTCAAGCCATAAGGGTGAATTACCGATAATGAAAGGTTTTGTTAGATGCTAGCTTGTATATGAATGTTTCTTGTTATTGATTTCCTATATATTATGTGGCGGACTGTATCATACACCATCAGTCGTGGATATGGATTTATTTTACCTATAAGAAGTTTTCGTTGGCTGAAGGATAACCTTTGATTTGTGCATAAAGAGTGCAATGTCCTTGAGAAACTCTTGCAGGAAATTCAATTTGTCCTATAGGGTGTGTGTATGAAATCAGATGACCTGCAGAAAAAATTATTCAGAAAGCACTCTAATCAAAAGTAGGAGATATTTAAGTTTGGAAATTTACTTGGTGAATGATGAAGTCAACATTAATACAATTAACGACTCATCTGGCTGAAAGCAACAGATTGTTGATGAAATAAGGTTTAATGAACTCTTAATCATGTACTGTTGTTGATAACTGATGGGTTGAGTGTTAGTTGACCAAATAGATAAGTGTATGTGGTACTTTTTGTTCTAACAGCTGTCGTGTTGGTTTGGTGTGGTCGATGTTGGGTTTTTGTGGCATGTCATTTCACAAACAAGAAACTGGATTTCCATATCAAGTAATTTTTCTACAAATTTTCTTTCTCTTGGTTTTCAAAAGCACCAATATATTCATTAGGAGGTGATGTTCCAATACATCACCTGGAGATTTAAGTTGGTCAAGTTTTTTGGCTGACTAGGCAAAGTCTTCACGTCCAGGACAACTGTATAAATGTTCTTCTCCAAGCTGAAGCTCAAAGTTAGTCCCTTTTTGTTTTCTTTATTCCTTCGAGCATTAGACCAATCAATTTTTTTCATTTCTGGGTGACACTTTGTAGTCTGGTCACTGACAGTTTTTCACTCATCAATGTTGTTATTTGTCTAATTTTTTAGTATAGTGCCTCAGTAACAATGATAAATATAAGTGATGGTGATGACAATACAACATAAATACGTAATAAATGAGGAAGAGTAGATTTTTTTTTCCGGACAATAGATGTTTTTTGAACTAAGTGGAAAGGAGGAGGGATAAACAGCTCCAAATAGTGTTTTCATGGGACATACTTTTTTGTTTAATTATTGTGATGGTATCATGGTGATCACTTATAATGATGTTGATGGATGGTGTGGCTTAATATTCAGACTCTGAGATATTTTTTTTTTGTGCATGTTGTTCAATCATTCATTGATAAACTAATGTCACTGAAGGTGGATGGAGAATCAGTTGAAAAAGCTATAAGCTCCAGTCAGAAGAATGAATATACTGCAGTTCTGTTTTATGCTTCTTGGTGTCCTTTCTCAGGCATCTTTCAGTCAAAGTTTTCCACTTTGAGTTCCATTTATCCACAGATTAAACATATAATGGTCGAAAAATCTTGACCACGCCTGTAGGTGCCTTAATCTATGTTCCCTCGGTATATTTTTTGTCCCCTCCAATCCAAATGTGATTGTTTCCTAGGGAAACAACCAAGAATGTTTACGGTTTACTGTAGATCACAGCTATTGTGCCTACCTACAAAAGGACTCAATGTCATTATTGCAAATTTGCTTTGCTCAGAAATCATATGAACTTATCGGATATCTTTAATATAATTTTATGCTAAGTACTCATACCATCCAGCTACTACACAATATAGAATATGTTCCATTAGGTGTTTATTAACAGTACTTAACTCCTCAAAGATGTTATAGGGATCATAACATAATTAAGTAATGTCTCCTTTTTGTAATATGTATTTATTCGTGCTCCAATGAGCTTACTCAAACACATGCACAACTTTCGGTGTTTATAACTCTTTCTATGCATTCAAATCTCTACTCTTCGCCGAAATCTAACGTGTGCTTGTGCGCGATGTTTTCTCGATATATGGGATTCATAGTGTACCTCTTGCCGCCGATAGTGAATCAAACAAAGACGAATGAGATATTATGGTGGGAAAGATCTCCGTTATAAATTTCTATAAAAGAACTACGAGTAGCACCCATGATAAACTTTTTACATTTTGGTTGGTGTGAAGTTGAGTTGATGACATGGTTATAACCCTATATTATGGATTAGACACTCAAATGTCGTCAAATTGGTGCCCCTTCTATGGAACCAAATTGAATAACTGATTGTAGTCCCAGTAGAAAATATAGAGTTGAAATGCATTCTTGTCCCGACCTTGGTGAGTGCTGTAGTTTCAAATGATCATTTAGTTTTACTTTAGTTCCTGGAGAACTACATCTTTGATTTTTTCATTTGTAGCAGTGCTTTTTCTATACATCTTGATGGCATTTGAAGTAAAAATCTATGTTGTTTATCTTAAAGTTGTATTTTTACGGCATAAATGGATTAGCATGCTACTGAAACTGTATGTGGTTTAGATTTATTTTACATGAAGCCTCCCATGGTTTTGGTGCTCCCAAGGACATAGGGGTTGGTGGGTGGGTTTCCATCAGTATGAGAAAATAATTGCTTATTTTGAATGGGCTTCATAGTGGGTATTTATTCTAATGTTTTGGTTGCGATAAGTTTTTCTCTGATGTGAACTTTTCAAAATTCTTGTATCACACCAACATCAATGTTTCTCATGCATGAACGTATATGAAAATAGCCAGGCTCGTTTCCTCATGCCTGAATATTTTTATTTTCTTAGGGCTAGCTCCATTGGTGGATATGGTTGATGAAACATCAAGTAATCTGGAGGGCGGTCACAAAATGTTCCAACTTTGGAATGGAGCGTCATTCAAGGAAACATTCTCGAGGGAACCTTATCTCGTAATTTCTGCATTATTCGTCCTTTTGAGGGCTTTTCTGTATTTCTTCCCAGAGATTGTGTCTCGTTTATTGGCACTGGGGTGGCATACATTCCTCACCCGAATTTAGGAATTTTCGAGAGTCAAGGCGACTTTTAGGGCATGTTCTCCATCTGATTGATGTCAAGAGAATTTTGAGCAAGCTAAAGATTTGTAAAACTAGAAATTTTCATAAAGGGGCGAGAAATGCTCGAGTTTGGGCATCATCACTGGCCTCTGTATCCTTGGGCGAGACGTCTTAATCAAGAGTATATCCTTCAAGAGACTTTTTAAACTAGTGTTGCAACTTCGCATATGAGATTGCAAGAAGCAACTGCTACAGTACTTGGGCGTTTTGTGGTGTTCCGTTTTTTCCCTTGTTTCTATTGTCTCCTTACTTTTGTATAAATTCTAGTGCTTAAAGGATAGTAACTAATATGTGAAGACCATGAAATTCTGCTTGGAGTTTCTGACTGTAGTGAGAGAAACATGTAAATTTGAGATGTATATCATGTTAGTTTCCACCATAACTATGACTTTAGATGGTTGCAGCTTGGCAACTTGGTGACATTGTTATGTATGTGTGAGATTGTTTTCCTTTCAAGTTTAATGATATACTTGTAATAAGAAGGAAATATATGTCGTTATCGATATACTACTCTGCTTGCAGGCAATAGTTTTTTCATCCATAGCCCCAGGAAAGGTTTGGTCTGCAAGCAACTATAGGGATGGCAAAATCCCCGCGGGGAACCATCCCCGTTGGTACCCGAATAATTTGGGATGGGGAATCCCCGATTAATTAGGGGATGGGAGCGGGGATGGGGATTCCCGATTTTTAAAAGGGGGATGGGACGGGGGATGGTATTTATATCCCCCCGTCCCATCCCCGTCCCCGTCCCCGCCCCCGATTAGATGAAACGGGGATTCCCGTCCCCTTTCACCGAAATATATATATATTATATATATTATTAATAGTCTACTAAAAATAGTTGTTAGTGAGAGGGATTTATGTTTATATATTTTTTTATTTTATTAAATTGTAAAATTAAATCCTAAAAATTATGTGTTTTATATTGTAATAATTTTTAATTTTTAAAATTACAAGACTTTGTATTTTAAAAATTGTTGTATTTAACTCAATTTGTTAAAGTATTTTATATTATGGAGTTATTATAAGATTAGCTAGTGATTCATGATATTTCATCTATTTTAATTATTAATTATTTTATGTAAAAAAAATATATTTTTTATTAATAAATACAAAACGGGGACCCCGATTCCCCACGGGACCCCGTTCCCCGAATGAGAATTCCCCATCCCCGTACCAGATGCCCAAAATGGGGAATGGTATGGGGATGGTATTTGAAATGGGATTCGGGGATGGGGATGATATGTCCTATACCAGCCCCGTCCCCGCCCATTGCCATCCCTAAGCAACTGTTCTAAAACATCTCCGGCTAGCGCACCGGTTTGGCCCCCCTAGGCGCTTGGCTACCATTGTCTGCCTATGTTACTCTTTCGATTAGGCTCGCTAATCCCGCTGTCTCCCTAACAGGCTAACACGCCCAAACTCTGCCTAGCTAGGCATCAGTTTGTTGTTTGCCTAGTGCTTTTTAGAACACTGACAAGCAGGTTTTATCGCGAAATGTTGGGTGCATAACTGTTGGATTCCACACATATATTGATGTGTGCGTGTGTGTTTATCCAACGGTAATGCACCCAGTTGGGCATAAATTGGGTGTCATGGTACAGTGCATTTAATCAATGGTACAGCGCATTTAATGGACAGATTCTCAATTACATAAGCGAGTTTATTTCTTTATTTAGTTGACAGATTCTCAATTGAGGGTACAGTGCATATGAGATCATTAGTTGAGATCAATGGACAAATATTGCAACTCTAAAAGTTTATTTTGATTGATTGTTGTTATGGGTCTCGAAATATTTTATATATTTCTTAGTCGCGCATGATAGATTATCTTTATAAGTCTGATTCCTTTTCTTTTTTTCTGGAAAAATATTTACTTATCTGAGTACATAAGATGAATTTAAATGGTGGATACGTAATGAAAAATCCAATATGACTGAGAATGTCTCTTGTGAGACCATTTTATGGATTTCAATCCGTGAGACGGGTCGAGTCAGATGAGATCACTATGAAATCTATGGGTCAACAGCGAATTTGCAGTAACAAAAAGTCAAGAGTCCGCCAAAATTAGTGCGGTAATACTTTCTGACAAAAATAATACTTTTACGACACATAATACTTTTGAGCAAAAAAATAATACTTTAATTAGAAACATGTAATATTTTTGATATAAAGAGTAATACACTACGTTAAATATGGTGTTGAATTGGGGCCTTTGTGCATCTGTTAAAGTAATCATTTAGTGGAGAGAGGATCGGGGCCCCAATGAGCAAAGTGTAATCATGGATCTTAACATGAAGTAGAAAATCACATTCAACTGTAGAGAAGAAATTAATGGCTCACGATGGCGTGATACATTAATGGAGATTTTAAATTTCCAATATGAATCTTTTTCCATTCTCTTGGATCTTTGGTTTTGCCATGAAATGAAGGTAAAAGAAGAAGAAATACAAAGAAAAACGAAGGGAAAGACGAAGGATAAAAAAAGAAAAAAGTGGAATAAGAAAAACATCGCTAAAACCACACTGAAAAGTATTACTTTTAACTGAAAAGTATTACAAATTTGAATTGAAAAGTATTACATTTTGAACTAAAAAATAATATAGTTTTAAGTAAAATGGATTACATGTTGAACCGAAAAGTATTATAGTTCTAAATAAAAAATATTACATATTTACGAGAAAGTTATTACATGTTGAACAATAAAATATACATGTTGAACTAAAAGATTTTACAGTTTTAAGTGAAAAGTATTACACATTTAAGTATAAAAGTATTATATGTATTAAATATTTAAGTGAAAAAATATTATTTGTTGAACTACAAAATATACATCATCATCAACACCATTTTTAACAATGAGTATCACTTTTGTATCAAATTATTACATGTTACTAATTGAAGTATTATTTTTTTGCTCAAAATATTACTTGTATTAAAAGTGTTACTTTTTTTTCAAAAAGTATTACCGCACTATTTTTGGCGGACAATTGACTTTTTGTTGACTCGCAAACTCCCTGTTGACCAACGAATTTTTTGTTGACTTGACCGACCCGACCCCTCTCACGGATAGAGACTCGTGAGAAGGTCATATATAAGTCTTTGTCAATATGTTAAGGGATGCAACGGAACGGGTGTGGGACGGGTTTGGCCAGACTTGAGACCCATCCCACCAAAGGAAAATAAAACCCATGACTCCTCTGCCCCACTTCAAGACCCGCCTCACGTGAGACCAAGACTTGGTCGGTTCAAGCCTCCAAAGGCACAGGCGAGTTGATAAGTGGCAAGGTGATAAGAGTGTGGTGCTCTGATATCGCGGGTTTGAATCTGTGTAGTCACGCTTCTTTCTTTGAAATATTGAAAGGATCAAGCTTTAAGGTTCGTATCCCATTGGTCCTCTCCCTTGTAGGGCTGCTACTCGTGCATATCCCTCGATTTACATCATGTCTGGCTAAGGGGCCCCTGGTTCAAGTGGGGGAGGTTTCGCCTTCGGGCAAAACCTTTTTAAAAAAGACCTGACCGATTCAAACCCACTAAACCCCACATCCTATAAACATTGGGTCTCTTGTATAACTATTCGACATAAAAGTCTGGCTTTCACCAAGCAAATTCCATTAATTTTACTGTCAACAAACAAAACTTTCAATAAATTAAAGGTTCAAACATACACATGAGTAAGATAACAAAAATGGAAAATATCAACAATAGAATGCATCAGTAAACCGTAAGCAAATAGCAGAAAAACCTCTATTGGTGCATAGATACAACATGAGTAGAGCTGTTAATTTTGGCTCGGCCCAGTAAAGTGGTCGGGTTGGGCTGCGTTTTCTTAGGCCCGGAATGAGTTGGGCTTTTGGCCCTGCTCATCAGGGCCGGAAACCATAGCCGGCTCGGTTGGCCCGGTTTTTTCTTTGTATTCTATGGATTGGGCCCCAAAAATATGTTGGGCGCAGCGGAGGCGTGTCATGGTCCGAGATTTGATTTATCCGGAATATCCCACAAATCACACCAACAAGATGATGGCAAAAAATAAATGACACGACAGAAAATAAAATGCACACAATGATTTTACGTGGTTCGGCAAAACCCGCCTACGTCCACGAGAGTTTCCGTTCTTTACTAATAAAGAATTTCCCAGTACAAAAAAATACACCCCTTGAGTTTTATGGACCAAACCCAAGAATATAAGACTCGTACAACCACTTTATTAGCTATCAAAGAACACTCTCCCCAACCCCTTTGTGTTACCGAGAGAAAAATACCCCGAGTGTTTCCCCGCACCTATCACAATTTGACTCACCCAAATTGATCTCCCCAGGTGTGTACACTCATTTTTCCTCTCCACCCGGTTGGATGGCCAAGCAATTAACCTGCTTGCCATGATTTCTCTCTGCACTCATCCCATCTATTTATAGATGAGATTTGCAGATGGTTTGCCAAAATATTCAAACAAATCAAACTTGTCTTTTTCAATTCACATGGAAAAATCACAAAAATGTTAGGCGTAAAACTTGTCAAATTGGGTAGGCACCTCCATTGACTTTGTGATTTGTGGTGGGTGCCTAACAATCTCCACCTCCACCACAAAACACAATCATCCACAAACCGAACATCAAACACCATTGGCCTTCGTTTCTCTGCAGACATGCCGAATCGGTAAGGTCCTAACTCCACCGATTCAATCGGCCAATACACATGTGCATCGGTCAACCCCACGCTGATCGCCGAGAGGACGACCTCGATCCATCCTCTCGCCCAAGATTTCCCTCACACCCGTCATACCCTGGAAGCCTTCCGGCGCGCTACCACTTCCGGAATCCTTGAGGTCACCGTGACGATACAAATTCGATACTTCTCTCTTACCCTTAGGACCCTTCCGCCATGTGTGACTTTCAAGACTCCACCTCCAAACCGAATATCGCAAATTGTTGGAATCCACTTGGCACCAGGAAATTAGATTCACCCGTATCTTTGGGACATAGGCCACACCACCCAAAGTGCGGTCCACTTCATCACCCATTTTGATTTTTACCACTCCAATCCCATGATTCTACAAATAGAACCATCACCAGAGAACAAAATTCCCGCCTCCGCAATTGAAGTAAATCAAAATAATTTCTCTTGAGTACACATGCATTATGCATCCCGAATCTAAAATCCATTAATCTCGAGAAGAAGTATCAATCCTAAGACTGTGAGATATCTCCAACTTCCGCAGCTATCACCGCATCACCACCGCCACCGCACCGCTATCATCCTTCTTTCTCCGAGGACAATTTCTTTTGACGTGATCCTTCTCATGATAACGATAGCATACAACACCCTTTCTTCCGGTCCTTGAATCGACCTACTGATTCATGAGATCCACCACCGTAATCCCTCCCGCTTCCGATTCATTTCCCGAGCAACCAAAGTATATCCATGTCCCTCCTCCTGGTTTGCCTTTTTTTTTTTTATGGGACAACAACAATGCTTTTATATATGCTCCAAGTCCAAAGTGTGTCTTTTCCCGCACAAAGAACATCGTCACCAGTTATCATATGAATCCGGGATAAAGGCAAAAGTAAAAGGGTTTTATCTTCTTCCTCAACCTTTTCATCAACTTTCCCGATTGATCCGTTTGCCCACAAATTTCATATCTCACAATTTTCCTCATTTCTCTTCAACGCCATTGCCAGGCCCCGTTGAACTAGAGATCATTCACCCTTTATTGCCAAGGAGTGAAATTCCCTTTGCCAAATCAAATTGTTGCACCTTGAATGGATTTGTCACTACCACAAAGTGTCCACCTTTTAAAAATTCAAATCTCAATTTTCTACCTTGCCCGACTTACCAAGTATCTCGAATACCACTTGTTGGGCGCAATGGAGGCGTGTCATGGTCCGAGATTTGATTTATCCTAATATCCCACAAATCACACCAACAAGATGATGGCAAAAAATAAATGACACGACGAAAAATAAAATGCACACAATGATTTTACGTGGTTCGGCAAAACCCGCCACGTCCACGAGTTTCCGTTCTTTACTAATAAAGAATTTCCCAAGACAAAAAATACACCCTTGAGTTTTATGGACCAAACCCAAGAATATAAGACTCATAAACCACTTTATTAGCTATCAAAGAACACTCTCCCCAACCCCTTTGGTTACCGAGAGAAAAATACCCCGAGTGTTTCCCACCTATCACAATTTGACTCACCCAAATTGATCTCCCAACACTCATTTTTCCTCTCCACCCGGCTGGATGGCCAAGCAATTAACCCGCTTGCCATGATTTCTCTCTCTCGCACTCATCCCATCTATTTATAGATGAGATTTGCGATGGTTTGCCAAAATATTCAAACAAATCAAACTTGTCTTTTTCAATTCACATGGAAAAATCACAAAAATGTTAAAAACCAAACTTGTCAAATTGGGTAGGCACCTCCATTGACTTTGTGATTTGTGGTGGGTGCCTAACAAAATAGTGATCCAGTTACTGTTTGGCCCAGCCGATCTAGCCCGAATTTTTGCTTTGGCCAGCCCGATATGGCCGACTGCTTAAAGTTTACAAAAGCGTGAGAAGAGACGAAGAAGACTCAACAATGTTTTAAGTGGACTAAACAAGTAAATGTGGGGAAAAACATAAATAAAATATGGCGAGGCAGGGCCAACTGGACCAGGTCGGGTTTTCAAAATCTTTACATGTTACCTGCCACGACCCATTTTACATGGGGTTTAAACCCGCCCCGAATCAGGCGGGTTTAATATGAGGGTTAGGTTTCAACCCGCCCATCGCCATCCCTAAGCATGATATATATATATATATATATATCTAAGGAAAAATGAAGCAATTGTCGAACCCTGCAATAAATTACAACAGCAACAAGAAAAATGAAGCAAATCGCTGCATGCAACAAGAACAAAATAAATCACATAAAACCATAGCAAATCGCAGCAAAAACCAAGAAAACCAAAAAATCAAGTTATCAACAACTTTGCGCATTAAATTGATGGTTCTAGCTTAAAATTGTGCATTTGGGGTAACTGAACTTAATGCGTCTAGTTTACACCTATGGGTGGACATCGGGTCGGGTAGTCGGATTTTCGGGTTTTGGGTCGGGTACCCGAAAAATTCGGGTGGCAGTTTGAGGTACCTGATCCCCACCCGAAAAAATCGGGTACCCGACATTACAGAATTTCGGGTTTTTTGTTTTTTGTTTTTTCGAAAATTGCCTTTCCCAGCATTTAATTATCTAGTTTTAATTAAAATAAAAATCATTTAATTATCTAGTTTTAATTGCAACATGAAATGTAAAAGCGATTCTGATTACAACAAAATCTAGCATTTAATCAACTCACAAGTCACAACGATAATTTAAAAAAGGTGCATGTGCGTGTTGAGGGTGTGCTGTTGTTGAGAATGGAGTGCGAGGCTTGTGCGTTGTGGCCTGTGGGTGTGCTGCTGTTGAGGGTGAGATGAGAAGAGGCGCATGTGCGTTGAGGTTTTGAGGGTGTGTTGTTGTTGTCTTGTGTTGTGCGTGAGAATGAGGTTGTGGCCTGTGGGAGACTGAATGACTGATGACTAATCTAGGGTTGTTTAATTAAACGGGTACCCGAACGGGTATTCGGGTATCTTTTTTATTACCCGCTACCTGACCCGATCTTTATTATTTCGGTTATCGGGTACCCAATACCCGGCATTTTATGAAAAATACCCGACCCGATCGGGTCGGGTCAGGTACCCGATACCCGTATCCGAATGCCCACCCCTATTTACACCAACTTCATATTTTCAAATCGTTTCAAAGTTGTTTCAAAATTGTTTATGCTTCATATTTGCAATGCAATTGCGCAACTTAACCATATATTTGTGATTGTATCAAATGATTTATTTAGAGTTATTTCAAACATGTTTCAAATGTGTTTAAACTAATACGATTTTATTATTTCTTTTATTAATCTCTAAAGTTGTTCAGAGGTGTTTCAATTTCAAAAATATTTTAGAAAGAGTTCTCTTTATAACTTCAGTATCATCAACAATTTTATCACTTTTCGAAGTATTTTTTCCGTTTTGGATGATATAACAGCAGAAAAACAAGATTAACAAGATAAAAATAGAGAAACGGTCCTCTAGAAACCGTTGCAGAAAGAAGAAACGAGAAACCGTCATGAAGAAACCATAACAGAAAGAAGAAACCGCAACAAAAATCATAGAAAACAGACAAATAGATAAAATGGTAAACTTACAAAAGTAAAAGAAGGGCAAACAAAGTCAAATTGGTGTGAAAATATCTTTTTAAAAAAAACAGGAACGTTTTTTTTGTAATATATATATATATATATATATATATAATAGCAGAAGTTTGATGAAATATTTGTCTGCCTAAATTGTACTAATTTTATCTATAGTTATTTTTGTTAGTTTATTTCACTTATCAATGTGCTCATATTTTTGGCATCTAAATCTGTTTATAATTATTTTTGTTAGTTTTTTTCCTTATTAATATGCTCATATTCTTGACATCTAATTTATAAATTACCTATATATAGATTGGACTAGTTTAATATTAATTATTGTTGTTAGTTTACACATTTTTAGCATCTAATTTATGAAATAAATATATATATAGTTCTTTTGAGCAATCAAATATTTGTTACCATTTTGGATTTTGTAAAACTTTGAATCAAATATCTTTAATTAATAGTTGTTTTAATTTTGGTAAGTTCATAATGATCTGAATATTCACATAATTAATTTTGGTATAATAAATTTCTAAACGTAGTTTTTGCTTTAATAATATATATATATATATATATATATATAATATTTTCTTGCTCATCTAAATATATTCCTTAGCAAATGAATACTGAAATTTTCTGGGGACCAATTATTGTATTTGTTTAATATAATTTTTAAGGTAATATATTATAAATTTTCTATATCGAGAAATCTTTAATCTTAAGGGACGCTTTTCCAAAAATAAATAGGAAAATCTCTCAACCAATGCATGTTTTGGAGCTATCTAAAATTAGTTGTTATTTGCTTTCATATGTCAATAGCAATATTTTTATTAACGAAAATATTTTATTGACTATTTATTTTCCACTCATGATCATTGTAGTAATTTTACGGATTTGAAAATCTGAAAATTCTATAATCAATCCTATAATTGCCCTATACAATCAATAAATTGACGGTAATTAATAGCAGAAGTCTATAACTAAAATTTCCCCGCTCATTTTCACTTGCTAAATTTGGGAATTATTTGACTGCAAAATCATAACCGTAGATCTTGCAAAATCCTGAACATTAATATTGATATTAATATTTTACATATATTTTACATAGATATATTATATAGCCAAAGATTAGATACACGAATTACCATTTCAATTATTTATAACCAAATGTTGCTCATTATGTACAAAGACAATGATACACGAATTACCATAATAAAATATTTAAAGCCAATATTTCAAAAATTCGAAGAATATTATAAATGTATTCCGACTTATTATTACATTAAAAGTTGCCAAATGAGCTGTTAATTCCTTGTTGCAAGGAGTGGGATTTGGAATTATTAGAAAATCTATTCAATCAAAGAGATGTTGGGTTGATTCTGAAAATACCACTTTCAAGCTGCAATTCTGATGATGTACAAATATGGCAATTTTCAAAGAATGGGATTTACTCTGCTAAATCAGGTTACTATGTGGCAAGAGTTCTTTTTCAAAGAAACCAAGTTTTGGCAAGAAGAAACTGGGATAAAATATGGAGGCTAAAAATTCCACCAAAATTGAAGCATCAAATTTGGAGATTAGCTAGAGATGTTGTGCGAACAGACTTAATTTGCAGAAAAAGGGGATCGAAGTCCCTCTTTCTTGCTCTCTGTGCGATGATGGTGTGAAAATAGCTGGCACTTGTTCATCTCCTGCCCTTTTTCCACCTCATGTTGGAGACGAACGAAGTTCTTTCAGGCCGTCGAAACTGTCTCTATACAGGCGGAGGCTTTTGATGAATGGATGTATTTTTATGTGAATTCAATTGTAATATTTTTTGTGCAGTTTTATGGGCAATTTGGAAGCAAAGGAATTTGAAAATATGGGAAGGGCATCATCTTAATGTTGATCGGACAGTCCATTGCCAGTATTTTTATAAATGGATTTATGCTCAACAGCAGACATCATCACTAAAATTTGTTGGTGATTTTGAAACTCAAAATATTTGTGTAAAATGGCATAAACCACCACCATCTTTCTTTAATTATAATTGTGATGCTTCTTTCTTGCAAGAGAAAAATCATACGGGTTTCGGAAGCATTGTTCGTGATGATCAAGGTGTTGTTATAGCTTGCAGAACAAATTCCAGACATGGCTGCTTTAATGCAAAATAAGGAGAGGCTATCGGGTTACTTGAAGGATTATGTTGGGTCTGATCCTTGGGCTATAAGAATATGGTATTTGAGGTAGATTCTAAAATTGTTTCTGATACCATTGCAACAAATAGATTAGATTTATCAGAGTTTGGCTCAATTATCGATCAATGTAAAGAAATTCTTCATCTTGAAGATGACTTTGAAGTTCGTTTTGTTAAACGGCAAGCAAATGAGTGTGCTCATATGTTAGCTAGAGCATCTCATTTCTGTGCTAGCCCTACAGTCTGGGATTATGTCCCAGATTTTATTTCTTCAGTTTTGTACGTTTGTAACGAGAATCACGTAAATTAATAATATTTCTCGTTTCCTTTCAAAAAAAAAAAAAGTTGTCAAATGTTAGATACACAAATTAACAAAATAATTATTTATAGCTATGTTGCTCATTATGTATAATAAGAATGAACACTGATTATCATAACTATATAGTTTAGTGAATGTTTTGTTCAAAGGTATTTTTGCCAGCTTGTTATTTATGTTAACTTAAACAAATTATATATAAAATCCTCTCATATTTGTACTACTTCAATTGCTTTAAAAGAGACACCTCAAAATTGTTGATCCAATAGTCAAAGCAAAACCATCAAATATGACTTTTTTGTCAAATGTCTTGTCAATATCGATAGGACTGTACCTGAATTATGCACTAAACAAGAGTTTTTTTAGGATAATTTTGTGGAATTGCATGAACATTTTTCAGTTAGTTTTATAAATAATTTTTTTTTATTCCTAACATTAATAATTATGATGGTCTCAATTTGGTCTCATCTCTTTAAGTTTAGAATCAACTAACATATTATTCGCAAATTCATTTTCACTGTATAATATATTACATTTATAAGAAAATGACTGAGACTTTCAGGAGTTATATCCACCTTAACAAGATTTTACCAACAATAATAACTAATGTCCAGACATGTATGATTTTATCTAAACCCAAAAATCAAAGTAATAATAGCAGTGAATTAATATTTAAATTTTTGATACCAACGACATATTGTCCATAAAATAACAATTTAGTATATGATATAATTTAGATGACTTAAATGAGAGTGAAATAAAAAATATACAAGATAAAGAATAAGATAGAAAAAATTGGACCAATTAGTCTGAATATTCTCCTAACCAATGCATGTTTTGAAGTTACCCAAAATTAGTTGTGCTTTATATTTTCAGTAACAGATATAATTTATTAGCTAAATGTTTTTTCACGTCCATTTCCACTTGCTACATTCATATATTATTTTACTGTAAAATACTAACCCTAGATCTTGCTATCAATATTAAATGAATATTCTAAACATTTATACTGATATTAATATATATTTAATATCCTAAGAAAATACATAAAATAAATCAAATCCCACACAATCTACAACTAAACAAATCGCCCATGATTTCTTGCCAAACTCACTTCGTACATCATCAATCAATTTACCAAATTATGGGAAAATTTATTCTTGAATTAAAATTATATATGTTTTTTTCTAAATTCAAAATTATTGATTTAAATTATTTAATAATCAAAAGAGGTCTTTAAAATTAAAATTTGGAAGTCGGATATTGTTTCCAATATACAATTACAGAACAAAAATCCGAATACTTTGATATTTTTGTTTTTAAGATATTTATTTTGTTAAATTCATCGTGTCAATGTATCTATCAAATATCAAATGCTAACTTAATTATAACTGATAATATTTCTTTGATACAAACCAACATGTCTTAAATAAAAAACTTATATTCTATTATAATATATATAACTATGTTTATATTAGAAGATGCAATAAAAAATTGGCATACACATTCTTCGATCAAAAACTCGATGAGTGGTTTCCTAAATAGATAGTTATCCATTAATTAAAAAATAAAAAAGAGAGCACATTGGTTATTCTTCTAATCTTTTTACAATTTACTTTTGTTTTTTTAGTAAAATACAGTATTATAATTTACAAATTTGTTTAAATATGCAACTTTCTTGTCACATTAAACGACAAAAATATAGGGTGAAGTAACTAATGCTCAAATTGTTTTATTCATGTAATTTCTTGGCGCCTGTTTTATTTGTGTTTATCATAAATCTCATAAAGGTGAAAAGGGAAAAACAAAATAAAATAAAGATAAAATAAGTCGGTAGAAAATAAATCTTGATATGCTAGCCAAATCCATTATTATAATATAGATAAAAAAACTTAATAGAAGTCAATATATTTACCAAAAATATTTGGTTTGATTTTACTAAAGATACCAATTGAAAAAATAAGAAAACATTGAAGGGACCAAACACACATCTAACTCAAAAATTTGCAGTATCTATTTATATTTTTAATCGAATTTGATAATGTTATGCGATGGGATTATTGGCAATAACTTTAGGGAAAAATTGAAATATTAAATATTTATCAATTTAGAAATGTATTACCTTAGAAAAAAAGGTCAACAATTTGGTCAACGAGAATTTTTTTCAAAATTGTATACAACTCAAAAAGGACTACAAATAAGAAAAAAAAATCTAATTGAAATATTTTCCAAACTCAAAATTCGCATGTTGCATTTCTAAATAAACTTTTCAGATAAATTTAGTTTTTTTTATTTTCCTTATATGAATATTATTATTAAAATAAAGTAATAAATACAAGCCCATGTTAATAGATATTTTCATTATGAATTAATAACATCTATATATATATATATATATATAAAGAGAGAGTAACTTATAAATAGCAAAAAAAAGCTTTTTCCGTCCATAGCATGTTGCTAAAATTGGATTTTGATAAAACTCTGTCAAACGTGAATTTGCTATCTATTTTGGTATTTTTTTTATCAAACGCGTTTTTTGGTTGGTTTGGTAAGTTGAATTTTTTTTTTAATAATGATCATCATAGCTGGCGAAAGTTTATTAGGGAAATAGAATTATATGAATCTTTAAAATTCAAGTCCTAAGGGTAAAATTCACTTTACCCCCTTATACTATTGACTTTGTATCAACACCCCCCTCTACTATTGAAATCTTCAAATACCCCCCTAAACCAATAAAAAATATGTACATGGACAAAAGTACCCTTAATTTAACAAAATGTTAGTTTACTTTGCACACATATACTATATATTATAAATAATTGATGCAATTTAATTAAATATCAAATTATTTGATCCCAAATTTTATTCAACACTGAATTATAGGATTAAATATAATTAATATAAATAAAAAGAAATATATATCTTCAGTTAATATTATAGAGTATTCACACTAGATTTATTTTTAAAAAAACTCTATGTAAATTTTTATTATTATTATTTTAAATATATAGCTTTAGCAAATAAGTTATAAATTTAGACTCAAAATCGTTCATATTATTTTAATTTTCATATAATTATATCACGTATGATACACACAATTTTACTATGTGTAGTAATTAATTATACATAAAATGAAATCAATGTTGAAAAAGAAAAAGAAATAGAAAATCTTGTACAATATTAATGAAATTTAATGTACAGAAAAAACTAGAAGGTCTTTTTTAAAACAATATAATATATTTATATGATATATTATTTACAAAAGTTAATATTATTAATATTATAATTAGCTATTTATTTTTTCCAATTTTTTTAAGATATATTTTCTTCAAGGATTAGTGTAAAATATATATAATATTAAAATAATTTGCTGTAATATCGAAATTTGAAAAATATATAATATTAAAATAATTTTAAAAAGATATAATCTTTACATGATTTACCAAAATTTAATTGTTTACTTATTAGAGCAATATATACATACACACATTATTTTTGTTATAATAAAATTAATAAGCAACTTCTCTATACTATTGAAGTTATATTTTGTTACTTTATTTAATTTAGATCTAATTATAATTTTTTTTTAATAAAATTAGAGGATATAATCAAGTAATTGAAATTGAATTATAGAGAAGGAAAAATATGGAATTTAATTATATATAGTTCAAGGGTAATGTTGTCTATCAATATTCTTTTAATTGGTCAAGGGGGTATTTGAAGGTTTTAATAGTAGAGGGGTGTATTTGATACAAAACTAATAGTACAATTTATTTTACTCAAGTCCTAATTGCAATGTAAAATTAATTTACGGCTTAAAGATTTATTGGTTACTATAGTAATACAATTTATTTTATAAAACTTTCCACTATTAACCATGATCGTGCTGTGTATACATAGGTTTTGATAATTTACCATTTTTACTGGAATCTTAAAATATACTACTTACAATTTTTAATGAATATAATAAAATTAACCAAAAAATAAGTCAACGAAAAATACCAAAATTAATATTCAAAAATACCAAATTTAAACTACTGATATGATTTCGAATTTAAAATTTCCAACACTCGAAAATCTTTATTTCTATAAATTGATCTGAATCAATATAATTACAGACTATAAATCGGCCAATTTTGCTTTTGAAAATTTCCTTAAATAATAATAATCTGACAGTATAAATACGTGATACCACAATCCAAATTTTACACTTGCGAAAAGAGATAGCAAAAGTCGTTTATTTTTCTCTCTACAATACAGAATAAAATTACTAATTCAAGGACTGCATCAATGGCACCAATGTTGACTCTCATAAATGACTTAAACATCACCAAGACACATTGGGCTATGAAGCTACGTCTTGTTTGAATTTATCGAAACCGCATTCAATGATAAGTCGTCGATTGAGCATGGAATGTGTATTTCATGATGCTGAGATATAAAATATATTTCATTAGTTTAATCTTATTTCAAAGCTCATATTAGTATGTAATATATTTTTTACTAATGCAGGGGGACAAGATACATGCAACAATAAGGAAGACGCATATTGAACAGTTTAAAAAGTTGTCTCATGAAGGAAGAGTTTGTGCTATAAGAGACTTCATAGTTGCAAATTTTACTGACAAATTCAAAACTGCATCTGGAAAGTATAAAATACTGTTTGATGGTAAAACAAACATTTTTGAGATGTTTGACAAACCTTTCTCCAAATTCATGTACGTTTTCAAGGATTTTAAGGAACTAGCCAGGGTCGAAAACGTCGATGAAACCATGTTTTTTGGTAAACATTGTTGTTTATTTGAAAACATACATTTAGAATCTTTTTAAGTAAAACTTTACAAATTCTAATATTAGTTACTTCATCGAAAATACACAGATATCATTGGAAAAGTAGTTTCAATGCAGTCTGCCCAAACAAAAGAGTTCGAGGGGAGGACAACCCATTTTATTGACATAACTCTGGAGGACTTGGAGTAATATAAAAATTATTTGATTTGTATATAATTTTATTAAATTATGTTTATTGTATCTTTTATGTATTTACTTTTGTACAGAAACAATCCTATAACATGTACTCTGTGGGAGGACTATGTGGATACGATTCTGCCTTATCTTGAGGATCATGATTTTGAGCCGATTATTATTATTCTTCAAATGTGCAGGGCGAAGGTTTTAGAGGTAAATAATATAATTAAACTCTTATTTATAAGTTTTTTTCTCACGTCATTGTTGATTTATGTATATTGTAGATGAAGTGAATGTGACAAATAGTTTTCATGTCACCAAAATGATTGTTAATGGAGATGACGAGGAAATTCAGGAATTTAAACAGAGGTGATTTATTAAACTCAAAACCATTGCTTTTTTAATTATTACTTTTATATCATAATTTTTTATATATTACTTAGGATTCGGAATAATAGTAATGCGACCCATTCAATCAGCCAAATAACGGTGCCTTCTGCAAGGACTGTAGCTGATGATTTGGCTTCTGGAGAAGCACCCATTAGAACTACTGAATAAATTTTTTCAAGTAAAGAGGTAACTTCATATCATAGTTAAATTAGTTAAATTTTAATTTATTTTGTAAGCATTAAAACTAAAATTTAAATTTAACTGAGATTATTTTTCATGTAGGTTGGGAGTTTTTGAGTTTGTGCTACTGTTATATCTTTTTTTGGAGAATGGTGGTACCTCTCATGTAAAAAGTGTCCTAAAAAACTAACAAAAACAGGAAAAAAGTTCTATTGTGAACGTTGTGACGCTTTCTACCAATCTGGGAATTTTAGGTATATAGTACTAATTTATTTTGAATTTATTGGATTAAAAACATTTGTTTAAAATATATTGATAAAAAATTCATTATTTAATTTTGTTGTTTGATTTTTCATTGTAATGTTTAGGTACATGATGCAACTTCAAGTTGTTGACCAAACAGGAAATGTATCCCTACTATGCTGGGATAGGGATTGCGAGAAGTTGATAGGCATACCATGTTCTGAAATGAGGAAAAACTTGACTGAGGTATTTGTTTGTTTTTTATTTAATAAACTGAGTCTGGAGTTTTAATTTAACAACATGTTTTAGTAATTAGATTTGTTTCTTTTTTATTTTTAGATAAATGATGGTGATATCCCAGATGACCTTGCAAATGTGCTTGGGAAACAAGTTTTCTTCAAAGTTCAAGTTAGATCATACCAGATTAATAACTTTGAAGGAGCTTTTTATGTTGTCAAATTGACAACAAATTCAGACTTAATTAAAGCTTTTGGCAATCCAGCTTTTGAGAGGGAGGTAAATCACAAGATTAATTCTGAAGTCTATAATTTTTTGAATTATACAATTTGTTAATTTTTTAGAATTTAATCCAAACAATTTTTCAATGCAGGAATCGGATTTTTTTTTCTAAACTTCAGGCAGAAGAGCAAGATTCTGGAAAGGTAAATATGATGATTGGTTTTACTATATTTTATTAAATGGTGTATTATTTTGGAAACATAATAACTTTTTGATTAAATTTTTTTTGGAGGAGTCTTCATCAGATAATGATGCTACCACTCCCAACAAGTTGACATCAGGGCCGCTCTTTATGTAAGGCGGATGAGTCGGTCGACTCGGGCCCTCAAAAAATTACAAAATTTAGGGGCCCATATTTTTTGTCTACCTTCTATTTGTTATTATATAGAAAATAAGTCCGAAGTTGATCAAGAAACTAGTTTAGCCTGGTGGTTGGTTCTTTCACCTTAAAATTTGGAGAAGCTAAGCACAGGGATTCAATTCTTTAAGGCTGCAGATTATTTTTTTCCTTATATTTTTTTTAAATAAAAAAAAAATTAAAACCCCTCCCACATGAATGAGGGGCCCAATATGCTTTGGGCTTTGTAGCCTTCTAAGAACAAAATTACCCACAGTTAATTTTTCTTAAGGTCTAAATTAAAATTTCTCAAATTAAAAAGAAAGAATAAAATATTTTATATTGCATACCTTGATTATATTTACTTGATTAATATTTTTGCCGCCAAAAATGTAAAGCGAGTTTTATTTAAATAGTTATTTGGATTTTTTAACATGGATGCCATTTTGTTTTTGAGGGAGAATGTTATATTATTTTTAACTATAATAGAACTGTTTTATATATTGCACATTAATTTTTTTATTGTTTTATGTTATCTTTAATTTTGTATTTAAAAAAGGGGCCCAATTTGAAAGTTCGACTCAGGCCAAAAAATTGATAGGATCGGCCCTGGTTGACATCGCAACGAGAAGTTGTTGTTGATAGTCCTTCTCTTAAGAGGTCATTGTTTTATGACAAAGCATCATGTTCAAATGCGAAGAAACTACAGGTTATCAGCTACGCTCGGTTCCGGTAGAGCCTGGAGCCCCGTAGAAGACTCCAGGCCACCGAAGCTAACAAAAGGCAAGCAAGAAATTGATGGACAAAAGTGATTTTGGTGAAAGATTCTCAAGATATTTTAGAGAGAATTTTGTTGTTGGATTTTATACTTTATCTGGGACAATTTATTGGATTTCATAGTTTTTGTTAGGAATAATTAGTTTTTGAATTTCAGTTTTAGTTTCAAACAATTGGTTTCTAGATTTAAGTTTTTTTGGAATTATTGCTCTTTTGAGTTAATTTATTGGATTTCATAGTTTTTGTTAGGAATAATTAGTTTCCGAATTTCAGTTTTAGTTTGGAACAATTGATTTTTGGATTGAAGTATTTTTTAGAAGAATTGCTCTTTTGAGTTCAGTTTTTGTTTGAATAAATGCATCTGTTATTTGGATTTCATATTTTGGTTTCCAGTTTTTATTTTAAGAACTTTTTTCACTTGAAAAAAGTTCTTAATTGTAGTCTCATCAAATTAATTTTAGGTTGCAAAACTCGGAATAGAGTTAAAATTAATTTGTTTGTTTTTCTAATTTTGATATTGAGATAATAATTGATATAGTCACTATATAAGTACAATTCATTATGATAAAATCAATACTATCAATTAACTTCAAAAATGTGTTATATAAAAAAATAGATTAATTTAGGAGTAAATCGGTTTTATTTTCTATATGTATATAGAAAAATTGTTCCAAACAAACAGAGTAATATTCATCAATGAATCATTCAAACATACAACTGTAACAAAAAAAAATATAAGTAGATTTCATTTAATGCAGCAGAATTATATAGTGCCAGGGTTAACAAATTCGAACGGCCACAGAAACAATAAAGAGAACCAAAGAGTTTATATGCACAAGTAATTGTATTGAAGCATTTATATGTACTGCATAGATCGAATGAAATAAAAAAAACATAGGATCAAATACCAGAATTCTTACATTACAAGCATAATATGACATAAATAAAGAATATGGCCATATATTATAAAAACTTGTCATGTTTTGGTTTACGAGGAACAACTAGATGAAATACAAAGAATGTTCATATAAAATTTATTTTAGTGATTCATGTAAACTAAGTGATTCATGTAAACTGAATCCGGTGTTAAAAAAAATTATACCAAATGAATATCCATTTTTTGTTTTGTAATTCAGATAATATATATCGTATATTGACTAAAAATATAAAATAAGATAGAAAATTTATTTGATTTTTTCCCAAAAAAAATAGAATTAATATTTAATGAGATTGATTCTATATACTTTTTTTAACATGAATTAACAGACAAAAATTTTTCAATATTGCATCATATTATTTCCATTATAACATAGTTCTATAATTACGAATCTTACCATGTAGCTCATGCTCAAAAAAACTATATAAATGCACATATAGCATTCAAATTCATTTTTTGCAGACAACGACAATGAGAGAAAAAAAAAAAGCATAGGATGATCTTATACCATAGCAGATAACGTGATAACAGAAGTACATAGGAGAAACACATCAAGGCAACAAATATATCATTTAATCATGGGCCAATTGACAGGTTCTGCTATTTTGGGCAACAAACGAACCAGAGATGGGGTTTTCGAAGATGGTATTTTATTTTTTTGGTTTAAACAATATAGATTATATTCATTCATGAGATTAAATTAAGAAATAGTGTGTTAAACTTACTCATACGTATTTGTTCTTCGTTGGTATTGTGTTACTCTGCGACATCTGCAAATTAAACAAAAAAATTGTTTAAACTCCGAAACTATCATATGTGGTTATAAAAATAAATTTTATTTCGTGATTAATTTATCTTTTTCCAGTTAGTATTATTAATGTTCTTTTAAATATTCATTTCCAATATATAAAATGGGATATGATATATGCAGTAGAAAAAATAAATAAATTAAAAAATCATCCCAAATTTCAGACTATCTATGTTTGAATTTTTTTAAAATATTTTCCAATAACAGAAATATAATGATATGATGAAAAAAAAAATATTACAACCCAAAACAATGACATAATATATACAAACCAAAAATACATAACATATCTAATCTAATACATGCAAAAGTCGGACATATTTCAAAATAAAATATTAATGAATAAATAAACAAATAAAACAGAAATCATTTAAAAAAATTCGTGTTTCTTGATAAAAAAAATCATAATTTAAAAAAACTTACTAGAAATAAGGATAACCTTTTTGTGTATTCTGATAAAAAAATCATGATTTTTTAAAACAAAAAAGATAGAATCAAACACGAAAAATTACTGAATATGAAAATGTGAAATAATGCTTATCTTATTAGTTGGTTTAAGTGCTTCTCGATTTGTAATTTTTGATTGTCCGATATTCGATATTTAAAATCCAAAATCATTTTCCTGCAACATAAAGAAAAACATCAGAATATAAAAATTAACAAGAAAAAAAATTACACTCAAATAAGAAACTTGTCTTTTTCCGGACTTTCTCCAGATCTGAACCTTGAAAGTTTCATATCTGAGATGTCGGTGCAGTAACTCGAAAAAAATTGTCACCATATGAAACAACGTTTCCATGTATATCCATTGGAAACGAATTTTATCTAATACGAAAATAAACCAGTACTAAAAAAAAGTAATTCTGAAAAAATAAATTAAATATTTTGGTGATAATAATACAGCAAAAATATGTTTGGATATGTATACAAAAACTGATAATTAAAACAAATAGGTTCCAAAACACAAGAAAATGAGAAGACTACTTTCGATTTGCAGATCGAAACACTAAAAACCTAAATCAGACAAGTTTAAAAGAGATGCATATCATTTTCTGCTTATTTACAAAGAAAATAAGAAAAAATTACTGTAAACACACTGTTAGGAAATTTATATTATAGATTTTGATGAATGCCATGTAAAACTTAAAATAGAAAGTTGGCACCCCATTTTCCTTGTAATTTTCATTGTAATAGATAGAGGCCGAAAAGCCGAGTCAAGTCGATTATGCTGGAAATACAAGAAGTCAACTGAAGACTGAAGTGAAAACTCCGCTGTGGAACAACTGAGTATGGCCAAGAAGGGAGATCAAGAACTTGACTGAAGATGTATCAGCTGAGGAATATCTGTGTGAAGTGTCAGTCAAAGTCATCTCAAGAAGCCAAGTCACAAGTTGAAAGTGACAGATGAGTCTTTAAATGATTGGAGCAGACTCAAGTCACCTGGAGAAATAAGCAGTGAGCCAAAAGGAGTTGATCGACTGAAATAAATCCGTTGCACGGAAGTCAAGGACATTACTTAAATAAGTAATACTTCCATGCTGCCAGGTCTTAAAGTGCTCATCCCAGAAGCGTGCAAAAGGAATAAACCAATGGGAAGCACTGCACCTCGTGTCAGAATCTGAAAAGCTGCATATTCATTTAATACGAGGAAAGGTCTACATCTCAAGATTGAAGACCAAGAAAAGACAATACAACGAACACTAGTGTCTTTTGAAAATCAGTCTATCTCTTCAATGGACAGATTTTTGAATGTTCACTATAAAAGGCTGAGGAAACTCATTGAGAAAAGGTTACCTTGATTACCTGAACCATGAACAAGCAATCAATATTTAAACTGTAACCTGCAAACATTCTCAAAGATATTCAAGCAAATCCTCAAGCCTAAAACTCGAAGGAAAACAATCCAACACAAAGATTATGAAGGAAAGAAAACTTCAAACTGTTGAAAAGGAAACTTTTGAAGAATCAAAAAGGGTCTACTTTCCAAGGAGGATTGTAGGAAGGTTCAAGGTCGAACCAGTATCAAGTTATTGGATGACTTCGTGATCAAATCCAAGAGCTTGAGAAAGTGAGCTGAAGTAGCAAGGCAGTTACCCTATGAAGAAGCTGAGTCGGACGAGAAGCCAGCTGTGTGACCAAGGTTGTCTCTAGACTGTTCACCACTCTGTAAACTGATCTGTTACTTAGTGGATTCCTCCAGGAGTTGGAGAAGAGAGGATTAGAATAATTACCCCATCTTCGAACCTCTATAAAAATAACTGTGTCATTTATTTTTCAGCTCATTTATATTTCTGCATACTTACTTTATATCTGCTGATAAACTTATTTGCTATCCAAACTGATTAATAACCAAGTGCTAAAATCAAGTGTTAAAACAAGTTTAAAACAAATCAAAGGGTGCTAAGTCTTCCGCTGATAAAACCAACACAGTCAAGTTAAGTTTCAGGATAAACAACTGAGTTATTCTATCAACAGCTCAATCGAGTCTGTTGAGTGGTTAACTCTGTTGAATAACCAACTTAGTTGTCCCTCAAGGACTTAGCTGTTTGTGTTAACTCTATAATTTATTTAAAAGGACTAAATCGAAAATTTGGTAAGGTTTATTCAACCCCCCCTTCTAAACCTTACTCACACCCCTTGGGACCTACACAAACTTTAAAATATATTTATAAACATCTAAGAACGAAAAAAATATAAAAACCTAGATTCGGAAATAATTTCTGAATGAAAAAATAAAAAATCACATATTCGGAATTATTTTCCGATTTATATTGAACATCAGAAAACCCTAAATCTGACAAAACAAGTGAATTTTTTTTTCAGAGATTAATCTAACAGAATCGGAACTTAAATTTTTAATCAAACAGAATCGAAAATAAAAAATTTTAATCTAACATGAGAAGATAAATTTTTCCGAGAGAATCAAAAGATAAATGCTTCATTTCTTTGAGAAATGAGAGAGAGAGAAATGAGAGAGAGGTTTTTTTTCCCGAAACGAGAGGAAGTGAGAGAGGCGGAGTGAACAAAATGATTAGGGTTTTCACAGGCTTTTGGTTTTTTGTCGTCTACAGTGACGCATCAAAGGAAGGACTAGGAGTAGTACTCATGCAAGAAGGAAAGGTCATTGCTTACGCATCACGGAAACTCAAGCCGTATGAAGCCAATTACCCAACGCATGACTTGGAATTGGCAGCAATAGTGTTCGCGTTAAAGAAATGGAGGCACTATCTCTACGGAGCAACATTCACGGTTTACACAGATCATAAGAGCCTAAAGTATCTATTCTCTCAGAAAGAACTCAATTTGAGGCAACGGAGATGGATGGAGTTAATAGAAGATTATCACTTTGATATTCAATACCATCCCGGGAAAGCTAACGTAGTAGTTGACGCCTGAGCGAGCGAGTTTAGCTAGACTAATGATTCGAGAGTGGAGATCATTAGAAGAATTGAGCACTTGAATCCGACGAGAACCAGTACTCGAATTTCATGTGCTAATATTTCAGCTTAAACCCGATCTACATCGAACGAGATCAAAGTAACACAGGGGATTGACGTGCAACTTCAAAAACTAAAAGAGAAGATACTCAAAGGAGAAAGATCGAATTCTTGATACGGGAAGATGGGATCATCGATTTCTAAGAGAATTTGTGTACCGAGTGATGATCAACTTAGGAAAGAATCCTCTCGAAGCACACCGTTCGAAATACACTATACATCCTGGAGGAAACAAGATGTATAAGGACTTGAAACAAAGATTACGGTGGGTAAACATGAAGAACCAGGTAAGCGAGTTCGCTGCGAGATGTTTGACTTGTCAACGAGTAAAAGCCGAACACCAACGACCATCCGGTTTATTACAACCGTTGAGAATTCCCGAGTGGAAATGGGAACACATAACGATGGACTTCGTGATGGATCTACCAAGGACCAGGACGAGGCGATGATGCTTTATATGGGTAGTCGTGAGACGACTCACGAAATCGCACATTTCTTACCCATGAAGAAAACCGACTTACTGCGTAAACTTGCGCAAATTTACATCCGAGAGATTCCAATGGTTAAAGTTGTATGGCGGAACCACAACCGAGACGAAGACGCAACATGGGAGATGGAAGAAGACATGAGGAATCAATATCCAGAACTATTCTGAAGAGAATTTGGGGACCAAATTCTTTTAAGGAGGGGAGAATGTGAAGCCCTCGATTTTTTTTCGAACATGTACTTATATCACGTATCGTCTTTGTACTATTTGACAATTCTACCGCGTCGCTTTGATGGGTAAATATTAATGATAAATACATTTCATCTTTAATTTCTCTTATTTATTTCTTGTGATCATAATCGTTATTAATTTTATTTCACATTTATGATCACTTGGTTGATCATCATTATTATTACTTGTGTATTTTTTTTTTTTTAGTCACCTTAGAATTTTAAGAGACTAAATATTTTAGAGATTTATACCTTATAGAATTAAAAATTCGATTTAGATTAAATGATCATGAGACTTATAAGTGATCAAGGAGATCACTAATTATTTTGGAGTTTGATATTATTCATCTATTATCACCAATTTGGGACCAAAAAAAATGGAAATACCACATATACCCCTTGAGTGGACGGCCATAATGGGAATTTTGATGTAGAAATATCTCCCAACTCTTGTACATGTACACCTTGTGTATTCATCTTGTGTATTTTTACATCATTAATTCAAATCTTATACACAATATCTTATACACCAATTCTTTATTATAAACTTACCCAACATGTTGGAGGCTTCCCAACACCCCATGCCAACATTTCTCTCTATCCTTGCAATTCCATCCTCCCATGCAAGACTACACCTTGACCAAAGTCTTTGTCCCTCATGCTTACTACAATTTACAAGACTTGGAACAAAACACAAAAATCACTCTCCCACACACACACAAAAATCGGCCATTAGGCCACAAGACACAAGAAATTTCATTTTTTACCCAACACCTTCATCTCTCAAACCTTTCATCCTCCTTCTCACCAAGAAATCCTCCCACATCTCTTTCTACAATTTTCTTCTCTTCTCTTAAACACATAGTAAAAATACAAGAACTTTTTCTTCTACTCCATCACAAAAATTCGAACACCCCCCTTCAACAAGGTGAGAATTTTGTTCCTCTTCTTGTCTTGATATCATCTAGCTATCTCCTCTCACTTATTAATGTAAGTTTGGATTTTTATTTTTGAGGTTTACATAGAAGACTTGAAAGATACTAAGAGCCTTACCATCACCTTGAAGAGGACTTCTAGACTTGAAGAAAAATTTGAAGAATTTGGACTATAAGGTAAGAAATGGGAATTTTGGTACCTTCTTCTTCTTCCCTATTAATTTCGAATTTTAACACCAAAATTATAATTTTGAGGTGATTAGAGGCTGACCTTGGAGCTTTGTTTAAGTGGTGATCAAGTTCTTAAGAGACCATCAATTTGTGACTACAACTTTCAACTACACAAGGTAAGTGTGGTACCTTTGGCCTATTCCTTCTCTTTTTCCCTCCTTAGTTCAAATCTTCATTTTCTAACTCAAAACTCCTTGTATTATTGGACTTAGGGGCTGTCTTAAGTGAGGATTAAAATCCTCAAGGTCTAGTGACACCACTTTACACCAATCAACCGAACAAACAAGGTGGGTGGAAAAATTCTTTCAACTTCTAGGTGTTTTAAATTGAAAATGTGCATGTAGTATTTTGTTATTGAGCACTTGAGATATATATTATGTATTGCATGCTATTTTCTTGTATCTAGTGGAAAAAATTCTCAAGTGTTGCTCAAAAATGCGATTTATCGAAAAATAGGACATACATGTACACTTTATTGTTGTAATTGATGAATGCTTGCATGAAATGGATATGTATGTTTATGACTCTTTAATCTATGTTTTGAATGATTTATAACCTGGACAAGTCGAGCATAATTGATTAAATTTCGATTTTTGGACTTAAAATGCAAAAAATGGAAAGTTGGTGGACTTAATTGCAAGAAAATAAAACTTAAGGGACCCCTCTGTAATTTTCGATTTTTGGGACTATACTCAGGTTCAAAAATGATGTTTTGACATTTTAATAAAGTTTTAAGAGTTTTTAGATAAATAAAATCAACCCTTAAAAGCCCAAGGACTAGATTGTAAAATTTGAGAAGTTTAAGGGCTAATTTGCAAATTTCGAAACTTTACCAGACCCTAATTTAAAAATTGAAATTTTAACTCTTAAGGGACTGGAAATAACATATTTTAAGCGTATTCCAAAAATCCAAGTGTTTAGAGCTTGGAAAGTAATTTTATAAAACTTGAGGGACCAAATTGTAAAAGATTAAACTTGAGGACCCAAATGAAATTTCCAGGACTTATGCAGCCCATGCACCTGGAAATACTAATTTACCTATAACATAATTATATTTTGACCCAAGGTTCAAATTTCATAACAATTGGACCCCTAAAAGCCTTAAAGGCAATTATTTCAAAATGGGACAAAAATGAGATTTTCAAAAGTTAAGGGACCTATACTTATGACGTTTTAAAACTGTTTTTGTCCCAATATCCCACTAACCTTAGTGACATTTTCCAACTGGAATCACATTAGAAGCCCTTCCGGTTTGTGAGTTCCGATTATTTTAAACTTAGGGCCCGAAATGACAATTTTAACAAATTTGGGGCCAATGTGAGAATTTTATAAAAACTCGACCTCAAAACTTTAAAAACCTGAATTTATGAACAATTTATAGAATTTAGGAACTGACCTCATAATATTTCAAGGTCGGGACATTTATTTATTTAACTTTTAACCCCAAAAGTATTGGTTTTTACAAAGCGGGGCTAATTGTAAATTTTATTTTTATAAAGACCTAACTCAAATTATTTTCTTTTAAAGAAACAGCCCTGGACCCTCTTACTTTAATATTTAATTAAAATATTTTATTTGCTTAAAAATCCCTTGACTTATCGAATCTATAACGGGACCTATGTTCCTCCTAATCATTAAGATATCGAAGACTACTTATCCTCCCGATAATTATCTTCATCCCAATAACTCCACCAACGCCATAACTATCTTGTGCAAAATTTGAGAACTTTTCATGAATCGCTTCCCGATCAATAATACTCGATTGCCTGGTTGACTACCCGAACGTGTACTTAATTTCTGCTGAGTCAACTTGGTGTGTCGAGCTCACGATCGGAATGGATACGTCGGGGATGGGCAACGGCTCGGCCGCTATTCCACTCTCCTACCCCATTGTCCTAATCTCGCAACGAGGGACGGAGTTTGTCCAAGGGAAGCGGTCGTAGTACTTGAGGTATAATCATGATTATGACAAATCCGAGCCTTGCTAGCTCCACTTTGTGGATTTTGTCTTTGCCTACGAGCGATAAGGTGACGGTGTCTTGGACCATCTTACTCGGGAGTTACAAGGAAGAACGAAGGAATCGCTGCCCCATCCACACGATTAAGGAGTTAATCGGACCCGTTTGGTTGGCGCTACAAATCCGTGACGCAAATCGCTTACTTGTCTTGCATAGGATTGGCGTTACAAATAAACGTCACGCAATCCTCATGTTTGCTTGGACCATAGTGCTTACGCTTGACCATGAACTTTTTTCTTAATCAGTATAAGTATATAACTTAATATATTTATCACGACGCTTGTGGATGTGTGTGAAATCATGCATCATCTCTCACGTGTTTTCATACAACTAAATTTCTCGCATTAACTATTTATATCGCCACACTTACACACGATCACCCCATCCACCGAGATTTCGTCTCATTCCCTCATGTTTTCTAACCTTTAGATGAAGAGTACGTTGATGACATCGAACTGCGAGATTGAATCCCTATCGCTGATGTGGAGCGACATTTCCTTTTACCTTTATTTGTTGTTGGACTCCTTCATTTTATTTACGTTTGGGACCGTAAGTTAATACGATAATCCTTTTTGGTTGTATTCGGATACCGCCGGACTTTAAGATGTAATTTGTACTCGTGATTATTTTAATTCCTACCGCATTGACTCTATTTCACTTGGAGTTTTGTATCTTTGGTTTAGGACTGTTGATTTATTTCTCTGCTTAAGTGATTGATCGTTGTCGCGTCACGTTCGGGCGTGACAAAATCGATGTGAATATATATATATATATATATATATATATATATATATATTATTGGGATTCAAATTGGGCTTTTTTCAAACAATTTAAACTTATTTTTGGGCTTGTAATGTGCTTAAGGACTTTCTTTTTTTAAAATGTTTTTATTGTAAATTAATTATATATTTACAGATTTAAATCTTTATTTTTTTAAAGTAATTAACATTTTAACAATTAATTAAAAAACGTAATTATAAATAAAAAAACATAATTATTAAGAATAAAAATATTCTAACGTAATTAACATTTTAGATGTTAAAAAGGTATTGTATATATTTAAATATAAAAAAATGTTATTTACAGAAATTTTAAATATAAATAATTTTATTTTTACTCTATTAAATAGATATTTTGCAGAAAAATATAAATTAAAAATGACTAAATTTTCATTGATCTAACAATAATATTGTACATAATATAACATAAAGTGTTCAAAAATTTATTAATTGTACTAAACTTTAAATGATTTAGTATTGATGTCATTTTGAAATTAATTTAGTAATTGTTTTTTTGGAGATTTTTAGTTATATTTTTATCTTTAGTTTAGTTTAATCTATTTTTTATTTATATGAATTTTGAATTTTTTAATTTTTTTTATTTGTTTTGCAGAAAATGGGGAAAAGTCCGTGAATACATCGTCAAAACCATCGACAAGAATGGCCAACCATATTTCGTCGATCAATATTGTTTATCCTTTTTCAAACTCTTCTTTTACTGACATCACAAATGGTATACATATTATGTTTATAATCTATAGTTTTAATAGTAATTTAATTTTAGTTTGAATAAAGTAAATAATTAATGTTAGTCACACTTTCAACTATATTATTTTATTCTTTTTACGCACTGCACTGGAGAAGGGTATTTGGTATTGAACTCATACACCACCTACGGATAAATTTTTCACGAGTTAAAAGTCGAGCATCAATGTTATCGCTTATTTCGAACTTTCCCTGCAAAGTGACATTACAAACGATATTTAGTTTTGTAATGTATTGGAATAAAGTCAATAATTAATAATAGTCACACTTTCAACGATATTATTTTATTCTTTTTTTTTACAGACGAGAGAAGGGTATTTGGTCTAGGAACTCAGACACCATCTATGAATAAATTTCCCACGAGTTCGTCGAGCATCCATTTAACTCCTATTTCAAAATTTCCGCTCAAAGACATTACAAACGTATATTTAGTTTTATAATGTATGTGAAATAGTGTTGTTATGAAAAAGCTAATAATTCATGATAATTTACACATTTAAAATTTTCTTTACTTCAGAAAACAAGAGAATATCCATGTAGTAGTCGACGCTATCTACAAAAAATGAATTCAA